>AP027102.1:45847037-46447037 GCA_028142955.1 Pinctada fucata | reverse complement strand
ATATATGTAAATTTAAGCTCTCGATAACGTTTAAATAGAGGACTCAATTTCTTTATTTGGAGTGCTCAATTTCATATCCGGGCGCTCAATTTTGATTCTGAGCCCTCAATTTAAAATTCGAGCGCTCAGTATAGAACTACAATCTGAGCTCTCAATATGAAATTCGAGCACTCAATATGATATTCGAGCGCTCAACGTAAAATCCGAGAGGCTCAGCTCAATTTTAATAACGATCGCTCAATATAATATTGGAGCGCTCAATTAAAGTTTGAGCGCTCAATTTACATTTATTCCGATCGCTCAATTCCGATCGCTCAATTCAAAATCTAACCCTCAGTTTCATATCCGAAAACTCAATTAAAATTCTGAGTGCTTAATTTAAAATTTGAGTAGTCAGTTTGATATCCGAGCGCTCAATTTTAACTCTGAGTGCTCAATGTAAAATTCAAGAGCTCGATTTAAAGTCTGAGCTCTCAATATAGTATTCGAGCGCTCAATAAAAAATTGAGCCCTCAAGTAAAGGTCATGCAACAAAAGTTAAGACATCTCATTCATTTTTCATCGAAAATTCGTATGCTTATCTTGTCCAAGCCATATCTTTTAAACCTAATACTGATTACTTTCATAGACTTTATGACCTAAAGGTTTCACATCAGCTTGACCCAAGATCGCATGACCAAGTTTAAGGTCACTCAGTACTTCGGTAATGAAGGAGTTTTTGTCAGGGATTGAACCCTATATTCAATCGCTTTCATATTTATGTCTCCAACCTTGACTCAAATGAGTTAAAGAAGATCCTGATGATAATCTCAACAGCACTCACAATAGAGCACAACATTAAACATCGACGGACCCCTAGCAAGCTAGACGTCATGTGATCAAGGTCAAGGTAATTTCGTTCATATGTCATACTTTCATATTACTGTATGTTGTTACTCATGACCCAAAGGTTTCATTTCACCTTAACCGAAGGTCATGCGACCAATGTTAAGGTTACTTTTAAAGTGCTTTTGAAATAAATTTATATTATGCTTATCTTGTCCGGGCTATTTATCTTGAACCTTATATTCAACCACTTTCATATTTTAATATGTTGTTGCTCAGGACCACAAAGTTTCACATAACCTCGACCTAACGTCATGTTATCACGGTCAAGGTCACGTCGTACTTTCGTTATGAAATTTTGTATTCTTTGTCCGGTCAATATCTCTTTCATATTTCAGTATGCTGTCACTCGTGACCAGAAGGTTTCACATAACCTTGACCCAAGGTAAAGGTCACTTCGTAGTTTAGTAATGAAATTATATACGCTATATCTCTTGGCCCGTATATCCAAGCACTTTTATATTTTGTAAGTTGTCATATTACATAGATTGTTTTGATAGTAATTTGTTTTGAGATAGAAGGAAACAACCTAGCTTTTTCATATTTAACACCTGTCTGATGACAGACAAAACGTGCTAGCGATTTTCTGTAAGATAGTACTCTTTCCTCATTCCATCATTTACTTCAGATTCGTCTTAGATTTCTATATATGAATAAAAATGTGTAACGCATCTTGCTCCTTTTATAGAAAGGGATACAGATATTATCATTAATACAAGTACACCCTCCCCCCCCACACACACACAAACGCACTTGGAAGTAAAAGGGCAGGAAATATACTCACACTGCAGATAAAAGGATAAAACAAAAAAACTTGCTAGAAAAAATATTGAACTAGATATACAACAATAATTTCGATGCATCGATTTCTTTCTTTCGTATCGGCGTCCGGCTTTTCTTTCATCTCTTATTGACTTGGTCGCCAAGGGAGTAAAAAGGAGGAGGGGGATCGAAACTGTTCTCTGTATCCATCTTGCATTTGTGTGCCAAGTTGTAATTGACCTCGAGCGAATGTGATGTGAAACCAGACACCATTCTCAAGCCTCGTATTTGTTTCATTAAATGACAGCGCAGGATGACGGCCATGTGGCGTTTTCAAATGTCATAATTCAGCGAAATCGTTAAAAAAGTACATTGCGTGACAAATTCGTTGTAAGATACATGTACTTCCTAATAAGATTAATTTTGTACATACTAGTATGCTGGGGGCTTCGCCTTTTTATATTGAGCGCTTGAATTTAATATTGAGTGCTTGAATTTTTAATTGAGCACTTGAATATTATATTAAGTTCTTGAATTTTTAATTGAGCACTAAAATATTACGTTGAGCACTTGAATTTTATATTGTGTGCTCGAAAATAAGATTGAGCACTCGGATCTTGATTTTAGCGCTTTAATTTTAAATTGAGTGCTCAGATTTTAAATCGAGTGCTCGAAATTCATATAAAGCGCTCAAAATCTACATTGAGCGCATGAATTTTAAATCCAGCTCTCGTTAAATTGAACGCTAGAATTATAAAATGAGTCCTCAATTTAAACTTTATTGATAGCTTAAATTAACATAGTCTGCGTGCTCGGATTTTTGTATTGAGCTCTCAAATTAATTTGAGTGCTCAAATTTATTATTGAGCGCTCGAACTTTTAATTGAGCGCTCGAATATTAAATTGAGTGCTAAGAATTTAAATTTAGATCTCGGATATGAAATTGAGCTCTCAATTTCGAAATTGAGAGCTCAAATTTAAATTGAGCTATCGAATTTAAAATTGAGTGATCGTATTGTGAATTGAGCAATCAGATTAATATATTGAGCGCTCGAAATCTATATCGAGCGCTCGAAATTTATGGTGAGTGCTTTCAATTTGCATTTAGATCTCGGATATTAAATTCTGAACTTGAAATTTTAATTGGGAGCTCTACATAAAGAAATTGAGTACTCTATGACAAATATGGATGATGACCATATCCCTGTAAACAGCACAAAATCGATAATTCAGAAACCGAAGGCATACACAATCAGAATAAAAAAAGAAGGATATAAACTTTATTGAGAGCTCAAATTTACATTAATTGAGCCCTAGAAAATTATATTGAGCGCTCAATTTTATGTTCAGCGCTCGAATTTTTTAATTGAGCGATCGAATGTTAAATTGAGCGCTCGAATTAAAAAAAACCCATGTGACCCTTTATGGGCTCAGTACAAAATAACAGCGATCTAAGCTCATGGTTCAGTGGTCGCCATAGCACTTTCTTTATAGACATAACCTCAGACAGGTGGATTATATATACCGTGTTCATTTTATTGCATTCACATGGACGGCGGGTGCGGCTAGCCAACAGGGAATGCTTACTCCTCCCGGGCACCTGATCCCACCTCTAGCTTGCTAGGGGTCCGTCGATGCTCAACATGGTGCTCTATTGTGAGTGCTGTTGAGATTGTCGTCAGGATCTTCTTTAACTCATTTGTGTCACACTTATGCCCTTTGCCGTGTGGAGCTCGTAAAAAAGTTCCCCGCGAGGGTTTGACAGTAAGTGTTTTGAATATATTTCCCTGACATGGTCGCCATAGCACTTTCTATATAGACATAACCTCAGACAGTGCATGCATTTTATATACTGTATTCATTTTCGTGCATTTACATCGACGGCGGGTGCGGCTAACCAACAGGGGATGCTTACTCCTCCCGGGCACCTGATCCCACCTCTAGCTTGCTAGGGGTCCGTCGATACTCAACATGGTGCTCTATTGTGAGTGCTGTTGAGATTATCGTCAGGATCTTCTTTAACTCATTACAAATGAGTTAAAGAAGATCCTGACGATAATCTCAACAACACTCACAATAGAGCACAAATTAAACATCGACGGACCCCTAGCAAGCTAGAGGTGGGACCGGGTGCCCGGGAGGAGTAAGGATCCCCTGTTGGCTAGCCGCACCCGCCGTCGATGTTACAAGTATGTATAGAAAATTCGCAGTTCAACACATTCCTTGTCAATGGTTCTATAGATTAAATTCATGGATTAATTCATAATAAGAACTTTTCGAAAATGTTGACTGCAAGAGAGTGCAAGATTTCCTTTTTGTTTCTTTAACATAGACTGTGAGGATATCCAAAAGATGTTTCCAATGTCTGAAAATGGTGTGTACAGGATCTATCCCAACGACTCAGAAACAGCAATTGCCTATTGTGACATGGCAGATGGTGGATGGACGGTATGTTATATCATACGTTTTTGACTAAAAACCTTTTTGTGTATGGCGTATTAGTGATGATCGATGGTGTACGCCCATAATCATATCAAGCTTAAATTTATATGGCAATTTTCAAGAAATGAATCTTATACAACTTTATTTTACCGGGAATTTTTGTAACCTGGGTTTTGATAAATCTATCATGACGCCCGATCTTTGAGATGGTGGTTATAGTGAATTTGTACTACCATTTTCAATTATTTTGATTTTGATGGATTGAATGACTTTCAAAGGGAATACGGGTATGATAAATTTACCAAAATCCAGCTGCTATTTATCAATCGTATGAAATATGAATATTCTCATAAGTAGCCTATATCTATACATTGTACATCCCACTAAAATGATAAGTTACACTCCCAATTTTCAATACACTATTTCTCATGAACGCAACATAATATTCAAAACATTAGAACATTTATTGTACGAAAGAACAATGTATTTTCGTTCTTCAATATTCCAGACAATTTTGAATGTATTTTAAAGTTTTTAAATGCAGAACAAAAACTATTTTTTTTCAGGAAATAGTCTTGGTTTGTGTCCCGAAGGATCTCTCCTATTAAATATTTGAAAGAAATATAATCAAATTCTGATGTAGGGTTAAGGAGATACGAGTAACGATAGGCTGGCATATATCCCGTTTACAGGTTTTGAATACTATTTCTATTTTCCGTGAAAGGTCTAACAAAGTACAAATTTCACACTTTTTTAAACAACCAGGTAGCTAGTAAATTTAGGGCTTCAATTCTCTTTTTAACGAGGCTGGGTCTAATTAGAAAATGATGAACTTCTACCCAAGGTATTTTGACTAAATTCGGGTCATATAATTGCAGTATTATAAAATTCATTTTATGGGAAAGAAAATAGAAGTTGACCGTTCAGTATTATGTAGGGGTAATCTCAATGATAATGGCATCTTACAATGAGACCTTATGGGGTTTTACTGCAAAATAATGATTATTCTCAAATTTTTCTTATTTCTGCGCAAGAGATTTTAATTAAATTCATGTTATTTATTTATTGTACTTCAAATATCATTTTAAGAAAAAGAAATTGAAATTTCACCGTCATCAAATTTTTCTAATTGTACTCAGCCTCGTTAAGTAATATGAAATGTTACGACACGCATCAATTGTGGCGTCCAGCAGGAAGTAAAATCGTCTTTTTTTCAGATCTTAGATTATGGCAAGAGAAAGGAAGGGATCTCAAGCATAACTCGGTTGCAGCACCTACAGAAAAACACCGAGACA
This sequence comes from Pinctada fucata, assembly GCA_028142955.1. Classification (NCBI taxonomy): domain Eukaryota; kingdom Metazoa; phylum Mollusca; class Bivalvia; order Pterioida; family Pteriidae; genus Pinctada; species Pinctada fucata. Next base: position 46,441,653 of record AP027102.1, on the reverse strand, counting down.
ATTTTATATGAAAGCACATTGTAGGCAAACGCAGACACAGACACAAAGGAGACATAGAACACAAAATGTGACATAAAAACACCAAACACAACCAAAGGGCAATCGGTGCCGACTTAGGACGGCCATCTGCCACGCTAGTAGCAAATGGTGTATTTATCCAAATTACGTGCTAAAGACCCTATCATTTTCCGGTTTCCCAGAGATATGAAAAATACGCACAATTGTTGTGTCAAATACCTTCCTAATGGTAAGCTGACTACACAAAAAGACCAAAGGATCACATGGATGAATATGTAAATGGATAAATACATATACTAGTACATGTATAAAAAATAACAAAGGGCGTACGAAAAACAGTCCGTGTTCTGTAGTTTGGAGGGACTTCATGCATGTAATCACCGAAGAGGCAGATCGATATTCAGAGAGTATATCTTTTAGAATCATCTGCTTTAAATAGCAGCCGATGAAGTGGGAAATTTAGAATGTATATGTACATTGTACATGTATGTGTATGCTTACCATAACATTTGAAAATATATAACATTCTGTGCAGAAACAGACACCTTTCTAGTAGTTTCAATTTTTTGTTACATATATCGATTGAATACACTAAGAACAGAATTTTTTCCATTAATCCCCCATAAAAGAAAAAAGAACAAAAAACGAGAGCCCCAGGGGGGCACAACTCTCACCTGATATCCATGCACGCTCTAATTGACATACTGACATAGAATAATGATAGTGCCAGTGCCAGGATTTGAGCCCACAACCTTTCTAAACAGATTTTTGCCGGATGCAGACAAGTTTGGTTTTTTAGACAATCTTTTAAAGTACAAACAAGAAGAAATAGTCACATTTCAAAACTTTATCTTTTTTTACTGAGTTGAAAAGACGAATAATGTGACCCAAAGTCATAATTATGCCCAGCTAGTATATTTCAATTATTCAACATCAAAAATTAAATCATTTAGTAAAGTTCCACATTGATGTGCAGCAGGTTACAGATGAAGAAACAGACGAAAAGAACGAAACAATTTTAACATAAACTTCATAAGTTAAGTTTATTTAAAATTGAACCAAACCTTTCATTATTGATAATGCCATAAAATTAACAAAAACAAAGATATTTCGGTGTTGCCTTTATTCACATTAAATTAAATACTAAAGTCTATGAATGAGAGCTTTTGAATAGTATTGATTTCATCTTAATATATGTAACAGTCAAAACCGTGTTAATCCAATATTATTTCAAGTGAGTTGTGCAGAACTTGGGCCGATTTGTTTTCCATAAGCAGTGTACGGTGTATCAAACCTCATGACCCAGTGAAGCCACTTGAACAAATTATTTTCGGTAAATATGCTGAAATGTGGCGCTTCTCGCCAATGCATATTTCAATAGGCGAGAAGAAGCGTCGCATTTCAGCATACACTGTTCACCATAAAAACTCAATCGAGTGGTTTCGCTATGTCTCGCAGTTTGATGCACCATACTCTTGTGTAATCTGATTTTAGGGAACAAATTAATAGGCCCATGATATTGTTAAGCTTGTCCAACTAGCAGACCTACGACGTCGTCATTTACTGTTACACTGTAAGTAATTGTTTTGCCTCGTCGTAGGTCTGTTACACGGACAAGTTGTTAGCTGACAGAGTTCATGAAAAGTATGGGTTATATGGGATTTGCCGATAAAAAATTATTTGGTCCGATAAAAACTCATGTTGCATCTTTTATTTGCACAGATAAAAATTACCAAATGTCTGACCACAGGAACCTGTCGTTTTAAGAGAGAAAATGTTTTATTATTCACAACTTTAAGCCTCTGTGTTCATCTTAGAAATATCATACATGCAAGATGTCGAACACAGTGGCTTAAAGTTGTGAATGATAATTTATTTCTCTATTAAAAAATAGCTTCCTGTGGTCTATTTCATTGGAAGATTACAAGAACTCTGAGCTGAATTATTTGTTTTCAAGAATTTCAGATGTATCAAATGTGCTATGCATTCTCAAAATTCACAGGAAGAGATTGTACTCATTAGACGTTTCTTCAAGAAATCAGTCCGTATACTTCATCTCAGAGTCAAAGACAGAGAAAATTCGAGCTAAGTTTATGAATGATAACAAGTATGCAAGTGTTCCAAGTACATGGACATTAAATACAACTCTATTCAAATATATTATTTAGTTTGCAAGATAGATTCTATTAATCTCCTGAAATGTATCGCAGTACTAATCTGGCGTCACACTGTCCCGATTTATCAGCCGATGGTCACACGATAAAGGATATTTTCAAATTCGGGTGTGATCGTAATATCATCGGGCTATTCGTAAGGCCATCTTGAACCATCGTATGACCGCCGGCTTGATTTGTCAAACTTCGGGAACAACTTCGGGAGTGCTGTTAAAATATTTGGCATGCCAAAAAATTCCCGATGGCACCCCCGAAGGACCGTCTTCGAAACAGGTTTGTGTAATCATCTTGTCCTTCGCAAGACCATCGAAAAGGCATCTTGCGTATTCGTAACATCTTCGTTTCTACTTCGAATTACCATCGGGATCATCGGGGATATTTTGCCATACGAAGGCATAAGGAACGTGTCAGAAACCTCCCGATGGAGTTAGGAAGAAAATACGACTTCGTGACAACCTCGCAATTCCATCGAAATGACATCGTAATGTCATGGTACTTTAGTACGATGACGTTAAGATGGGATCCCGATACAAAAGATGACAAACACAAATATTAAACAAAACATTTCAAATACATAATATTCAAAGCCATTTTTAAGGTATTTTTCTAAGTTAATCTACATTTATCAAAATAAAAACTTTTCTGTCTTCATCAAATTTGTAAGTTCAATTAGCAAGTTCACAATCAATGTATCATAAAGGAAAATGACGTGCCTTGATAATGTTACGATAAGGAAAAAGAAGGCGGAAGCATTGCTTCTTTATATGCATCTAAGAGAGCATGAACAGACTCGGTACTTTCTTTGATTACTGGTAATACTAGTATCTTGTTGTGACAGATATCCATTTTCATCTTTCTTACATCTTACTCTTCCTGGGCACCTGGTCTCACTCCCACATCGGGAGTTCGCTTCTTTTCATGTCGTGAAGGCTTTTGTTTGTTTGCTTTGGTTCCTGTTTTATCCTGATTTTGTATGCCTTGGGTTTCTGATTTTCTGAATTATCGAGTTTGTGCTGTATACAGGGATATGGTCATTATCCATAATTGTCATTGAATCATCACATATTCAACTTGTTTCCACCGATGGTGTTTATAAATGAAATTTGTGATATTTTAAGACGACTTTTGGTTTACAATAGTACATGTCAACTGCTACACAAAGGTCACTGATAACTGAACCCATTGTCTATTTGTCCGTCTGATAGTCACACTTTCACATAAAGAACTGTAATGATGTGTCTTGTAAAATCAAACTTTCAAAGATGGTCGAGCATGATAAGAATCAACATTCATATATCTTGGCTAACCATGCTACATTATTAGACAGTGCGATTCAGATATTCGATAACATATATTTAAGTTGCTAACTTTTTGGTATTTTTTATATTTTTCTGAGACAGAAATAATAAAAGGCAGAAGAGGAAACCATTGATACTGTGCTACTGATTAAACAAGAATTTTTAAACATGTTGTACAGTATGTTTTGTATAATTTACGTCAACAACATATAGGCCTTTCAACAAACGCTAGGTGTCGACTGAGAGTAACGACAACTCGTACCCAAAGTGTCAGAATCGGAACCTTTCGCGCTTCTTCATAAAAATGTAGCGCAAAAATCACTTCAGATCATGAATTTTCTTATTTATTTACCTCTTTTGGGTTGTTGGACAAAGTTGGTAGGATTGAGTATAATATTTTAATTTGTTTCATGTACTAAAGACAATAAAAGGACAGAGAAAGATAGCACAAAATTGCACATCAGATTTTTAGACCGAGTTACAAATGTTCATGTGGTAATATATTGGAAGGGAGAGAACTCTTTAATAATATCTGTAAAAGTGACCCTTTAAACTATGAAACGAAGTGAAAAGTAACGAAATGAAACGAAAAACAAAATTACAAATTTGACCATTTAATCATTCTTTACAGAAAACAATTATACAATAGTCGGACAAGGTAAAAGTACAACATGTGACAATAACGAGATTAAAGAATACAAAAATTAGATGTTCAATATCAAGTTTAAGTCCAAAATTTTCTTTTACTAAAAGTCCAAATTTCCTCTATGATAATTTCCCTCTGCTTTCGGAGAAAACACGTCCCCGTGTTTCAACAACAAAAAATATATTATGGATTGAAGTGAAAATGTCCATTTCCGTGATTGTTCCACTGCACGTTATTTCCTTGGTTATAGTGTCCATGTCCGTGATTATTCCAGTGTCCATTGTTTCCTTGGTTGTAAGGTCCGTTATTTTGAAATTGTCGAAGTCGTTCGATCTCTTCGTACAAGTCATCGATTGAGCCGTTTCTCATTTCAATGACAGCCTCCAAATGCCAAATTTGTTGATCTTTGCCACACAGCTCGCCTTGTAATTTTTCGTTCTCCTTCAAGATCATCGATTTCATTGCTCTGACCATGAACCTGTTGCTGTAATTGTCCAATAGAAAGCTGTAGTCCTTTATTCAAACTGACTGAACATTTGAAATCTTCGGAAATTTTCGAAAAGTTATCATTTAAAGCTGAAATTTCATCACTTTGTAGTTTTTCTTTAGCCAAAAGTTGAGATACACGTTTCAAAGCAGTTTCGTGCAATATCCGTGTTCGCTCTAATTCTTGTGCGAGTTCCGCCGTTTCCTTTTTGGCACCTCTTTCTATGTACAGTTTTGTTTCTAGATCTGTAATTTTTGCGGAAGATATTTGTCGCACCATTGAGAGTTCTTTCTTTGTCGAGACAAGATCGTCCTTGGCACTTTGAAGTTCCATGATTTCCTTCTTTGACGAAGCGAGCTCTTTCTCAGCAGTCTGAACCTTTTGAAGAAGACACTTTTGAATTTGCACTGTTTATCTTTCCTTTTGTTTTTGAAAGTTCACGCCTTAAAGATGAAGAATGGTCGATAATTTTGTAGAATGCTGTGGGCCCAAGAGAATGAAATGGAAGCTCTTTTAAACTGTTCTTTCTTTCGTAATGTCCAACTAGTCGAATTTTGTCACGTTTTTGATTTGACTTTGATTTCTTGGTATGTCCGTTGTTTTCAAAACTTTTAGAAAATGTTTGCAATGAACGCACCTTGTTTCCGAATTTCCTCTGTCCATTGTCGTTGAATTTTCCGAATGAAGTATAAAAGAGAAACGCATAATTCCATGGTCTCCAAGAAGGTTGAAAGTAATTATAATCCATCGTTGTTACTGATCGTATCCGTAAAAGTTTGAGTTTTAGGGGGAATCAAACTCAAAAGTAGCGCTACTCACACGCGTAGCGAGAGATACCATTCTAAGGGGATGTACTGGATTCACTCCACCAACTATGACGCGGGGTTTCGCCGGTCATACAAAAGTTCTAGAATATGTGTCCGTAGAATAGAACGTTGCGGGAATGTTGGCTGTAAAGCATAGAGATCAAGAAAGATGGCGCCGTCAATGGCCCAATAAGTACATGTAGCCGTATTCCCTAAAGTTCGGACAATAAACACAATTTGAAGAACGTTGGTTATAAGACATCCAAATTTAATATGACGATAACGATGATTATAATATGTGACTTTCAAATAAATAATATTAAACTAAAAGTATCAATGTAAAGTCCAAACACAGACGGATGTGGCCGGTTCAACGTCGGAGTAGGCATGATCAAATGGACTATTGTATAATTGTTTTCTTTAAAGATTTGATCAGAGACGTTTCTAAATAACCCTCATAAGTCGGGTGTCATCACCTCAGGCAGATTTTAACATCTTTATTATACTTTCGTTAATCCCAAACTTTTGATGTGATTCAAGTGATTTACCTGTCAATTCTTAAGGCTAAGTAAAGGTTGGTACACGATTTTCAAGTACCCCTAGATATGGTCCCGAGCGAAGCGAGGGAGCATGTCGAGGGGACGAGAAAAGAGTGTACCAACCGACTTAGTGCATGGTTCGATCGGGCAGATATAAGGATTTTCTGATACAGCCCCTAAATCTATCAAAATTTTATGCCTCGGGCAATACTTCTCCATGGAAAATGAAAACAAGTTGAGTGGATGTTTAAATTAATCCTTGACCATTTATCAGTTAATTGGAATTATTTGCCTATCAAAAGTAAAAAAAAGGACTTAAAACTTGGAAAAAGGTTTTTCAAAAATTGTTAAAGGACTCGTGATGTGATTATCTTCCAAAATTGCGAAAGGACAGTTATAATTCGTGATGCATGTGTTGATATTCTAGAATGTACAAGGAGGGATGTTAGGCAGTTTAGGCAATCCTGGAAAACTGAAAAGAAATTCTTATTTTATCCCGTTTTTACGATTTATTTAAAAACTTTATGCTGAACCCCCCCCCCCCCCCTGATTTTTTTGTTTGGAACCACCCACGAGTAAACAGATCTTTAAAATAATCTCGAAAAATAACAGAAATTTAGAAGTACTTTTTTTTGTTCGCTTGTAAAATAGCGTATCAAAAAAGTAGTCCCTTCTCTCGTTTAGACAATTTCTAACACACTGAAAAAAAAAACGCAACGCAAAACCCCGGAAATGTGCGACTGGTCTCGTGTTTTCCGTTTTTTTTTTCTTACTAGAATTTACAAGTTTTAAAGTCGGCTAACTGACGGCCAGCTTTTTGTAAAAGATAATACTTGTATAAAAAGTATACCCAGTAATTTTTAGGAAGCGACCACTTTTATGTTGGGGGGGACCCCATTTTTTTAAATCTGAATTCAATCAAATGACTGTTGCTTGATCTTTATTTTTTTCCAGCTGCGTGGAGCCTTGGATCAGAAATTCTAATTAAACCTCCAGTTGTACTATTTTTTTTTTCAAGTTCTTCCTACCTTCTCCCTTAGAAAGAAAATTCAAATTTTGTCGTTTTTTAACCATATGCTGGAAACCCCCTCCCCCCCCCCCCCACGACGACTCAAGCAATGTTTCAGTAAAACATCACACAAAGTAATGGCGGAAAGGGGGTGTTTGCTGTAATGGAATACTGTTCCGTGTGCTGGAATGACGGATGTATATAAAAATCATATTTGTTGGATTTGAAGACGTTTAACAGTGATATGTATTCGACATTTGGAAATATGAAAAAAGAGATATATTTACACGTTTACCTATTCTATCCTGTATCTGTTTCTTTCTCTTTTTTTTTGATTGTTTTGTTTTGTTTGTTTGGGTTTTTTCTGCTCATTCGTTGATGTATTATGGTAAACATTTCAGGATGTTTGATTCCACGTAGAGCCTAAAGTTACCGGATTTTTTTTATGATTGAACCTTCGCTGCTGCGGGAGCCATCATTTGATTTAATTGGGGCGGGGACGCATCCCGAACTCACTTTTTGTTCGTCCTTATTCAGTCATATGGCGACTGCATGATAATCTATCTTTTCGGTTGTTTGGGTAAAATTTATATTTAAGAAAGGTCCATCCGGAGTTTTTTTTCAAGTTTTTTCATCCCTCTCCCTTAGAAATAAAATGAGAGCTCCCTTTACTATCAAAATATCGTATAGAAGCAATGAAGCATGGAGATCTTACTTGGTACGCACCAAGTCATTTCTGACCAGCAATTATCTATTGTGTAAAGGTGCGAACCATGCACTAATTGTATAATGTACTTGTTTATCTAATTTCGTACGCAAAATTGGTGAGAACAAAGACATTTCTTCAGTTCGGAGGCCCGACGTTGAACCGGCCACATCCGTCTGTGTTTGGACTTTACATTGATACTTTTTAGTTTAATATTATTTATTTGAAAGTCACATATTATAATCATCGTTATCGTCATATTAAATTTGGATGTCTTATAACCAACGTTCTTCAATTTGTGTTTATTGTCCGAACTTTAGGGAATACGGCTACATGTACTTAGGCACGGTCCATTCGATATTCTGGGGGGGGGGGGGGGGGGGGCTTGGGTTTTTTCGAAAAAAATAATTTTGCTCTCAATTTTGATGAAAAAAATAAATTTGCTTATAGTGCTACAGAAAAAAATAATCTTGCTCATAGAAGTAGTCTGAATTTGAAGAATTACCTTAAAAGTTCGCTAAAATTCTTAAAAATTTTCCGGCTCGCTTCGCTCGCCGTAGTTTTCAATTTGTATCAAAAGCTTTTGCCTTGCTTCGCTCACCATAGTTTTCTAACAAAACATTATTTACTAATGCCAAATTTCATATATTTGAAGATATCAAAATTTATACATGTATGTGAATGGAAAAGGGCTTCCTTAAAAGCTTAAATATATTATCAAATTATCAATATTTATATGTATAATTGCTATTTATACATGTTGGATGTATCCCAAAGAGTCTAATTTTATGCTCTTGTAAGCTTGGAAGGAGAAATTCAGTTATTCACCAATTTACAATTCTACATTTCAAAATTTGTCAAGGAGAACTTCCCCTCAAACCCCCTTATACATATTATTTACATGTATCTTATATAAAATATTGAGAATTGTATTGTAAAAATCTTTTATCTCTCTGTTTAAACGTAAATTGAATACTTGCATGAAAATAAACAAACAAATTAATATTTAGAGTTTTGAGTAAAAATATAAATAATTTCTATTGATAAAACACAAACATCACTTTGTGAAAAAAATTTCCTTGCTCCAACTTTGCAAGAAAAAAATAATTTTGCCCCGGTCCGGGGCGAAAAAAATAATCTTGCTCCGACAAAAAACCCAAGCCCCCCTCCCCCCCCCCAGAATATCAAATGGACCGTGCCTTATTGGGCCAACGACGGCGCCATCTTTCTTGATCTCTATGCTTTACAGCCAACATTCCCGCAACGTTCTATTCTACGGACACATATTCTAGAACTTTTGTATGACCGGCGAAACCCCGCGTCATATAATCACCCCTCATCCACAATCTGTAAAACAAATCATATCTGCATGATTCAGTTTCAATTGAAGGGCGTTGACCGCCGGTCGCCTATGTCGTGCTTGCAAAGGGTTTAAGGGTTTAACAGGAAGTTTTTAAAGAACATATGAAAAGTGAATAATGTTTGAAAATTGTTTGTGTTATGGATATACATGATTTGAAATTATTTTGTAATTCAACCATTCGCTAATTAAAGAGGTAGGGTATACCCAGTCCGTGTTCTAAATGTTAAAATCTGTGAATATGCCTATTATGCATATGGGGGGCACCTTCTCCCCCCTTTCAATCAAAAGTTATTAATTTGGATAAGGCCAACGGGAACTTTCGCGCATCCTATTCAGATTTTACAATACATTTCTGCAGTCTGTTTTCTTTCATGTTTTGTTTGGATTGATCTCTGCCATTTCAATGGGGGGTAAAGGGGGATTTTGAAGTTTAAATTTTGATTTTGAATAAATGAATAATATGCAATGGAAATCGTAATTGATTAATATTGACCATCTTTTTGTAACGATTAAAAAAAAATCACTGAATTTCGCTTTCGATCGCCAGTTTTTAACCACTTAAATGTATATATGATCATTTCATAACAATACGGCCTACCGATGTAGCCTTTCTCCCTAAAGAATAATAGAGGGTAGATAAAAAAAGTCTGATATTTTTACCCCAGACGCAGCAAAAAAAAAATCTCGCTCGTATTCACTTAATTTAGCATAAATATAATTCATTTGAAGGTCACATATAAAGGACTCCAGAGGGAGAAATGAGAAACATGTACGTCCCTTCCCCCTTTCTGAAATCCTGGATCCGCCAATGATCCATTTCTAAAAGTGTGAGTACAGGGCTGTGCTCTACATTTTCTTTTTCTCAATATTTGATAAATTTATACATCGCTATATAAATTTTTATGAGTTTTTATTGTATAAACTTATACTCAAAATATGTCACATAAAGTCCGCTCGGCACTTGAAAGCGTGGATCAAGAGCTAGGGGGATGGGTTAGGGAGGGGGATCAGTCCGAACCCCCCCTCCCCCCCCCCCCCCATTGAATTTACAAAAATGTAAGATATGTTTTTCCAGCTTTTATACAAAATCATAAGTGATGATGAATCGGCAGAGCCTTCAAAGTCTATGGTTTGGCCATCCAATGCAATTTTATCGATTATTAAATTTGTCCATTTACTCTCAGTCAAGACAATGATGACTTCAACACTTCATATGTGTTAATATTAATACATTTCACTTCTTAATGACAAAAGACATTTTTTATGTTAAAAGAGTCAGGTTTGGCTCATTAATATCTTTATTTTTTAGGCGCAGGGTTTCAGTGCCTCTCCTTTTCTAAAAAAAAAAGACAGAAAAGTTTACGTCTTTTTAAACTCAACTGAAAAGACTTGATAGGCTATACCTTTTTTTTTGCAGTTCAAATTTGGTAACTCCTTTTACATCAGAACAACCTTGAAAGAGAAGACTACCCTGTACATAGCCGTTCAGTGGTTTGTTTAATCAAGAATATGCGAGGGGCGGGACGCCTGTCATTTTACATTATTTTAGACAATTCAACTTGAAACCTTTTCATAAAGATTCGTCCTTTAAATCATGTCACTATGTAATCGATTATTGAGAGTCATAATCGATAGTCGGAATCAAGTATCGAGCGATAATCGATTATTTGCGATAATCGGTTCCCACTTTTGGACACCACCATGAATGCGAAAAAACCCCTCGTTTCAAGTACCTGTTTTTTATCAAATTTCATTTTGGGTCATTTGCCGTTCTTATCTGATCAAGAATGTTCTGTGACTCTATTTGCATATATATACGTATACTTGAGTACAATTTTTTCTTCAGTTTTTTTTTTCAAAACCATGTGTTGGATAGGCTGACCACCCCACCCCCTCCCTCTAAAACAAATTTACCTGGAGAAGAAAGAAAAAAAGTTTCTTAAGGTTCTTACATCAATAAAAAAAACTACGTACGTAATCGATGTTTTCGACAAATTTTGCCCGGCTTTAAACTAACAAAAAAAAAGAAAACCATCATAAGTTCACTGCATGATGTCGAACAGTAATTGTTCAATGAAATATGGGATGGGAACCCCCCCCCCCCCCCATTTTTTTCTAGTTATCCCTGCATGTAGCTGTATTATAGATAAAAGAGGTTGCTTTCAAAGTGAAGAATCATGACGATATGGGTATTTCTTTCACATGTCTATAGCAAACAATCCATGCAAAAAGAAGAGGGATCTCTGAAATTAAATGAAATGTATTCATCTAGTCACTCAGATTTTATCTGTACAACTCAGTTTAGAAATCTGAAAATCGTGAAAATTTCATCTTTTTTAATTTAGTAATTTGTTTTGTTTGCTTTTTTGAACAACTTGTATTTAAACCGTTTGATTTCAAAATTTTTCGTAAATTTTGATTTAATACGTTCAATGATAACAAGAACCTAAAATTGAAATTTGCAGGGCTTTTTCTATGATATCTGCGTCGTTTACCATTACGTTTATTTTTTTAAATTCTTTGCCGACCAAAAAAAAATGAAATCGTTCCGTTACTTTTCATTTCGTTTCTTGTGCGTTTCATATTTTAAAGAACCCGTAAAACTCGGTTACTCAAGATGAGTCCCGGGAATCAAATGTTTTTAGGTCTTCCGACTTCCGTCGGAAGACCTATTGTTTTCGTAACCGTGGAAAATTGGATCAGCTATTTCTCAAGAACCCTGTAAGCTAGGACAATGAAAGTTCTCCAACGTTACGTTTGGAGTAAAAGCTAGATTGGTCTTTTTTATTTTTGGTCTCTGTTATTTTTTCATCATGTTTTTTAGTAGATTCAAATATTTGACGGGAGCGTCGAATTACTCAAAAGGACCGAAAATTTCATGTTTTGCTATTTGTAAGCTTAAATATCTCGTATTTTGCTATCTACAATTTCCATTCTTTTTGAAAGTCGACAGCCATGCAAGATATGAAATGCTAGATGCACACTGTAACGATTTATTACGATGACGTCCTTCACCGTCCTTCATATTTCCAAATTCAGAAGTTCATAGGAGGAAGACACTTTTTTGCTTATAATAGTAAACAAAAATTAAGCTTATGAAATTTCCTAAAAATTTCAATATTATTATTTTTTATCCATATATCTGTCTTATTTAGTCTTTCTGATTTTTCCTATCTCTTACTGTTGAAAAGATATGAGCATCGAAATTTTGAGTTGGGTATTTCGATACACCTTCACGCCAACAGATCGGGCACACACTAAAATTGGTAGTCCGAGTCCGACTCGAGAAAAGCAGTGTTGAGATTTTCAAATTCCGATTTCACGGCAATGATGAATATGCATTTCATAAATACATTTCGATATACACAATTTGATTTTAAAACAGTTGATTAATTTAGAAGAGATCAGCTACAAACCAGAATTTACACACAAAAAGTGGTAGTTTGATTCCGATTTCTAACCTACAAACCTGTTTCTAAACTTCAATAACTATATTTTGAACATCAAGTTTAATGTCTAATTCTAGCAAACGTTCGAACATAATTTTCGGTTGGTTTATTTACAAATTGATGAACTATTTCTCCAACATTTTCCCCTCCCCTCGTTTTTCGAAAACAGTTCTGTTTATATTGAACGATGTCGCCATGATGGAAATTCAAAATAAACTTTGAAAAAAGGGAAGGGGGGGGGGGGGTCCAAATTTGAACCTGCACAGCGAGAACCTCATGGTATTTATATATATATATTGAACGTAACTTGTTATTACCATTTCTCTTCTCAAGAAAATTGGTTCTACAGCTACGAGCTCGCCTTTTTTATGGGGGAAGGGGGCAGGAAGAATTTGCAAAAAAAAAAAAAAAAAAAAAATCCCGGCTCTGAAAAATGCTGAAAAAAATATTCCGGCCCAAAGGGCCGGCAATTTTTTTTTCCCGGACCATGCAAAAGTAAGGATACATTGCATGATATGGAAATTTTTGCTGGCCCTTTGAGCCAGACAATTTAAAGTCAAAAAATTAATTAATATAAATACAAACTGTTCACATAGCTGTATCTACCAGAGACCTAATACGCATAGGCACAAAAATCTAGAAAAGGTTCTATTTAAACATCATACAATCTGTCTGAAATTCGCTAATTGCAAAGAGACATCTGAAGGAACGGTTATTAAGTCATACTCTGTAACAGCGGGGAGTTTAACTTACACAGACATTCACAACATTTGACAATTTGTTTAAATCCGGCTCGAAGAACCGGCGAAAATTTTTCTCCGACTCTGGTAATGGCTGAAAAAAATGGCCTGCTCAGAAAATTGCTGAAAAAATTTTACCGGCTGGCAATAGAATTCCTGCCCCCATCCCCCCCACCAAAAAAAATCAAATGGTTGCTCACCAACAATTATCGGTTTGAAAATTTAATGTTATTGCTATTTGAAAACTTAAATATATAATATAAATACATGTAATGTGATGTCCTTCATATTTCCAAACCAAAAATTGTATAGGAGGAAGACACTCTTGTTGCAACCGCAACAAGAAACCTTTCTAGTTAAATTTTATAGTTTGAATTACCTCCCTTCTTAAGCAAATTTAATTCAAAATGCGGTAGAAAAAATTAATTATTTATCGATAATGAGCATGTCTTTCCCAATTCAAAGTTCCTTACTGCTATTTAGACACAGATTCAAAGGTCGTGAAGCACTTCCAAAGGAAAATTTTTGGATTATAAAATTTAGTTGAAAGGCCTACAACATAAATCTTTTAATTATACTCATCAGTCCGTGTTTTTTTTTCTCAAATAAGTGATTTGAACAGACTATATATCAACTATGATAGAAACTCATGTTCTAGTAATTGTTTGCTCAGCTCACTTTTAAAAGATACTGCATAAAAATGACATACACGATAATTTATAATCAAAGCAGCACGTTCCGCCTTCAGGCGAAAATATGCTTCGTAAAAAAGATAAAGGGAAAATCTCTATTTTTCCTAGATGGAAGACGTTATAAACTTTCCGTCAATACCAAAATTGTTAACCAAAAAGGCCGAACTCCAGCCATCAAGAGTATATGGGGCATTGGGCGGCGTCGATAAAAATAGCAAACAGCGTGCTGCGGCAGAGCAGTGCACGTGTATTGTAGCAGACGAATTTTTTACACAAAATTCACGATTTACTGATGAAAGTCTTGAGTCAGAGTACAATATATCAAAAGTATAATTTTATAAAACTCATAGCCATCCTAAAAATGTCCTTTGTATGATTTGATGCCTAAAAAGACAGATTTTGATCAGTTTTACACATACATGCATGACCTACATGTATATGTATACATATCTATAATGGAAGCTGGGGATTAGGATTGTACAGGAGAGGCTGCAAAGGGTCATTTCGTCGAGAATATCGCAAAGATGTCGAAATTAAATTTATTTTTCAATTTTGTTTTAACATGTTTTGGAATTGTATATCTACACTTTCCTTAAAAAAATTACAAGGAATATTAATATAACATTTAATAAATCTGTCCGTCCCTAAGTAAACCTCTCGTTTTTTGCGGGTACTTTTGCGCGGATCTGCATAAATTAGAGTAGACAATGGCCGGTGCTTTACAGCATGTTAATCGTGAAAAAGTAAAATTACACATTGTGAAAAGTGAATATAGTGGTGTCACCGAATATAAAACGGATCTATTTGACTATGTACCGAGAATATCATCTTTAAAAGATAAAACTTAATTCGGACTTTTCACATATTGCAGCAACGATATAAGAATGTTTACGAACGAGTGTACAAGTAGCCGTGAAAACGACAGAGAAATTATTTTACATGTACATGTATATTTTTCTGCAAATAAAAAATACGAAAATGATTTTTCGATAAACACGACAAAGGCATATTTGGATCAAACTTTATTCACGTTGTCTCTGAAAACTCATAACATACATTATTAATGAATTTTTGAGTTTTTGGATTCAATATTTTCATCAAATGGAAAAAAAATGTGAAGAAATGAGGTAAGAATTACGTGTGTAAGCGCGCATGCTGCATGTTCAGAATCTTGTATAATAGAAAACGCGCTATCGGAATGACTCAGCATCCGGTATAAACAATAACAAGAGTTAGAAACGCCTACCGCATGTCACTCTTCTGAATTTGAATTGAAAATTTGTCCGGCTTCAATCATTTCGAGTGAAACTACTCAGTTAAATCTCAATATAATATCTCTATATTATATACATAAACGATTGAACGTCGTGTTCAGATGCATAACAAATCTCATATGAAAATTTTGTCTTTTTAATGAGATAATTTAAAATTTTCCTCTGCAATCTGAACGTGTCAAGAAATTTCATATTCGCCACCATTTTCCTGGTTGGCTGCTATTTATACCCCAAGCTCGGCCTTTAATGTTATCGTAATAAATGAATTTAAAAACGAATTTTTGTGGCGCCACAAAAATCGCCCATGTTTGGGATATAACATGGCGAGTAGCGTACACTCTCAACGGAAAAGAGGAAATAACGTACTGATACTCAGATTTGGATAGGAATGAGTTAAAGAAGATCCTGACGAAAATCTCAACAGCACTCACAATCGAGCACAAAATTGAGCATCGACGGACCCCTAGCAAGCTAGAGGTGGGACCAGGTGCCCGGGAGGAGTACGCATCCCCTGTTGGCTAGCCGCACCCGCCGTCGACGTTCATGCACGAAAATGATCACAATATATAAAATACATGCACTGTCTGAGAATATGTCTATATAGAAAGTGCTATGGCGACCATGTCAGGGAAAGTATTCAAAACACTTACTGTCAAACCCCTCGCGGGGAACTTTTTTACGAGCTCAACACGGCAAAGGGCATAAGTGTGACACAAATGAGTTAAAGAAGATGCTGACGAAAATCTCAACAGCACTCAAAATAGAGCACCAAATGGAGCATCAACGGACCCCCAGCAAGCTAGAGGTGGGACCAGGTGCCCGGGAGGAGTAAGCATCCCCTGTTGGCTAGCCGCACCCGCCGTCGACGTTCATTCACGAAAATGATCACAATATATAAAATATATGCACTGTCTGAGGTTATGTCTATATAGAAAGTGCTATGGCGACCATGTCAGGGAAAGTATTCAAAACACTTACTGTCAAACCCCTCGCGGGGAACTTTTTTACGAGCTCCACACGGCAAAGGGCATAAGTGTGACACAAATGAGTTAAAGAAGACACAGTGTGATAGAGCAATATGGAAAGTATATATTAGAGACCAAATGGATACATAGAATTCGTTGAAAACGAGTTAAATCTCGTCACACGCCACGAAGTATCTGATATTTTGCTGGACATGTAATTAAAATTAGATATAATAGGTCTTAAATCGTTTGATACACATTATTTGATCGTTACTGTTTGAAATGCCGTATAGAAGAAACATACGATGTCTATTTCACCTCTTGTTGTTAAGAATAATCATCGAAAAAGCCTACTAAATCGATATATGTATATAATCACTTTGTTCCTCGGAGCTCTCCTGCTCATTAATATTCATGAGGAAGCGCGGCTACAGCTGAAATTTCGAACGTCCGTATCTCTCTAACGGGGGTAGTCCGGATTATCAGGACTCTTAACATATGAATATGTAGAGTCCTGACCGGGTCCCTTGTCTCAAAGTATATCTGCGCAAAAAAATGAAGACGATAGTAATTAAAATAATTTGAGAGCTTTAATGGAAAATTCTTCGGTCCATATCTATTCAAGAGGCTACCAGCTCTTACTTTGCATGGATAATTTATCCCAACTAAGTCCACATACTTTACTACACACTTTTCTCACTGGCCTCTCCAAATTTCCTCTATTTTTTATGATGGGACAACTCGACCAGATTACTAAGTCAATCCATCCTTGTTTCCGGTTGCCCAACCAATGTAGACAGTTTGTCAGATTTTCTTTGTGCAATCTATGTGATACTGGCCAATTTTCAATCCATCCTTTGGATAAAATGGTATATATTTCCTTAAGACATCGCCATCTATTCGTTTGGAACATTATTTCGACATTTTATAGCCATATCTTAAGGCTTTGTCGGACGGATTACAGTCATATCGCCCCGACGACAAATCGCCCCAGCTAGTACGCCCCATGATCTTTTCGCCCCAGTTTCTTAACGCCCCATGGTGTTATTGGGGCGAAACAAGCCCAATTCATTACGCCCCAAGCAATAAAACGTACTCCCCCAACTGGTGTTCATAACGCCCAAATATGTATTCATTACGCCCCATATCCTTTTCAGTACGCCCCATACCCTTTTCAGTACGTCCCAAATTTCTTTTTTGAATAAACATCTTTTTTATGCATTCTATACCCTATACTCATTTTCTGTACATCCCGTCCCGTAAACCCAGATCAATACACCCCGCTTTGACACCATTAACTGAGGCATTGTTTGTTTGCTTTGAATGTATCCATTATTTACACCAATATGGGGAAATTCATATACTTTTTCAAACGTACATTTACTGAATCGGTTACATATAGTTGGTTACTATATCATTTACACTATATTAGCTTCAAAAGAACCATTGAAGTGATGAAAAAAGCTAGCATGTGACCAGGAGAACAATTGATTTTTAGAGGGCTATGATTTTCCAGATTTTTCAATTCTTTGACGGACAATCAGGATAGTGGTTTCTTCAAGAATAATATAAAATGATATAATAAAAGAATCTATCCATAAATGAATTACAACATGTAAATAGTAATTAATTGATGTCGGTTTTGGTATTTTGCAAAGAAAATATATTATGAAAAAAATTGTCAAGTGCTAAATGCATAATAGCAAAGACATGGTCAGTTAATAGCACATATACAATCATTTGTCACCTCTGTTGCTTATTTACCTGACAGGTGTCCTTGATACCTCCGTTTTTCTAAACACCAATACTTATTTTCGGTGAATTCGAAAAGGTGTCATATCCGGTGTAAAATTTATATTATTTTTAACAACGAAATAAAAAAGTCAAAATTACAAAAATGATATAATCACAAACAAACAGAAAATTTACAACTGGTTTTTTTTTTCAAATAAAAGTCATGAATATAGAAATTATGATTAAAGCTTATCTTTAAAGTTGATTTTTAGGCTTTTCTGTTCCGGTTGTGGTTTGAACAACGAAACCAGGTGAACAAGAAAATGAGATTATAAATGCGATTCATTCACAATAATGTCGTTGAAAAAACAAATCAAACCAACGGATGTTTTTAAAATAACTGTATAATTTGGGATATATCAAAGGGTTGATCACCCCAAACCTAACTTCAAGCGCGGATCCAGAGGGGGGGGGTGTTCCGGATCCCCCTGGAATTTTTTAAGCATAGTTGCAAAAATATAAATATACATATTTTATAAGGTTAAGGTCCGAATTCCCTTTTGTTGGCATAATCGGCATAATGAAACGGGCCTGGGGCGTAATGAAAAAGGCTTCGGTGTATTGAAACAGGATTGGGGCGTAGTGATAAGGACTTGGGGCCAGTCATAAGGGCTTGGGATGTAATGAAATTGGTTTGGGGCGATATGATTAGGGGGGGTATGGTCAATTCGTACCATAACCAACTCGTACCTGCCACTTCGTACCATACCTAACTACCAACTCGTACCAAAACCATTTCGTACCATGACCAACTCGTACCATAAATTCTACCAACTCGTACCATACATAAACTCGTACCATTACCAACTCGTACCATGGTATAATACTCGTACCATAAACTCGTACCATGCATAAAGTCGTGTCATCCATAAACTCGTACGATGGAACCAACACTCGTACCATAAACTCGTACCATGTATAAATTCCCATCCCTACCAACTCATACCAAGGTACTCAGTAAACTGTACTCTGTAAACTCGTACCTGAAATAACTTTTTTCAGACCTTGACAAAATTTTGCATTAATTCATATTGATCAAGCGTCACCAGACATGCATTTTTCGAATATTTAATCCGCATAAGTGGAAACTTATCATACATTGTAAAGAGTTCAACTAATTATTCATAGCTTATTCAAAAGATGTTGTTTGTATACGTTACATCTATTGGTGATTCGAGCATGTTAATGGGTATGAGATTCTGGGTGATTCGAGTTGGTTATGATAAGAGTCCATGTCAATGGGTACGAGATTATGTGTGGTACAAGTTGGTTATGATTCGAGTAAATGTTAATGGGTACGATATTCTAGGTGATTCGAGTTGGTTGTGATATTTTAATGTCAATTGGTACGAGGTTATGTGTGGTACGAGTTGGTTATGGTACTACTACATGATTGGTAGGAGCTGGTTATGGTACTACTACATGATTGGTACGAGTTGGTTATGGTACTACTACATGATTGGTACGAGTTGGTTATGGTACTACTACATGATTGGTACGAGTTGGTTATGATACTACTACATGTATGTAATGGTACGAGTTGAAATAAAATTGGGTACGAGTTGGTTATGGTACGAGTTAATGTCAATGGGTAAGAGATTCTGTGTGGTACGAGTTGGTTATGGTACGAGTATGTTATGGTACGAGTAAGAATAAAATTGGGTACGAGTTGTACCCATGAATTCGCAATGGGTACGAAATGACTTTTTATTTTGGTACGAGTTGGTCATGGTACGAAATGGTTATGGTACGAGTTGGTAAATTTTTGGTAAGAAGTGACCAAGGTACGAGTTGGTTATGGTACGAAGTGACCATAAACCGATTAGGGCATGGGGCGTAATGGTAAGGGCTTGGGGCGTAATGAAATTGGTTTGGGGCGATATGATTAGGGCATGGGGCGTAATGGTAAGGGCTTGGGGCGTAATGAAATTGGTTTGGGGCGATATGATTAGGGCATGGGGCGTACAGATATTGCGTTTGGGCGTTATGAATGTTGTTCAAAACGCCCCAAAAGTAGATGGGGCGACCTGCGTCTGGGGCGTAATGAAACCGGGGCGTACGAGTTGGGGCGATTTGTACTTGGGGCGATTTGACTGGCACCCTGTCGGACTACAGTACCTGGTCAGAGGAAATCGGGAACCAGTGTACCATATGTGTTGCATCGGCTGACATTCGGTCAGGTGACAGTGCAACTGTGTGGTCCAAACGGACTGCCCAGGTGTTTTTGGTCATTCCCCTAGGATCAGTGGTTGTTTTACTCTGTGTACTTCGGTTTCTTCAACCAAAACAGCAGGGTTACTGACTTTCCACCGGAAACAAGGATGGAGTGACTTAGACATTTGATCAAGTTGTCTCAACATAAAAAATGGAGGAAATTTGACACAAAAGAGGAGAGGCCAGTGAGAAAAGTGTTTATTAAAGTATGTGGACTTATTTGGAATAAATTATCCATGCAAAGTAAGAGCTGAGAGCCTCTAGAATAGATATGTACCAAAGAATTGTCCATGATAGTGCTTGAAGTATTTTTATTTACTTCGCAAATTTGACACGACTTGGACTGCACTTTGAGACAAGGGACCCAGTCAGGACTCTACATATTCATATGTTAAGAGTCCTGATAATCCGGACTATAACGGGGGAGGTATCGGATTTGATACTTGGTACGCCAATACCGTATGGATCAATCTATGTTAAGAAATATGTTTTACAAGTATCAATCCCTTTACAACCCGAAGTCGGAATGTGCTGCTTTTAGCGAGACCCGTTTAAATGTTTCAAAATGGTAAAACTGCCTCATCTAGAGTCCTGAATTGCAAAGAAGATCCGTGGACAGTCGGCATAAGATCTTTGAACTCTATTCATGTGTGTTAGGATGGGCAAAAACTAGGCTTTGATCTTTCTTTAATTAGGTTCTATTGCAGATATCGAGCTGGATTTTGGTATATGAATACATTGTAGTGTGATACATATCAAGTTCGAGCTTGGTTACGATTGACCTAATTTTACAAGAGTAATGGTGCTTGGACTTTGCAAATGTCATGAAATTCTCGGTTTTCCGGACTTTTCTTGGCTGTTGCACATAATGAAATGATTTTGGGTATGTTATTACATCTTTGTGTGATACAGATAAAGTTTGAGTTGGGTTTTCATTTATCTAGTAGTTTTTTTTTTATTCTAGGACCCCTTGTCTTGGCTTTTATGAATATTTCAGTTTTCCAGACCTTTTCTGTTACTGTATGTAATGCACGGATTTTTGTGTGGGCATTCATCTTTTGGTACAAATACAGGTAAATCTTAAATGTACGCTTAATTGAAGCGTTCTTGGCAGAGTTGCAGGGCATAGATTTATGCCGGTAGGGGACTTATATCGCTCAGCGATCAAAGGTTTATTTGCTTACGTAATTACTTTGAAATCATTTGAATGAATTTTTAAAATAATATTCAAATTTCAGGTATTCCAAAGACGGCAAAATGGTAATACGGGTTTCTATAGAGGTTGGAATGAATACAAAAACGGATTCGGTAACCCTGGTGACGAGTACTGGCTAGGTAATTCTAATATGAAATTCATTTGAACTACTTGGTGAGTGTCACTGCTGGTGGACCAAGAGTCCCCGAGGGCACATGTAACCAAGTTCGATCAACTTCGGTTGATCGTCTGTCTCTTCAACGCATTTGAAATTTTCTGTTACAAAATCGCTTGAAATTTCTAAAACGTGGGTCATGTAGCATCATATCCCACTCATTTTGCTACGTCTTTTGGTACATTTTTGGACATAAAAAATTTCATACTTTTTGGCCATATTACATTGTTTAGACTAAGGATCACTGACGAGGGTTTAGTACCCGAAACGTGCATGTCTGGTCCATGCTGTAAATTTATCTGGTTTTAAATGATGCCATTGAATTTAAAGACGTTTAACATTTGAACTACTTGGTGAGTGTCGCTGCTGGTGGACCGAGAGTCCCCGAGGGCACATGTAGCCAAGTTCGATCAACTTCGGTTGATCGTCTGTCTCTTCAACGCATTTGAAATTTTCTGTTACAAAATCGCTTGAAATTTCTAAAACGTGGGTCATGTAGCATCATATCCCACTCATTCTGCTACGTCTTTTGGTACATTTTTGGACATAAAAAATTTCATACTTTTTGGCCATATTACATGTACATTGTTTAGACTAAGGATCACTGACGAGGGTTTAGTACCCGAAACGTGCATGTCTGGTCCATGCTGTAAAAATATCTGGTTTTAAGTGATGCCATTGATTTTAAAGACGTTTAACATTTGAACTACTTGGTGAGTGTCACTGCTGGTGGACCGAGAGTCCCCGAGGGCACATGTAGCCAAGTTCGATCAACTTCGGTTGATCGTCTGTCTCTTCAACGCATTTGAAATTTTCTGTTACAAAATCGCTTGAAATTTCTAAAACGTGGGTCCTGTAGCATCATATCCCACTCATTCTGCTACGTCTTTTGGTACATTTTTGGACATAAAAAATTTCATACTTTTTGGCCATATTACATGTACATTGTTTAGACTAAGGATCACTGACGAGGGTTTAGTACCCGAAACGTGCATGTCTGGTCCATGCTGTAAATTTATCTGGTTTTAAGTGATGCCATTGATTTTAAAGACGTTTAACATTTGAACTACTTGGTGAGTGTCGCTGCTGGTGGACCGAGAGTCCCCAAGGGCACATGTAGCCAAGTTCGATCAACTTCGGTTGATCGTCTGTCTCTTCAACGCATTTGAAATTTTCTGTTACAAAATCGCTTGAAATTTCTAAAACATGGGTCATGTAGCATCATATCCCACTCATTCTGCTACGTCTTTTGGTACATTTTTGGACATAAAAAAAAATCATACTTTTTGGCCATATTACATTGTTTAGTCTAAGGATCACTGACGAGGGTTAAGTACCCGAAACGTGCATGTCTGGTCCATGCTGTAAATTTATCTGGTTTTAAATGATGCCATTGAATTTAAAGACGTTTAACATTTGAACTACTTGGTGAGTGTCACTGCTGGTGGACCAAGAGTCCCCGAGGGCACATGTAGCCAAGTTCGATCAACTTCGGTTGATCGTCTGTCTCTTCAACGCATTTGAAATTTTCTATTACAAAATCGCTTGAAATTTCTAAAACATGGGTCCTGTAGCATCATATCCCACTCATTCTGCTACGTCTTTTGGTACATTTTTGGACATAAAAAATTTCATACTTTTTGGCCATATTACATTGTTTAGTCTAAGGATCACTGACGAGGGTTTAGTACCCGAAAAATGCATGTCTGGTCCATGCTGTAAATTTATCTGGTTTTAAATGATGCCATTGAATTTAAAGACGTTTAAAATTCATTCAACAAATCTTATAATTTTCTCCCTTGGCTTGCGTCTATCATATCAACTCCAGTAATGTTCTTAGAGTCAGATTCAAGGTGATCAACAACAAACTTCATTATAATAATTTCAAAAACACACATACGAGCTACAAATAGAAAATAAAACCCCAAAACAAAATTAGTAAATCAAAATTTGAGAAGAAAGCCCCGAAGTTGGATAACTCGTTTCGAATTTATTTGATATCATTATCAATAGAATATGTTTAATCGAAGTAAATTAATAATTGACAACTTAAAAATACAACGAAATATGACACATAACCAACAATCACTCGTATTTCCCTTTGCCAAAAATTATTTTTACAGACTAATATCTGATATACAACCTTTTCATATAAGGGTCATACATGTTTGGTTCACATAAGTAATTAGTAAAGGGTTGATATAGAAGTGGGGATAAGGGGGTCGGGGCACTACCCTTATGGAAGCTGCAAACTGCTGATTTTATCCTTTAAATTTTTTAACCTTCAAGGTAATGGTAAAAGTTGGAGGGTTGTGCGCGCATAATCCGGATAATTACACCTTCTGCTTCTTGCGTGAATTTTGTCTGTATCGGTTGCCCATTGGTCTCGTTGGTTTATGTGTGGTCTTTTGTGTTTCATGTTTCTATGGGGAGTTGATGTTCCTTGTCCATTTAGCATCTCTTTCTGTTGGTGTATGCTCTGTGTTTTAAATGGGTGTTTGGGGGGTTTTGCTGTGGGTGCTGCAACGGAGGGTTGTTGGAGATCCCCTCCTTCCCTTAACCTCATATGCTGGATTCCCCTAACTAGCTTGACTCTCAAGGGACAATTCAAGATCAACCAATGGAAAAGATGTTTCAAGAGGAACATTATCACAGTGTTATAGAGAGTCGTACATGTAGCGGTTTTATAAAGGATAAGAGAGTCAAAGAGATACCAGTAGTCCAACAAGACGTATGAGCATCCGAAGGACATACAAAACAAAGAAAATGACAAAACAAAGAAAATGACAAAACAAAGACAACGACAAAACAAAGAAAATGACAAAACAAAGACAATGACAAAACAAAGAAAACGACAAAACAAAGACAATGACAAAACAAAGAAAACGACAAAACAAAGAAAATGACAAAATAAAGAAAATTACAAAACAAAGAAAACGACAAAAACAAAGAAAATGACAAAACAAAGAAAACGACAAAACTGTAACAAGATATGTTCATCGAACAACTGAGAATGCTTACTGGGAAGTCATATTATAGACATACATGTATCGAAATATTTTTATCATTGTGGTGGTTCTTCATCCCCCCCCAAAAAAAAGCTCCAAAAAGACCTCACAACTTTCTTATGTTAAATGTTGTTTCAGGCAACAGTTACATTCATAGTCTAACGATCAACAGAAACTGTACCTTAAGGATAGATCTTACCAACTGGGACAATATATCAAGATATGCAAGATACACCGACTTTCGGATAGAAAATGAGGCCGATAATTACAGGCTAAGAATAGGTTCATACTCCGGAAATGCAGGTAATATGAAAGTATAGTAAACTTTAATGGTTAAAAAATAAAAGAGAATATGAAACAAAGTGAACAAAATTTTACCAAAACATTGCATTTATTGTTATATATTAATGCTGTCTTTAAAGACTACAGTTTGCTACTAGGCAAAAGTAAAAGAAATCCCATTACAAACTATTTTCGCTCAAACTTACGCATTTTGCTGATAACTTATGATATACTAATGATGTAGTGAAAGTCGGCAACGTACATGTATGCCAAGCCTTTGACGCGCCGACAAACTCAGCTGTAAAATACAAATTGTTTATTTTTTGCTAATAATTTTTATAATTCAAGTCCGATTTTAATGAAATGAATTTCAAAATGACCTTCTCTGAAAGAACTTGTTCTATTTTAAATATAATTTCTTAAGTAATCTCACCCTCAAGTTAAGTCGATCAAAATGATAGAATTGGTATTTTTAAAAAACTTTTTGAGTCTTCTGCGAAGCGTAACGACACTTAGGGATATTTTTGTCCGTTGACCGTCCCACTTCGGGTGTCACACCCTATAATTTTTGATTGGTCAGTGATACAGCTTTGATATTCCATACGTGTATTTCTCGATACCAAAGTTTTTGACCTAGTGACCTTTACCTAGATATTTAGCCTTCTTTTCCTATTAGATATAAGAAAGACAACTCTTGAACAAAAAAAATTATAGCAAAAATACCCCTATAAAAGCATTAAGTAAGTTTCATGTGACAAATAAAGAGCAATTAAGTCCACTAGAGCCCCAGGTTGCACAACCCTCACCCTATACTTAAGAGAGAAAATCACTGACCATCGAGCATTGCAAGGAAACTTCAAAATTTTGATTTTCCCTTTTTCACCTTTTTTGTTATCATTTTGATGCTCCTTGACCATTTATAGCAATAAAAAGGTTTTTAAACTTTTTAAAAGAATATTTGCCTGTGTTCTTGTTGTTACCATGGAAACCTGCCAGTGAGACAAAAAAATTCTATAAATTTGTAAGATTTCCAACGTACTTTTTTCTCATTTTTTCCACTGCTCAATTAAATTAAATTAAGTATCAAACAAATGTCTCATGTACAGTGTAAAAAAAAATGGAATAACATGCATTAAACTGAAGTGACTTCGTTGCTATGGTAACCTGAAGAAGGCCTATTTATTAAATTTTGAAAAATTGAGATTATATCTCTAAAACATAATTCAATATTTTAAATCTGCAATAGTCAGGACAAAAAATACAGATTGCGTATGATTAACCAATCATATCTTTATTATAATCAAGAAAAAATCGGGAAGCCTTTTTGAGGAAACACGGAAAAAATTGTTCTAAAAAGTCCCTTTTTTCAGTAAAATTCAAAATTTATTATTTTCAATATCAAATAATTTTAAATAACTTTTCAAATTTACAAATGAATTTTCCCTTTTTTTTCTATAAATAGACTAAGGGAGGCATATTTATATGAAATATGGGAAAAATCCTCCATAGCTACCGATTTTATTCCATAGCAACCATTTTCAATAATTGAATTTGATTATTTATGACAAGTTTTTTACTTGTTATGTATATGATTTTTTGTTTGGCTCATATGAGGATATTTTTTTATGTTGCAAATATTTCATCTTTTTCCAAAATTTCACAGAAATTTGCCCAATTTACCTAACAACGAGATATACACATAAGTTACCATACCTTTCAGCTCCGTAGATGCATAATACCGGTTTATCTTATATTACCAAGTATGAATATTTATTCCATACTAATGTATTGAAAGTCTTACAATGATAAGCAAATTACAAAACATGAGAAGTTCTATACATAAGATGTGATAAATCCTCCATAGCAACCAATCTTATTCCATAGCAACCATTGTCATCAATTAAATTTATCATTTTATTACTGGCTTCTATCTAGTTATGTATGCAATTTTTTATTTGGCTCATAAAAGGATATTTTCTTAGGTTCCTAATAATATATATATCAAAAGGTCATTAAAATTGCCAATTTTACCTGGCAACGATATGTACACCTTTGTACACCGTAGTTACCATACCTCTCAGTTCAGTAGATGCATGATACCGGTTTATTTGTATTCCCTCGTATTGATATCTATTGTATACTCAATTATGGTAAGACTTACAGTGAAATGCAGAAACAAGAGAAATTATATATATAAGGTGTGAAAAATCCTCCATAGCAACCAAATGTATTCCATAGCAACCATTTCAAATAATTGAAATTAACTATTAATGACGGGGCTTTTATCTAGTTATATGTGCGATTTTTTTAAGATGGAGCTTATCTTTTATCTAAAATATCAGAAATTGCCCAATTTACATAGCAACGAGATATACACCTTGGTTACCATACCTTTCAGCTCCATAGATGCATAATACCGATTTATTTCATATTACCAAACATGGATTTTTATTCCATACTTATATATGGAAAGACTGATAATAATTGGCAGATAACAAAATTCTCCATTGCAACTAACTTTTTACCTTAGCAACCATTTTACGTTTTTCTGCTAAGCACCGTCAGATGGAATTTTCAAATGTAAAGTGTTTCCTTTTTGTAGTATCATGTGTGCTATTGTATGATTAATGGAATAAAAAGAAGGGAGGAGATCTCCAACAAGACTCCGTTGCAGCATCAACAGTAAAACACCAAAACACCCGATGCAAATACACAAAAGACGAGTACAGCACGAGACGGAAAAGAGACACACGACATGGAAACATCAAACACAAAAGACTACACATAAACCGACGGGCCAATGGGTAACCGGTGCCGACTTTGGACGGCCATTTGTCACGCAAGTAGCAAATGGTGTGGTTATCCTGGATAAAGAGATATTATTGTATTGTAATATTTCATCTACCTTGATGATTAATAGGAAATGACAGTTCTGCGCCGCAAGCCCCTCACATGTTAATGGGAAATATAGGCCTCCCTCACTTAAAGTTGATGGGCCGATCGATATCTTTTATAGAAATAGTGTCAGATAAAAGATGGTCCGGGGATCACTGAAGCATATCCTCTTCCTCTTCAGGATATGCTTCAGTGAACTCCAGGAAGAGCCTTACTGGCTCGTCAGAAGCTCCATTTGAAATTGTGACATCAAGGTTGTATAAAAATATTTTAAACATTTCCAATCTGTGACCTTGACATTGAAATCAATAGTAATCTTACACACGTCATAACCAATAAGTGTATGAAGTCTGGTGAAGACCCATTCTTAATTGTACCCTCTACACAGTATACACAGATTTTAAACATTAGCAGTCTGTGACCTTGGCCTTTGACCCTGAAAATCAATTGCCAATGGGATCTTTCTATGTCCTAAGCAATTATTGTAGGAAGTTTGTTGAAGATCCAATCAAAACTGCAACCTTTGGGCTCTATACAAGGATTTTAATATGAATTCTCTGCAAAAAAACTAAAAATAAAATCTGACATGTTTGGCCATGACAATTCTCAGATTTTGGATATTTTTGTGTACAAGGTGTATATGATGTCCTCAGAACGAAATGACCTTCCATTTTTTTCTCTGACGTTCCGTTGCCATGTTAACCAAGGTTTTGTATAAAAAAAACCCCTTTAAATAAGGCAATTTTATGCATCCCTTTACCATGGAAACGACTTGATTTTACCTGTATTTCACTTAATTTTGACATGAGTAATAATGCAGTTGCACAAGATTAGAATTACAATTGCCTATTTCCTTAACATTACTATCCTAGGACTATTTGGGAATCGAAGGAAATTTATGTAGAAATGAAATTTTTCTGGTTTTTTTTTGCCTTTGAAATAGGTTACTATGGTAATATTTGGAACGAATACATGTCACAAGTAAAAAGCTAATGGCTAAAGATGTATCCCTGCTATCGTTACAAAACTTGGTATGTAGATGTTTTAAAGATAATTTGATGCTAACACGACCTTGAGAAAATGTCAAGGTCATTTTATCAATTTTCAAGGTCATTGAAACATATTTGCTAATTTCAGACCAAAAGATGTGATTTTTCACGAAAACATGATTAACAGTGAACAGTATGGAACAATCAATAAGGGGTCAAAGTATGATAACTGATGATTTGTTAGGATGAGTATCAAAATTATCGAATACCATTGAAGACTCAAATAAATGTCACATATTTTATGAGAAAATTCTAGAAAATCTCAATTTTATGCTCTTTTTAGTCCCCTACCGGCAACGCCGAAGGGGACTCTTAGTTTCCTCTCGGTCTGTCTGTCTGTCCGTCCGTCTGTCTGTCTGTCTGTCTGTCCGTCTGTCCGTCTGTCCCATTTTCAGTTTTCCGGACTTTTTTTCGCTGTTGTTGCATATATTGAACTCATTTTTGGTATGTGGATATATCTCAATGTGATACAGATCAAGTTTGAGTTTGCTTTCGATTGACCTAATTTTACAAGAGTTATGGCCCTTGGACTTAGCAAATTTTATGAAAATTTCAGTTTTCCGGACTTTTTTCCGCTGTTGTTGCATATATTGGACTCATTTTTGGTATGTGGATATATCTCAATGTGATACAGATCAAGTATGAGTTTGCTTTCGATTGACCTAATTTTACAAGAGTTATGGCCCTTGGACTTAGCAAATTTTATGAAAATTTCAGTTTTCCGGACTTTTTTCCGCTGTTGTTGCATATATTGAACTCATTTTTGGTATGTGGATATATCTCAATGGGATACAGATCAAGTTTGAGTTTGCTTTAGATTCACCTATTTTTACAAGAGTTATGGCCCTTTGACTTAGCAAATTTTATGATAATTTCAGTTTCTGGACTTTCTTTGGTTCTATTGCAAATAATGCACTGATTTTTGGTAAATGAATACATCTCAGTGTGATACAGACCAAGTTTGAGTTTGGTTTCCATTGGCCTATTTTTACAAGAGTTATGGCCCTTGGACTTAGCAAATTTCATGAAATTTTTAGTTTCCCGGACTTTTTCATGCCTGTTTTTGCAGATCATGAGCTGATTTTTTGTATGTGAATACAATATTATAGTGTGATGCAGATTTGAGTTTAATTTAGATTGACTAATTTCACAAGAGTTATGGCCCTTGGACTTAGCAAATTTCGTGAATTCAGTTTCCCAGACTTTTCTTGGCTGTTGTTGCAGAAGATGAACTGATGAACAGAGATGCAAGTCATAAATTTATGCCGCCGGTAGGGGACTTATATCGCACAGCGATCATTGCATTTTTGAAAGTATGTCATACATAGAAGTGAAATATAATTTAACAAAACTGTGATGAATTCTAATTCTTTTGATAGATTGTTCAACTGTCAATATTCAAAATCAAAATATCTAATGACACAAGTTAGAGAAATCAATTCAAAATAATTTAAAATCCTGTTTTTTTGTGTAAATTTGAGTCTAAAGTTAGAAATGACCTTGAGCTTTGGACAGATGACCTTGAAATGATTAGAATGTCAAGTGATAATGATAAACGAAATTTGTATACAGGTATCCTATTTCATGATCATAGGACTCAAAAATGGGAAAAACAATGTTTTTGAATATGCGGTACTACGAAATATTGATTCAAAGTTGCTATCACAGCAACGGTTTTTGATTAGTATTCATGACAAAATGGTGAATTTCACCCTAAATTTTATTTCTTTAATTTTCAGCAATGGACATTAATTTTGTCAAGATGACATCGAATACCCACCCATATCATGTGTCAAAAATGGGAAAAAACAATGTTTTTGAATATGCGGTACTACGAAATATTGATTCAAAGTTGCTATCATAGCAACGGTTTTTGATTAGTATTCATGACAAAATGGTGAATTTCACCCTAAATTTTATTTCTTTAATTTTCAGCAATGGACATTAATTTTGTCAAGATGACATCGAATACCCACCCATATCATGTGCCAATTATGGTTTTCAACCTTCAAAATAGTCACAAACAGGCAATAAATGACTCTAAAATATACCTTATTTTTGACATTGTTTCCATGACAACAGAATGCCACAATATGTCTTATTTTTCATACATCTGATGGTGTCAAATAGATAGACCCCATTGCGATGGTAACCATGGTTCAAATACAATAATATAGTTTGATTTAATTGTTTTTTGATCAAGTTTGATAATTGCAGAAATAATCAGAATCCATGACATGCCGTAGCCAGCTCTTTAAGGTTTTTACAAGGAATCAATATGAAATATTTACAGCCTGTGACCTTGACCTTTGACCTAAAACCTTGAAAACCAATAGGGTATTTACTTTTGCCATAAGTCGAAATTGTATGAAGTTGAATACAGATCCAATGAAAAGTGCCATCTTTAGGCTGTATACTATTATTTTGATTATTTCCAATCTGTGTCCTTGACCTTCGACCTTGAAAATCTTAATCTTCAACAGTGTTTTCAATATTTATTTTCTGCAGCAATTTAATTATCTTAAACAGGTTATCGATTTTCGTACGTAATATCAGTTATTCTTCATGATCTTTATTCCCAGATATATCAGCTTTTGGTTTATAAATAGAGTCATTATAACCTTTTGTTTTACACTCTAAGTCTAAGTTCTGGTCAAGAGGAATCTATATGTGAAATATCAAAACCTTACCTCTTATAGTTTCAAAGAAGGTCAAGGGTCAATGTCAAGATTATTTGGTCAAAAGTTATTATATCAAATAAAAGATCTAGTCATGAGAAAATCTATATATATGAAATATCAAAACCCTACCCCGTATAGCTTAAAGAACCTGACCCTTTATACATGTTATACATGAGATAAAGCCCAGGTTAAAGTTTTTTATAGTAGGTCAAACTCCATGGTCAATGCCACTAAGTCAAAAGTTACGATATCAAATGAAATGTCTGGTAATGAGGATATTGCATGTGAAATATCAAGTCCATATCCTGTATATTTCATGAGATAAAGCCCATGATTTTTTTAAAAGTAGGTCAAACTCAAAGGTCAAGGTCATTAGGTCAAAGTTTGTAGCTGAATATGATTTGTCTCATCATGGTCTATCAATATGTCAAGTTCCAAGTTGCTTTCTCTCAACAGATTTAAATGCAACGCCAAAATGTTGACGCACTGACGTACGGACGGAAGGATTGACAGACTGACGGACCACGCCATTTCATAGTCCGAATTATGTTTCGCAGTTCGGCCAAAAATTCATAAAACATCCAAGAAATAGATTTTAAGCATTACATGACTTAAATATGACAAATATGCAATAGAATCTTAAGTGACCAAATTGGAACATAAATGAAAATGGAAGAAAAAATGGGAGGGGGGGGGGGGTCATAACTGAAATTAAAGGTATCCAAATGATTTCAAAGTACTTAAAAGCTGACAAAATGAAACAAGATGAAAATGAAGGAGAAAATTCGATGCCGGGACTTAAACCACAATCATTGGGTCCATGTGCACAGTAATTATTGCTGATGAAAAAAAATATTAAAAATTCCAAACAAACAAAGATTATACCATATAACGCATATCAAGCATCTAGAAACTAGAATATGACAAATATGCAACAAGTGAGTGCAGAAGATCATGCAGTTATTGAGTTATTTAAACAAACAATTAAAATGAGCATTGTTCAAAACGTCCAAAAAGACGTCAAAAATATTTCTCTTCGGGGTTGAGCCTATGACAACAACACTTCTTCCGACATCCCTCTTGACCATCCTGACTGTTTCGGTTTGTCGATATGTGCTTCCGTTCTGAAGAAGAAATTTGTCAAAGGAGGGTATCCTCTGTAACCTACATTTGCCTGTGATGGCGCCACCCAAGGACAGATCAGGGCGAGAAACATCAACATTTGAAGGGAACTAATAACATTGAGTACTTTATATTCCTACCATGTTTCATCAAAATCCTTTTGCTTGCTCGCTTCGCCTAGCTATTATTGTACTTGTTCATTTCGCTAAAATCGCGTCATGTGATATTCTGTAAAAGAACGTATAGGTTGTATTTACTGTTAATAGTAACAAAAAGTTGAAGGACATTTCATATAGCACTGCTGTTTCCGTACAAAAAAGTGAAAGTACAGCTACATGTAAGTTTTATGAAATTACAGCTACATGTAGGTTTTAATGAAATTACATTTACATGTAGGTTTTAATGAAAGTACAGCTACATGTAGGTTTTGATGAAATTACAGCTACATGTAGGTTTTAATGAAAGTACAGCTACATGTAGGTTTTGATGAAATTACAGCTACATGTAGGTTTTAATGAAAGTACAGCTACATGTAGGTTTTAATGAAATTATAGCTACATGTAGGTTTTAATGAAATTACAGCTACATGTAGGTTTTAATGAGTAAGTCTGAGATATAAAATATCAATGAATAACATGGGCTGTCAGACACACATGATCACATTAAATCTTTATACAAATACCCTCTCCAGTGACACCACCTTATATTCATTCTCAATCCTCTTGTCATATGATATCCCTTCCCAAGCTTAACATTGAAAACACATAAAACTTCTGATTTGTGACAGAATATAATTAGGTCTTCCGACTTCCGTCGGAAGACCTATTGTTTTCGTAACCGTGGAAAATTGTATCAGCGATTTCTCAAGAACCCTGTAAGCTAGGACAATGAAAGTTCTCCAACGTTACGTTTGGAGTAAAAGCTAGATTGGTCTTTTTTATTTTTGGTCTCTGTTATTTTTTTATCATGTTTTTTAGTAGATTCAAATATTTGACGGGAGCGTCGAATTACTCAAAAGGACCGAAAATTTCATGTTTTGCTATTTGTAAGCTTAAATATCTCTAATTTTGCTATCTACAATTTCCATTCTTTTTGAAAGTCGACAGCCATGCAAGATATGAAATGCTAGATGCACACTGTAACGATTTATTACGATGACGTCCTTCACCGTCCTTCATATTTCCAAATTCAGAAGTTCATAGGAGGAAGACACTTTTTTGCTTATAATAGTAAACAAAAATTAAGCTTATGAAGTTTCCTAAAAATTTCAATATTATTATTTTTTATCCATATATCTGTCTTATTTAGTCTTTCTGATTTTTCCTATCTCTTACTGTTGAAAAGATATGAGCATCGAAATTTTGAGTTGGGTATTTCGATACACCTTCACGCCAACAGATCGGGCGCACACTAAAATTGGTAGTCCGAATCCGACTCGAGAAAAGCAGTGTTGAGATTTTCAAATTCCGATTTCACGGCAATGATGAATATGCATTTCATAAATACATTTCGATATACACAATTTGATTTTAAAACAGTTGATTGATTTAGAAGAGATCAGCTACAAACCAGAATTTACACACAAAAAGTGGTAGTTTGATTCCGATTTCTAACCTACAAACCTGTTTCTAAACTTCAATAACTATATTTTGAACATCAAGTTTAATTTCTAATTCTAGCAAACGTTCGAACATAATTTTCGGTTGGTTTATTTACAAATTGATGAACAATTTCTCCAACATTCTTCCCTCCCCTCGTTTTTCGAAAACAGTTCTGTTTATATTGAACGATGTCGCCATGATGGAAATTCAAAATAAACTTTGAAAAAAGGGAAGGGGGGGGTCCAAATTTGAACCTGCACAGCGAGAACCTCATGGTATTTATATATATATATTGAACGTAACTTGTTATTACCATTTCTCTTCTCAAGAAAATTGGTTCTACAGCTACGAGCTCGCCTTTTTTATGGGGGAAGGGGGCAGGAAGAATTTGCAAAAAAAAAAAAAAAAATCCCGGCTCTGAAAAATGCTGAAAAAAATATTCCGGCCCAAAGGGCCGGCAATTTTTTTTCCCGGACCATGCAAAAGTAAGGATACATTGCATGATATGGAAATTTTTGCTGGCCCTTTGTGCCAGACAATTTAAAGTCAAAAAATTAATTAATATAAATACAAACTGTTCACATAGCTGTATCTACCAGAGACCTAATACGCATAGGCACAAAAATCTAGAAAAGGTTCTATTTAAACATCATACAATCTGTCTGAAATTCGCTAATTGCAAAGAGACATCTGAAGGAACGGTTATTAACTCATACTCTGTAACAGCGGGGAGTTTAACTTACACAGACATTCACAACATTTGACAATTTGTTTAAATCCGGCCCGAAGAACCGGCGAAAATTTTTCTCCGACTCTGGTAATGGCTGAAAAAATGGCCTGCTCAGAAAATTGCTGAAAAAATTTTACCGGCTGGCAATAGAATTCCTGCCCCCCCCCCCCCCCCCCCCCCCCCCATGGTTGCTCACCAACAATTATCGGTTTGAAAATTTAATGTTACTGCTATTTGAAAACTTAAATATATAATATAAATACATGTAATGTGACGTCCTTCATATTTCCAAACCAAAAATTGTATAGGAGGAGGAAGACACTCTTGTTGCAACCGCAACAAGAAACCTTTCTAGTTCTTTTTTATTATTATTATCATTGTTATCATTAACACAGCTTATCAAATATAAAAATTAAAATTACATTACTAAATGTTAAAATTCATTTTAAAAATAACTCCTCCCATGTTGTTTTGTATCATTTTGCTAATGTGAATAAAATTATATTAGTGAATTGGATAATGAGATGAGATTGTTTCAAATGAATATCAAGTAAATATGTATAATTACGGGATTCGACGGTCTGAGATTCCATAATAACATAAGGCACCAGGAATAAATCAACTAAATATATATAATTACAGGACATTACAGTCTGAGTTACCATAATAACCAGGAGTTTACCACCAAAGACAGGGATAACGATAAATCCTCAAGTCGTCACTGTGCCGTCCTGTATACAGGTGCTTGGTGGTATAATGCCTGTCACCACTCTAACCTGAACGGTGATTATAGTGTACGTAATGATAAAGGTGTGAGGTGGTGGTCTTATCCCTCTTCAGATTTCATGAAAACTACAACAATGAAATTAAAATGTACGTAGTAATCATAGAAAACAGTACAAAAGTCAACATTTAGTTTAAAATGTGCTCATTGATAATTTGAAGTAAGAATCATTTTACATATATTATTATAGAATCATGTATTAATATAACCATCACAATATTACAATACAAGTGTATACTCATGTCAATAATTGTATTTGGAGTGTTTGTCATATTATGGTATATCAAAGCTGATCATGTATGGTATTCTACAGTCGTGCATATGCTCTCTAAAGAATGATACTTCAATTGGTTTGAAGTATTTTTTTGATTTTATATCATATAAGGATACATTGTTTCAATTGTTCTTTGCATGATTGAGAGAATTCTTGATTGTTGCTGAAACAATATATTTTGTTATCACATTTAAAAGTAGATGTACAAAAGACGACCAGTATACAAATGTAAGTTACCAAAAGACATTTATCTATAATTATAAAAAGGAGTTTATTTTGTTTGAAAATGAATTATATCTCAGAAATAATTTTTTTCCAGACCATATGATTATGGAACAATCTGATTTGAGATGTAATAGTCCTCGATACTTTTATTAAGCATATATCAATTTTTCCAGGATGTTTTTAAGGATTTCCAGGCCTCATGCTTTAATAAAGATGAAATCTGAGCAGAAAATTGTATTACCCTGTAACATGTGGTATAGCACCAGGTATAAATCAAGTAAATATATATAATTTCAGGACATGACAATCTGAGTTACTATAATAACATGTGGTATAGCACCAGGTATAAATTAAGTAAATATGTTTCAGTTACAAATAGACGGACGAACGAAAGGTGGCATTCTCATTAACCCAGCGACATTGAGTCAATTGTTAGAGGTGGCATCGGGGGGGGGGGGGGGGGGGGGGGGGTTCGGGATGGTATTCCCAAAGAAAGAATACATTTCAAACCTTAAACACGTTGGGAAAGTCGCACTTTTCATGTATCTAATATAGACTTCGTTGGAAGAGCGATATAGTTCGGACTATACAATTTGAACAAACATTTTAGTTTGTCATGTATAGGAGTTAAACGTCTTCAAATAGGAATAATGTTTCTCATAAGAATTCGAATAGAGAAACAAAGGGGAAAATCAAGTTAAAGACAAGTTGATTGCTTTAATATTTGATGAATATAATTTTAACTTGCTTTTTAATATGAATGTATTCCAAATTTGAAATACATGCCGAGGAAAATTTTCCTCTGTATATCCAATCGGATTACTACAAATATTTTCAGACGTTCTTTCTTTTCTTACAAAACTCTGTATTGTTTCATTGTGACAAATCTTTTTTTCTGAGTAGACTAGTTTGTTGATACATCTTAGGTTATTTTTCTTAACATGAAATGAAATAATTATCATTATATATTATTTTCAAGATATATGAACTAGAGATCATGTACAAGTAATAAACTTTTTCATACATCTGTGTGTCTCTTTCGATTTTCGTGTTGAATAAAGAAATATTGAGTGGAAGATCCAGCGTCCCTTTTCTAGGGGGACAAAGAGCGAATTTTGCCGATTTGTACTGAAAATGGACAAAATATACCAGTTTTTGGATAATTTTGGGTCATTGTCGAGGGGGAAAACGCCTATCCCCCCTCCTTAATCCATAATGAAATAATTACGTATGATTGTTCCGCGCCCTTCAAAATTGACACAGAGTCAGAGCATACATGGCGGACAAATATGGAAAAAAACCATATCCCTATTAAGAAGTACGAAACCGTTAATCGAAAAATCATCTAACCAAGGGCATACAAAACCAGGATAAAACCAGAACCAAGGCAAAGGAACAGAAATAAAAAAATCTACAATATGAAGAGAAAAGAGCTTCCTACGAAGGAATGAGATAAGGTACCCAGGAAAAATGAGCATCTCCTGCTTGCATGCAAAACCCGCCACTTCAAATCAGTAGAAGGGCGAACCTAGAGTTTCGTTGTAAGGCCCGGACCCGCCACTTCAAATCGGTAGAAGGGCGGACCTAGAGTTTCGTTGTAAGGTCCGGACCGTTCCTATCGAAATATTGATATATTGAAAAAAAAAATCCACTTAGATATATTTTTGAGACGAAATTTATCTTTACTCTCACAAAATCAAGTACATGTGCCCTCGTTACTTTCTCATGTGCTTTTCTTTTGAATTACAATCTTCAATACACGTGAAATGAAAATAACAATAAAGAATAATCAACAAGCAAGAGAAAAGGGAACTAGTGCTAGAAATGGACATGTTTACCCTCTTATCACAAGAATAAGACATTCGGCTGAATGAACACTTTACATGTAATATCAAAGGTGCATGTTAAGTCATGTTCAGTCAAGTTTTTCTTATGTTTATGTTTAATGTATTACATTCCATTTCTTTTTTCATATCAAATACGCCAAAAAAGAATCACAGCCTTTTTGGAAATACAACGTGGATCCGCCCTATATGTCGTCCCGATAACCGTCGATCTCTTACATTAATGCATGAATACTGATGAATATTTCCATTTGTGATTTGAAATATGCGAGGTTCAAGTAAGTGTTCAAATGGACATAGCCCTGATTAACCTCTTTCATTCGCCGTTCACACAACGGTCATTTGAACACCTCTCTATATGAAAAACGTGACGATTTTGATTTCACCATAACAAACTTCGCCTTCATGTGCAGCAACAGTCCCTCTTCGCCTGCCAATGGCGTATTCACTTCACAACTAATTAAAAAAACCCACTTAGATCTATGTAGAAATCTTTAACATTTCGTTGATTTGTAAGTCCCACCGCACAGCAATCAATTCCAAGTCTCGCAGTGTGCGAGAGAGTACAATATTTGCGCATGATAACAATTGTTTGAATGAACAAGACTTGTGTCGAAATATACTTGATACATTTATTACGGAAGTACTTATAACTACATACATAGGTGAACTATATATAACATAAGCCGATTAGAAAAGGAGGAACGTATGTAAGGTAATATATTTCATATGATCAAATTGATGTTAGCTCTGTATAACCATAATACATGTACTTCTAGCTTTTTGGGATAATATGAAATAGAAATTTTATATAGATCGATTCATATTTGATTACTCCATTTCAAGTTAAAATTATGCTTTTGAATATTGATAAAAAGGTCTGAAATCGACCCAATAATTGACCTCAGCAAGCAATTTTAATACTTGTCAATGGGTTTATTGACATAACCGATTTGTCGAAAATAAACACTTCAATACAAGATGAAAAATGTATTTCATACTTGCATGTAAGGGTATAGTAAAATTGCCATTCATTCTGGTATCATAGAGCCCCCTCCCTCCCTCCCCAAGTGTACAATACTACAAAGACCACACCCACTTTGGGAATATTATTTAATAGATCTCGAGCTAAATTTCCCCATACTAGTCATAGAAAACATTCCCTTTTACCGTTGTCGGTTTGACATATATGGAACGCCATATTAATTAAAGAGCTCTTTAAAAGAATTAGAGAGCTCTTTAATTCAATTAAAGAGCTCTTAAATTATATTATTGCGCTCTCTAATTCATTTATTGTGCTCATAAAAATTCGGTTATAGAGTTTTAAAGAGCTCTTTGATTCACATCATTTATTGCGCTCATTAAATGAAACAAAGAGCTTTCTAATTGTATCAATGAGCGCAATAAATGAATGTGCCCCTTTTTAAGAGCTCTCAAATACAATAAGAGAACTCTCTGATACAATTGAAGAGCTCTCTAAAAGAATTAAAGTGCTCTTTAATTGAATTAAAGAGCTCTTTAATTGAATTAAAGAGCTCTGTAAAAGTATTAAAGAGCTCTCTAATTACAATAATCGGCTAGAGCTTTATAATTGTAATAGAGAGCTCTTCAATTCTGTGATAGAGCTTTATAATTTATTGAAGAGTTCTATAATTAATTGAAGAGCTCTCTAATTTCTTTAAAGACCTCTTTATTTAATTGAAGAGCTTTCTAATTATTTGAGTTCCTGTTAATTTGGCTGTCCATAGACTTGTAGATCTCACATGGTGAGTTCCTATAGCATGTATATAGTCAATTAATTTGTAATCGCTGATCTATGACCGAATAATATTGGCCATTGGAAAGTTCTCTTGATAATTAACAGCTTGATTTGGAAACAAAGGTATAAGTTTAATGTACATTTTTTAAAAACAAATAAAATGCGAATGCTTTAACAAACACGCATATATCGTAGCTTTGCCATTGTTGACCCTCGATATCTGAGCTATATCCTCAAAGCATTCTTTTAGAATTAGCAAATTATAGTCATTCAAGTCAGAAATATGCAAAATGGAACTGTGGAAATTTGGACTTAATCAGAGTGTGCTCGCTTTATATAATAGAATTTTGTTGGTGCTTATCTTATTGATCATTTTTACCTAGACTGGTGCTTTCATATGAGGCGCCGTTTTATAATTTATTCCCTATTTTTTGATATCACAAATTCATTTTTTGATATCACAAATTTATTTTTTGATATCACAATTTATTTTTGATATCAAAAAGTAAATTGTGATATCAAAAATTCATTTTTTGATATCACAAAATGGATCATTTGATATCAAAAAATCGAATTTGTGATATCAAAAATTCGATAATATTTTATGAAATCAAAAATTATAATTCTTGATATCACAAATTTGATTTTTTGATATCAAATAATCGAATTTGTGATATCACAAATTCGAATTAATGACATCAAAAAATCGATTTTATGATATCAAAAAATAGAATTTGTGATATCAAGAAATAGAATTTGTGATATCACAAAATATGACGGAATTTGTGATATCAAAAAATTGATTTTGTGAT
The DNA here is from genome assembly GCA_028142955.1 of Pinctada fucata. Classification (NCBI taxonomy): domain Eukaryota; kingdom Metazoa; phylum Mollusca; class Bivalvia; order Pterioida; family Pteriidae; genus Pinctada; species Pinctada fucata. Next base: position 46,401,043 of record AP027102.1, on the reverse strand, counting down.
ATCACAAATTCTATTTTTTGATATCAAATAATGGATTTTTTGATATCAAAAAATCAATTTGTATCAGCCATTTTACTATTTATTCCCTATTTTTTGATATCAAAAAATTGAATTTGTGATATCACAAATTCGATTTTTTGATATCACAAATTCGAATTTTTGATATCACAAATTCGAATTTGTGATACCAAAAATTCGATTATTTGATATCACAAAATAGAATTTGTGATATCAAAAAATCGATTTTTTGATATCACAAAATATGACGGAATTTCTGATATCAAAAAATCAAATTTGTGATATCACAAATTCGAATTTGTGATATCAAAAAAAAGGGTATAAATAGTAAAACGGCGCCCCATACTTTCATACTTCGTAACTTATAATCTGCCGTAAGAATACAAAATTATGTCTCATTCTTTATCAAGTACTAGTATTACTATACCTCAAGTGGAAGTAGATTAAACCCTGTAAGACAAATGAGACAAGGTGCAATACCTGAACGAGACGTCATAATTGGCAACCTGAATTATAATAATATTAGAAAATAGTTATAATTTGCTAATGGGCGTTTAACATGGGACATCTACTACTAGAGTGAGGAACCATATTTCGCCGGTGACCATATTTCGCCGTTTCATAGTTAATTCATTCTCACTGGTTATCGGAAATGTGCGGCAAGTTTATTTTTCTATATCCTTTCTAATATGACCGTAGTAGTCATGTTCTGATAGATTGTGATATGTCCTGCACTCAAGTTTGACAAAAAATACCACAAAATGGGGAAAACTTAACGAAAACACCATATTTTAGACGTAAACATCCGAATTTTTTTTACAAAAACCGAATAAAGAAAACATTTTATTTGGCATGATTTCGTAGAAGTAGTGGGGACGAAAAATTTCCTGAAAACGAAATCACAATTTTTGTCCGTTTGTGTGTAAATAGGATACATATCAACAAAAACGGCGAAATATGGTCACCCCTAAAAACATGGAAACGAAATATTTTGACGTTTTATAAGGAAACAATGAACTGCGTAAAATAAATTCTTTTTGTAGTTTTTCAATCGAAAATGGAGTTAAATTAAATTCTAGCAAAAGCAATTATTGAATTGACCTCCAAGTTTTGATATTTTCAAAGAAATATACGAAAAATACGGCGAAATATGGTCACTTGCTCTAGTAGTAATATAAATATTTAAAAGTGACATTCTCGAACAAGACAATAAGACAGAATTTTATAATCGGAGAAGCGATTCTCCGAAAACTGTTATATGTGGCGAACACCTAACATAGGACAGACATTACCTATACATTCAAACACATTCTTGCTATTTGAATATGGCCGTCCTTAGTCGGCTTCGGTTGCCCTTTGGTAGCTCGTTGGTTTATTTGTAGTCCTTTGTGTTTGACCTTTCTGTGTTGTGCGTTGGTGTTCCTTGTCCCTTTTGCGTTTCTTTCTGTGCTTATCTGCTCTGTGTTTTTGCATTGGGGGTTTTACTGTAGGTGCTACAACCTGGTGTTGTTGGAGATCCCCTCCTTTGTTATTCACACAATATATATACATGTATTTGAACGAACATTGCCTATGAATTCACCATCAAAATATTCTATCGTTGGTAAATTCTCCCTGCGTGTCAAAACATGGACGTGACGTCCCAATAGGCATCCCGATTTTTTTGGAATATATATGCATTGGAAATATACTAGTAATATGAATATCAAGCTGTAAACTGATATCAAAAGGTTTAAGTATTTGGAAAACATCCCGTGCTCCACTGGAGAAAGCGAGCTCAAAATCCATCACCTGAGAGGTCTGACGGTTACTATCAATAGGAATGGTTAAACAACAAGAAAACTCGTCAAAAATACAAGGTACATAAATCTAAGTCCGCCTTTACAATAATAATTGAATTTCTACAAATATCAAGGATTTGCATTGGCTTAAAAGTTGACTCAATGTATTTTTATTGGCTAAAAAATTGAGGTACTTTTCCATAACCTGAAAAATACTACAACACGTCCCCTCTGCTGGACCTTAACTTATTATTGTCATGTGATGCTTAGAAAACTAAAAAGAAAACACCTGGAAAGGTCATTCTATTTCGTCAATTTAATTACATGTACATATATAAGGATCTTCTTCATTACGGAAACGGAAAACTGTCTAAAGTTAGATTTTAGATTTTATTATTACGTAATCGATTTACTTTTGAATGCTATGCACGTGCATTTTTATGTCAAAGTAAACAATCAAATCCGTTTACAGAGATAAACGTAAACATTGGGTGGTTTTTCGCACAGTGTCAACGAACTGTATTTTGGAAGTTTTGCTACTTTTGTGTGATTTAAATTTTCAGAATGGATGAAGATCTGAATGAGAGAATATTCAAATATAAAGATGAAAACCACACGGCATTCATAGTTGGTTATACAGGAGAAACAGGCAAGGAACTGGTCAAAGATCTCGGCAGACGACAAGTGTTTAAAAAGGTTTACTTACTGGGCAGGAGAACGGTAGATCTGGGGAAGGACGTAGGACCAGAATTCGTAAGTTATAGCGAGCGGAGCTCGCTGCAAAGGCCCGAAGGGCTTTTGCGAGCGAAGTTCGCCCTTATGGTAACGCGTATACACATATCTTATTGAGAAAATATGCTGAATCATAGAATGAGAATGTACTACGATGCTTTCAAAAACTTTCGTCCCCTCGCAGACAGAGTTGCTGCGGAGATGCTGGATATTGCTATTTAAATTTTTTTTTTCGAATCCAAGTAGACGTATATGTTATACTGAATTTTTGTTTCTAAGTTAAATTTATTGAAAACATTTTTCGTAAATCAGGTAACGATAAAGCATCAACAAGACGGCGTAACCACGGGAAATCCGACATTTCCTGTTTTAAACGAGACGTTTCGCTCTGATTGCTTTTCTCGTCTCGGGTGGTTTCGTACTGTCAGAAGTCGGAATATGTTTGTTTTTTCTTTTGTTCTTAAGTAATTTATTTTCAGCTAGCCTAAACATTATTCTTACAAAATAAGAATGAATTATAAAAGAACCATATTTTAAAGAACCATATCTTAAGCCCCCCCCCCCAATGTTAATCTGCTAAACCCCCTAGACACTACATGGTAGGAAATCGTATAGCTAATATACTGATAACTAGATTAAGAAACTCTTGTAGTAGCCTTCGACTTGTTCTTGTGACTATTCTAACGAAGATGTATGTCATTATATTTTATATTGTACTAAATTCCAGGTACAAAGACGCACGTTATTGAACAAAATAACAGCATGTCTTCCCAAAAAAACTATCTCTTAAAAGGGAAAGATGAATTAGATTCTATTGATGATATTATCAAACTGTCCATACAAGACTTCATCATATCTTCGGGTAGATTTTGATCTTCTTGACAATTGATCTCCGTCTGTTCAACCTTCTTCCTACAACCCCATCCCTTTGCTCCTCGCATCCCCAGCACTAGTCCTCTCAGACCCATATAACACAACCTCCTCCCTCCCTTGCATTTATAAGTATATGATTTCTTAAATTCCTAATTCTCTTCTCTACTAGTTTATTAAGAAATATTTAAAATATGTTTACATATCAGCCTCTTATGACATGCATTTGTGCTATATTGTTTTTTGATAGGAAAGAGCCGTTTCTAATGTTTTCAAAACTTATGGCCCAATCCTTTTCAATAATTATTTATTGAATAAAATATGTTTAAACTATAAACTATCTGCTGATCTAGATCAATTTTACAAATGCTTCCGTGTTTCCACTCGCCTTATACTACCTTTTTTTGGCAATCATCAAACAGAAAGTTTTGTAAGATAAGATAAACCATCATAGTCAAAATAAAAAAGAAAGATATTTTTTTATTTCATATAATCTCATATCTATTTTCTCTCCGCTCGCACAAAAAGGCTTTGCCTTGATTCACATTATGTATGATCTAAGGCCAAGTAAGAAATGTTCTTTTTTTACGTCCGCTTTTGAAAGGATATACATGTATGTAGATGTCAAATGAGCATTCTTCAGAAATTCATTTTGCTATCAAAAAATAAAGGAAAGGTATATATCAGCTTTTAATAACGCATAGCAACGATTAGCGTTCTACTTTCACTTTTATCTACATGAATCGCGCCTGATCTTTTTTCAGCTTTACAATAAAGATATTATTGTCTTATTTTGGATAAAACTCGTAGCTATGGCATCTCTACGCTGCATCACATTCCCCTTTTTGTGATGAATACTCTTTATCATTATTCAGAATTATATAAAATCATAGAAACCCCGAATGTTCTGCCTTCCGAGATTACCCACCTTGATTATCTTAATGCATGTTTAACTATTTTGATATAATATTCAAATGAAACAAGTCAGAAAATAGTTTGTTTTACGTCCGCTTGAGAACATACCTTTTTTGAAATAAACAAAGGCAAACTTGAAAATTCAATTCAAACAGTACATATTTATGCAAGATTGAAAAATAAAGAATTGAATTTGACACACATAATCTGTGTTACACTGCAACACTGCATCTTGGCATATCTCTATTTATTCTAATCAAATATTTACGTCTTTGATAATCAAGTTCGCTACCCCACTCCCCAAAAATAAACCAATAACACCAACGAGCCATACGTAAAAGGCATAAGTAGAAAAGATAGCTTGTCGAACCAAATAGTCTAGCATGTAAGACGAGACGGAGTGAGACCAAATGCCATCACCTTCAACCGATATGCCCCATCCCTTACATTGTATCAAAGCTAGCTCGATGGAAAGTCAAATATTATAGTACTGTTTTGATTGTGATGTATTCTTATAGTAGGAAGACTTTTTGTTTAAACTACAGTTGGTCATCTTTGGAGAGGTTTGTGATGTGCGCATATAATCCTGACAACCATGTTATCTGCTGTACATAGAGTTGATGACTGCCCAGAGTTGGTAGTACTGGAAACATGTAACTTTGCCTCCCTCTTTTTATGTGTCTCTATTCTTTCACTGGAAAGTATGATAGGCATTGTTGTTTTTTTGTGTGTGTATTTATAGAATAACTGTCTTTTGGAATGTGATTATACTGTGATAACCTACAATGGATCCAGGAATTATGTTCCATAATGCGCGTTAGCGCATTATGAGAAACATAATTCCTGGATCCATTGTAGGTTATCACAGTATAATCACATTCCAAAAGACAGTTATTATATATATTTACATTCCACTTTTTCACGCTTAAATGACGTTTAAATGCGTTTTAAACTCCGTTGCTAAGTCTCTGTTACTACGTACCGTCAAAAATCAAATCAAGCCAAGTTACTATGACGTCATAGTTCAAATAACGCCACTGCGGTTATACTCCTATAATCACAGTGTAAATCCTATACAAATGAATGGGCATATGTAAATATAATTTGCTAGTTGTTATGTGTAAATATTGTTGTTCGTCTGTCTGTTCCCATTTCCTCTTGTGAATTTAACTATTGTCTCACTTCCTTTTGTTAATTCCACTATGGTCTCACTTCCTGTTGTGAATTCCACTATTGTCTCACTTCATCTTGTGAATTCAACTATGGTCTCACTGCCTCTTGTGAATTCCACTATAGTCTCACTTCCTCTTGTGAATTCAACTATGGTCTCACTTCCTCTTGTGATTTCAACTATGGTCTCACTTCCTCTTGTGAATTCAACTATTGGTCTCACTCCCTTTTGTGAATTCAACTATGGTCTCACTTCCTCTTGTGAATTTAACTATGGTCTCACTCCCTCTTGTGAATTCAACTATGGTCTCACTTCATTTTGTGAATTCAACTATGGTCTCACTTCCTCTTGTATATTCAGCTATGGTCTCACTTCCTCTTGTGAATTTAACTATGGTCTCACTTCCTTTCGTGAATTCAACTATGGTCTCACTTCCTCATGTGAATTTAACTATGGTCTCACTTCCTTTTGTGAATTCAACTATTGTCTCACTTCCTCTTTTGAATTCAACTATGGTCTCACTTCATCTTGTGAATTTTACTATTGTCTCACTTCCTCTTGTGAATTTAACTATGGTCTCACTTCCTTTTGTGAATTCAACTATGGTCTCACTTCCTCTTGTGAATTCAACTGTTTGTCTCACTTCCTCTTCTGAATTCAAATATGGTCTCACTCCCTCTTATGAATTCAACTATGGTCTCACTTCCTTTTGTGAATTCCACTATGGTCTGACTTCCTCTTGTGAATTCCACTATGGTCTGACTTCCTTTTGTGAATTTAACTATGGTCTCACTCCCTTTTGTTAATTCAACTATGGTCTCACTTCCTCTTGTGAATTCAACTATAGGTCTCACTCCCTCTTGTGAATTCAAGTATTTGTCTTACTCCCATTTCAGGAGTTCGTTTTTTTTTCATGTGGTGGCGGTTTTTTTTGTTTCCTTTGGTTCCTGTTTTATCCTGATTTTGTATGTCTCCGGTTTATGATTTTCTGAATTATCGATTTTGTGCTGTATATAGGGATATGGTCATTATCCATATCTGTCATGATCACTGCAATGTCGTCATGTTGGGGATCACCCCCCCCCCCCCCTCTTTATTCAAAGATACAGGAGTTGTATCCGTCGCATGGAGAGAGGTGGTATGTTTTTTGCTTCTCGATATGAAAAGGGCACTTTGCCTTCAATATGGCTAGCCTCAATTTTAAAATGATCGAAGCAGAATAAAGGGAATATTTAATGTATATTTTTGTTAAATTAGAATTGTTTACTTGTCAATAGGAACAAAGAATAATTGATTTTGAGGATGTGGAAAAAACGTCAGATGTGTTTGCAGAGGCGGATGTTGGATTCTGTACGCTGGGCACTACCAGGGGTAAAGCTGGAAAGGTAACAAATGGAACTATTCATACACCTCTGTGAGGCCAAAACACAATTAAATTATGATGAAATTTATTTTTGTTAAAGAGAACACGTAAATCTAAATGACATCAGTTCATAAAACATCTGCGATTATGAAATGAATTGGAACATGTATATATATAGTATATAACTTGCTGCTAAAATACATGTATATTCTAACTCAACAGGATGGCTTTGTTAAAGTTGATAAGGACTACACTCTGAATGTTGCAAGGATTGCGAAAGAAAACGGGTGTAAACATTTTTCTTATTGCTCATCTAATGGAGCCAACGCAAAAAGCTGGTTTTTGTACATGAGAATTAAGGTAATATTCCATTCAAACAAGAAACAAAGATATTGAAACATTTCAGTCTATTGATTTATACTTTATACAAAGAACATACCAGGGATGATAAAGAAAAACCTTTGTTGTCCTTTCAATGAAGCCTTTTTAACCTTCAATATTGCCTTTGTTGTCCTTTCAATATTGCCTTTTCTACCTTCAATGTTGCCTTTTTGTCCTTTTAATGTAACCTTTTTGTCCCGTCAATGTTGCTTTTTTTCCCCTTCAACGTTGCCTTTTTTTGTCCATTCAATGTTTCCTTTGTTATCCTTTCAATGCAGCCTTTGCGGTCCTTTCAATGCAGCCTTTGTTATCCTTTCAATGGTGCTTTGTTGTCTTTTCAATATTGCCTTTGTTGTCCTTTCAAAGTTGAATGTGTTGTCCTTTCAATGTTCGCTTGTTGTCCTTTCAATGTTGCCTTTGTTGTCTTTTCAGTGTAGCCTTTTTCTCCTTCTAATATTGCCTTTTATGTCCTTTCAATTTTGCCTTTTTGTCCTTCGGATGTTGCCTTTTTTGTCCTTTCAATATGACCTTTTCTTTACATTGAATGTTGCCTTTTTTGTCCTTTCAATATTGCCTTTTTTTACCTTTCAATTGTGCCTTTGTTGTCCTTACAATGTTGCCTTTGTTGTCCTTTCATTGTCACCTTTTTTGTTCCTTCAATGTTTCCTTTTTGTCCTTTCAATATTGCCTTTTTTTGTCCATTCAATCATGCCTTTTTGTCCTTTCTATGTTGTATTATTTTGTCCTTTCAATATGACCTTTTCTGTACTCTTAATGTTGCATTTTTTGTGCTTTCAATATTGCCTTTTTTACCTTTCAATTGTGCCTTTGTTGTCCTTTCAATGTTGCCTTTGTTGTCATTTCAATACTGCCTTTTTGTTCTATACAATAATGCCTTTATTGTCCTTTCAATGTCACCTTTTTTGTCCCTTCAATGTTTCCTTTTTGTCCTTTAAATATTGCCTTTTTTGTCCATTCAATAATGCCTTTTTGTCCTTTCTATGTTGCATTATTTTGTCCTTTTAATATGACCTTTTCTGTACTCTTAATATTGCATTTTTTGTGCTTTCAAAATTGCCTTTTTTGACCTTTCAATTGTGCCTTTGTTGTCCTTTCAATGTTGCCGTTGTTGTCCTTTCAATATTGCCATTTCTGTCCCTTCAGTGTTGCCTTTTCGTCCTTTCATCGTAGCCTTATTGTTCTTTAAAAATAGGATTTTTTCATCCCTTGAATGTTGCCTTTTTGTCCTTTCAATATTTCCTTTTTTGTCCATTAAGTGATGCCTTTTTGTCATTTCAATGTTGCTTTTTTGTCAGATCAATGTTGCCTTTTTAGTCCTTTCAATGTTGCATTTGTTGTCCTTTCAATATTGCCTTTTTTGTCTTTTCGATGTTGCCTTTTTCGTCCTCTTAATATTGCCTTTGCTCTCCTTTCAATATTGCCTTTTTTGTCTTTTCGATGTTGCCTTTTTCGTCCTTTTAATATTGCCTTTGCTCTCCTTTCAATATTGCCTTTTTGTCCCTTAAATGTTGCCTTTTTGTCTTTTCAATTCTACCTGTTTAGCCCTTCAGGGATGACATTTTGTCATTTCAATCTTGCCTTTGTTGTCCTTTCAATATTGCCATTTTTGTCTCTTCAGTCTCTTCTTTTTGTCCTTTCAATATGACCTTTTCTGTATCCAGGATTCTTCCTTTTTTTTTTGCTTTTGATGTTTCCTGATTGGTCTTTTCAATCTTGCCATTTTTGTCCCTTAAATGTTGCCTTTTTGTCTTTTCAATTCTGCCTTTTTTGTCCCTTCAATGATGCCTTTTTACCCTTTCAATTTTGCCTTTATTGTTCTTTCAATGTTTCCTTTGTTGTCCTTACAATATTGCCATTTTTGTCCCTTCAATATTGCCTTTTTGTCCATTCAATATTGCCTTTTTTGTCCCTTCAATGATGCCTTTTTGTCCGTTAAATGTTGCCTTTTTCGTCCTTTCAATATGACCTTTTCTATACTTTGAATGTTGTTGCCTTTTTGTGCTTTTGATGTTGCCCATTTTGTCCTTTCAATATTGCTTTTTTGACCTTTCAATTATGCCTTTGTTGCCCTTTCAATTTTGCCTTTGTTGTCCTATCAATGATGCACTTGCTGTCCTTTCAATGTCACCTTTTCGTCCTTTCAATATGCCTTTTTTGTGCTTTTGATGTTTCCTTTTTTGTTCTTTCGATATTGCCTTTTTACCTTTCAAGTATGCCTTTTTCGTCCTTTCAATGTTGTCTTTTCGTCCTTTCAATATGCCTTTTTTGTGCTTTTGATGTTTCCTTTTTTGTTCTTTCGATATTGCCTTTTTTACCTTTCAAGTATGCCTTTTTCGTCCTTTCAATGTTGTCTTTTCGTCCTTTCAATGTTGGCTTTTTCGTCCTTTCAATGTTTTCTCTTCGTCCTTTCAATGTTGTCTCTGCGTCATTTCAGTGTTGCCTTTGTTGTCATTTCAATGTTGTCTTTTCGTCCTTTCATTGTTGTCTTTTCGTCCTTTCAATGTTGCCTTTATTGTTCTTTAAAATAGGACTTACTGATGTTTGTATCCACATTGTGAATATTTTTGTGAACAATATGTGAGATTCGTTTAACCCCTATATTTGCAAAAATAGCTTTCGTATATGAGTGGTTTTCAAAACTTTTTTTTGTTTGCAATATGGCCTTCGTCTTTGACATTGTGACAAAACCCTTATGTCTGACCTTTTAGGTTGACCTACTTTTATTGCAGATGTTCCTAATTCAATGAATTTTCTGGCTTGTGTTGATCACTTGATGCCTTTTTTTTGCCTGTAATGTTCGTGTTTGTGAACGTTATAGCGTTCCAAAAATTTCTGAATAATGACATTAACATAACAAAAAAAAAAAAATGTAAACGTCTTCAAATTGAATAGCATCATTTAAGAACAGTTACATTTTCTCTCTTTAGGGTGAAGTGGAAGAAGCACTGAAGGGAATGAATTTCAATAGACTAAGCATTCATAGACCAGGGTAGGTTATCTCATGATCAAAAAAGTAATATTTTTGGAATATTATCATTGAAATATTATCATGCTTTATTTTCTTTTTCGTCATGGTTTAATTGCACTTCTATGTTTCTGATTATAAACTCTATTAGAATAAGCAGAATTTTACAAGAACATAAAATACTGAAACTGAAATAACAGTTCTTCTTACCTAGTCAGAAAAAAATCCGACAATAAAAGAATGGTTCTTTGTAATGCAATGGTGATGGTTTAATAGCACCACTTTGAGTTCTGGATAGAAAAATATTAGTCGAGGATGGGATTGATCAAGTACAAAACTGAGGCGTTAGCCGAGGTTGGGACGTTGATCATCCCACCGAGACTGATATTTTTCAATCCGGAACTCAAATGTGGTGCTTGATTTTTTTTCTCGCACATTGAAATCTTCATAGTCTTCTTGTTTAGCATCGGAATCACCGAACGCCTTGCTAGATGTATGTGCACGTGAAATAACGTACGTTATTTAGTCTGTGACGTTTTAAAGGCACAATAAAAAGTGCCGGATCATGGGTGCCGGATCGAATTCTCAAGCACTGCTGAAAAGGGGAATCAGCCTATCCAATGTGCGAGAAATTAGTTGATGGAACGTATATTTGCAATCAGGAAGCAAATAAGCGACTTAAAAAGACACATAGCAAGAACTGAGAGTACACCCTTTCTATTTTCCACTTAGATGATTGCTCTTATTCTTCTTTCCTACGTTTTCTTTTATAAGAAGCCTTTTAGGAATATGAATTTTCTACACTGATTTTGATGGCTTCTAAAATATTAAGACATTGATTGAAACTACAAATTAACTAAGTTAAATCAATAATTTGACAACATACTATGTTTTACAAAAGGTGAACAGGGTTGTTAACTGGATTTTATGGAAACCCTGAACCGACATGCGTTTTGCTTATTGCTTTTTGCGTTTTGCTCTATGTACTCTATGTACAACTTTCCTTGTACACTTTATTAAAAGACAATGTCATTGGGCATCCGGCTTTTTATGTACCAATGTATAGATAAATAAACTGACAATTGAATTAAAAGAGGAAATGTATGTCCTGTAATAACTTCTCTTACTCTTTGGTTATCATTTTTTATTTCTGAATTTGACTTCAAAAAGGAAATAGGGGTGTCTCTGTAGTGTAGAAGGCTTGGCTTTCTGGATTATCAGTACAATGAACCCTACCACTTGGATTGAATTTGTCTGAGTTTCACTAAAGTGGTATTCCTCCTCGTAAGGAGGTGACTCAAAAGCAAAGAGCAAAATACAAAAAGCAAAGAGCATAAAGCAAAACGTATGTCGGTTCAGGGTTTCCGTAGTACCGTATGTCTAGAATATTAAACTCTTCCAGATATGAAAAACGTGGAATTTAAGAGCTGGTCTTTTACAAGATTAAACTGTATTACTAACAGCAAATCTCATTGACGTTGAAATGGCATTTAAAATAGGTGCGTGCAAAATACACACAAACGGTCAATTAATCTTCTACATGCAAATAATCATTTTTAAAATCTATAGTTTTTTTCATAATCGTATCCCCTTCCTCTAGTAGATTTTAATAAAACTGGTCGAAAGGTATCCATTATTCATGAAAACAAAAGATATGTTTTAAACATAATTGAAATAGGTAAAATTCTATTATCACATTTGATATCAATAGATAATATAAAAGAAAGACATAGAAAGTCACCGGTGTATCTCCTATAGTTGAAACAAATGCAAACTTTAAAAAAAATTAATGCATAGGATACACGGGGAGGGTAAGAATTTCCTTCTGCCTATATATAAAAGATAAATAATAAAAAAAAATGTTATGTTTTATTTTCTTAGCAATATACTATAAATCCTATTTAGTGTCTATCGGTTTCATTTAAGGATGCTCATGTGCGACAGACAGGAATCAAGGTTTGGCGAAAAGGTTGCTCGTGGTATCATGAAGCCAATTGCTGCATTGTTCCCAACAGCAGGGTCTATACCAACATCGGTTCTTGCCAGAGGCATGATTAATGACGTCATATCGACAGTCACCGATGACGTAAAAACCTTTGAGAATAGAAATATACATGTTGTAGCTGGAAATGTAAAAAAGTGAATAGTTCTACCAAGCTACTGCATTTTCAATGATGTTAGTGGACATTTTTCAAGCAAACATACTACGGACTTCGCACTCCGGACTTCGCACTTTAGGGGTCATATAAAAGAGATCAGGCACAATTAGAAACGTTAAATCAGAACACATATGGACGAAATGACAATGGACAACTTTAAATATGTATTTATACAAATGAAAACAAATAAATTCTTCACGCAGAGTAGTCTAAGTTCACAGGAATAGAATTTCTATTTTGTGTTTGTGACATCGTCCCTTCGAAATGCGATGTCCGAAGTCCGAAGTCCGAAGTCCGCGAGCATGAAAAATGTTCATTGAAAACTGTTTTTGTGCATTCACAGACCAAGCAGTATGGGATATCACATTAATAAAGACAAGAGCAAGTGCCAAAGTTTGAACAATATTACATAAATTTGTCCCACAACTAGATATCATTTTAGTCTTATCAATCATTCTTCTTACATAACAATGTACGCACTTACATGTGAATGGAATGTTTATATCATAGAATTCTATGCAATTTTTGTATTATTTTCATTTTGGAATTCTATGCAATTATTGTTTTGCTCAAGCCTTTTATAATTAAATGTTAGTCTAAGAGTTGTTTTTGAATAAACATAAAAATCTGACAGTTTATCATAAAGCTTGTAAACATACAATATTTATATCTATTGGCGAATTCAACTGACATAGTCCATCAGTCTAGCTTTCTTTTTATCCAATTTGGATTCAGAAAATCAAGTTTGAAAAAAGGTTAATGCTGGTTTCAGTAGGCTTCTGTCATCTGAATTCTTACAAGTGATCCCTTTTTGCTTAGTGAAAAATTTTGTATGCAAGGTAAAAAACCCAGATAATTGAGATACTTCCGATGTGAATTTGATGTGATGTCACTAAAAATGAAACATTTGGATTATAAGTATCCTCTACCCTCAGGGTCTGTGATTTTTTCAATTTATGTTTTAATGGTATGCGTCATGCAATATGAAATTATTGCAAATTTATATGATCTAATTAAAAAGCAAAGCAAATTTATCATGTTTCATATATGCTTTGTTTATGTTTATCGTTCAATGTTCAAATTAAAAAATGTTTATTAATTGCGAAAAAAATCATGAGAATATTATGGTACATCTCCAACATGACCATGTGGCAACAAACACAGCAGAAGGCATACACACAATCAATGAATGAAAGTTAAACACCAAACCCGAAATAAGATGCAAAAAAACACAACCAAAAAAGCTTACAAATTCTTTAAAAAATATAAAACAGAACTTTCCCATGAGAGAAAAAAGTTAGGACAAACAGACGGAGACAATACCTCAGCTTCATAGAACGACGAAGGACATTTTTTCTAACAAGATTTCATTCTAAATCGGACCTTATCAAAATAACATCTAAATGTGACAATAAGACAAACTATCAAGATGACTAACAATTATCGATGTAAATAATATAATTGAAGTAAAACTGACAAATTCTAACAATGTCAACTGTTTATTGGAGGGTTGTGCTTACGTAATCCGGATAACTATACCATCTGCTACTTCCGTGGCAGATGGCCATCCAAAGTCGGTACTGGTTGCCCATTGGTCTCGTTCGTTGGTTTATGTGTAGTCTTTTGTGTTTCATGTTTCTATGGTGTGAGTTGATGTTCCGTGTCCCTTTGTGTCATTTGTAGATGCTGCAACCTGATGTTGTTGGAGATCCCCTCCTTTGATTTCAACACAGGAAACTTATTCTCCACAATAACATGCAGAGTGCGTACATGTATGTGTAAGTATCTCCTGCTTTCTGACTTTACCCATAATACTATTCGTTTCTTAATGCGTCAGAATCATCAAATGCCTTTTATGCAGTGTATATGATATTCTTATGTCACCAAACGGACACTAGTTTTGGTACGTGACCTATCTACTGTCTTGTACCAGCGCATTCTTAAAACTTGTACTTTAACTCATTTGACTGACTGTGACGACGGGACTCCATGACGGGCCCTATCCAAACCTTTTTAGAGAAGACAGGGCCCCGACCACCTGTCCTTTCTGAATGTCAGTCGGACTCCTCGGGTCAGAACAAACATGAGCTCGCGTCGACAGAGCACGGATTGTATTACGCATGCCCTCTTTTTATATCCATTTACATATTAATCCGTGTTGCTTGGGCTCCTGCGCTTTGCGGCCTTGTTTGTGTGTGGTCATCTGACAGTAAGGAGGTTGTTTTATACCCCAATTGTATCTTCTTCGAGACCTCTGGTTAATCGGGAAAATGGGATGGTTGTGCACACGTAATCCAGGATCACCACACCGTCTGCCACTGACGTGGCAGATGGCCGTTCTAAGTCGGCACCGATTGCCATTAGTCTCGTTGCTTTATGTGTAGTCATTTGTGTTTGATGTTTGAAGTTCCTTGTACCATTGCGTCTTTTTCTGTGCGTGTCTTCTTTGTGTTTTTACAGTGGGTGCTTTGGGGGTTTGCCCATAGTACTGCAACTAGGTGTTGTTGGAGATCCCCTCCTTTGTAATGAGGCGCCGTTTTACTATTTATTTCCTATTCTTTGATATCAAAAGTTCGAATTTGTGATATCACAAATTCCATTTTTTGATATAAGAAATTTCGTCATATTTTGTTTTATAAAAAAAAATCGGGAATAAATAGTAAAACGGCTAATACAAATAGATTTTTTGATATAACAAATTCCGTCATATTTTCTGATATCATAAAATCGATTTTTTGATATCAAATAATCGATTTTGTGATAGCAAAAATGAGGTTTTGATTTTTTGATATCAAAAACTGAATTTGTTATATGAAAAAATAAATTTGTGATATGAAAAAATAAATTTGTGATATGAAAAAATATGGAATAAATAGTAAAAGGATGCCTCATACTTTCTTTTATATTTCGCTGACGCAGTAATTTTTAGGATACTTGCTTTCAGGAAGTATCCTACTGTTACCGTAACAGTTGAGATATTGCCGCTTTGCAACGTATCCATACATAAAAAAATACAGTGCTTTTTCTAATTTAGGAATTTGCTGTCTGACACATGCAAAATGCAAGAACAAGATTATCCTCCTCCTTGAAAAAAGTTTAAATTTCATATAAAGTAAATGCATCTAAAAAAAATCAACTATTTATTTCATGCTTTCACTGCTCGCCGGTGGCGTAATAATATATTACTTTATACATGTTATACAATGTAGGAGTTGTCTTTTCTATGTGCAAGGCAAACGGTCTAAAACCGATGAGAAATGAAAGGAGAAACGAAGCATGATCTTGTTGAAAGATATAGGGAACTCTGTTGATTAAAATGAGAATTTTTGAAATAAACAGTGATAATAAACTTAAAGTTATGCTGGAACTACATGTAACTGCTCTTTTATAAAATATATTGTAGATTGTTTGTTTTTTGCCTGTAATGTTCGTGTTTGTGAACGTTATAGCGTTCCAAAAATTTCTGAATAATGACATTAACATAACAAAAAAAAAAAAAATGTAAACGTCTTCAAATTGAATAGCATCATTTAAGAACAGTTACATTTTCTCTCTTTAGGGTGAAGTGGAAGAAGCACTGAAGGGAATGAATTTCAATAGACTAAGCATTCATAGACCAGGGTAGGTTATCTCATGATCAAAAAAGTAATATTTTTGGAATATTATCATTGAAATATTATCATGCTTTATTTTCTTTTTCGTCATGGTTTAATTGCACTTCTATGTTTCTGATTATAAACTCTATTAGAATAAGCAGAATTTTACAAGAACATAAAATACTGAAACTGAAATAACAGTTCTTCTTACCTAGTCAGAAAAAAATCCGACAATAAAAGAATGGTTCTTTGTAATGCAATGGTGATGGTTTAATAGCACCACTTTGAGTTCTGGATAGAAAAATATTAGTCGAGGATGGGATTGATCAAGTACAAAACTGAGGCGTTAGCCGAGGTTGGGACGTTGATCATCCCACCGAGACTGATATTTTTCAATCCGGAACTCAAATGTGGTGCTTGATTTTTTTTCTCGCACATTGAAATCTTCATAGTCTTCTTGTTTAGCATCGGAATCACCGAACGCCTTGCTAGATGTATG
The DNA here is from genome assembly GCA_028142955.1 of Pinctada fucata. Classification (NCBI taxonomy): domain Eukaryota; kingdom Metazoa; phylum Mollusca; class Bivalvia; order Pterioida; family Pteriidae; genus Pinctada; species Pinctada fucata. The sequence continues at coordinate 46,384,572 of AP027102.1, read as the reverse complement.
TGCACGTGAAATAACGTACGTTATTTAGTCTGTGACGTTTTAAAGGCACAATAAAAAGTGCCGGATCATGGGTGCCGGATCGAATTCTCAAGCACTGCTGAAAAGGGGAATCAGCCTATCCAATGTGCGAGAAATTAGTTGATGGAACGTATATTTGCAATCAGGAAGCAAATAAGCGACTTAAAAAGACACATAGCAAGAACTGAGAGTACACCCTTTCTATTTTCCACTTAGATGATTGCTCTTATTCTTCTTTCCTACGTTTTCTTTTATAAGAAGCCTTTTAGGAATATGAATTTTCTACACTGATTTTGATGGCTTCTAAAATATTAAGACATTGATTGAAACTACAAATTAACTAAGTTAAATCAATAATTTGACAACATACTATGTTTTACAAAAGGTGAACAGGGTTGTTAACTGGATTTTATGGAAACCCTGAACCGACATGCGTTTTGCTTATTGCTTTTTGCGTTTTGCTCTATGTACTCTATGTACAACTTTCCTTGTACACTTTATTAAAAGACAATGTCATTGGGCATCCGGCTTTTTATGTACCAATGTATAGATAAATAAACTGACAATTGAATTAAAAGAGGAAATGTATGTCCTGTAATAACTTCTCTTACTCTTTGGTTATCATTTTTTATTTCTGAATTTGACTTCAAAAAGGAAATAGGGGTGTCTCTGTAGTGTAGAAGGCTTGGCTTTCTGGATTATCAGTACAATGAACCCTACCACTTGGATTGAATTTGTCTGAGTTTCACTAAAGTGGTATTCCTCCTCGTAAGGAGGTGACTCAAAAGCAAAGAGCAAAATACAAAAAGCAAAGAGCATAAAGCAAAACGTATGTCGGTTCAGGGTTTCCGTAGTACCGTATGTCTAGAATATTAAACTCTTCCAGATATGAAAAACGTGGAATTTAAGAGCTGGTCTTTTACAAGATTAAACTGTATTACTAACAGCAAATCTCATTGACGTTGAAATGGCATTTAAAATAGGTGCGTGCAAAATACACACAAACGGTCAATTAATCTTCTACATGCAAATAATCATTTTTAAAATCTATAGTTTTTTTCATAATCGTATCCCCTTCCTCTAGTAGATTTTAATAAAACTGGTCGAAAGGTATCCATTATTCATGAAAACAAAAGATATGTTTTAAACATAATTGAAATAGGTAAAATTCTATTATCACATTTGATATCAATAGATAATATAAAAGAAAGACATAGAAAGTCACCGGTGTATCTCCTATAGTTGAAACAAATGCAAACTTTAAAAAAAATTAATGCATAGGATACACGGGGAGGGTAAGAATTTCCTTCTGCCTATATATAAAAGATAAATAATAAAAAAAAATGTTATGTTTTATTTTCTTAGCAATATACTATAAATCCTATTTAGTGTCTATCGGTTTCATTTAAGGATGCTCATGTGCGACAGACAGGAATCAAGGTTTGGCGAAAAGGTTGCTCGTGGTATCATGAAGCCAATTGCTGCATTGTTCCCAACAGCAGGGTCTATACCAACATCGGTTCTTGCCAGAGGCATGATTAATGACGTCATATCGACAGTCACCGATGACGTAAAAACCTTTGAGAATAGAAATATACATGTTGTAGCTGGAAATGTAAAAAAGTGAATAGTTCTACCAAGCTACTGCATTTTCAATGATGTTAGTGGACATTTTTCAAGCAAACATACTACGGACTTCGCACTCCGGACTTCGCACTTTAGGGGTCATATAAAAGAGATCAGGCACAATTAGAAACGTTAAATCAGAACACATATGGACGAAATGACAATGGACAACTTTAAATATGTATTTATACAAATGAAAACAAATAAATTCTTCACGCAGAGTAGTCTAAGTTCACAGGAATAGAATTTCTATTTTGTGTTTGTGACATCGTCCCTTCGAAATGCGATGTCCGAAGTCCGAAGTCCGAAGTCCGCGAGCATGAAAAATGTTCATTGAAAACTGTTTTTGTGCATTCACAGACCAAGCAGTATGGGATATCACATTAATAAAGACAAGAGCAAGTGCCAAAGTTTGAACAATATTACATAAATTTGTCCCACAACTAGATATCATTTTAGTCTTATCAATCATTCTTCTTACATAACAATGTACGCACTTACATGTGAATGGAATGTTTATATCATAGAATTCTATGCAATTTTTGTATTATTTTCATTTTGGAATTCTATGCAATTATTGTTTTGCTCAAGCCTTTTATAATTAAATGTTAGTCTAAGAGTTGTTTTTGAATAAACATAAAAATCTGACAGTTTATCATAAAGCTTGTAAACATACAATATTTATATCGAATTCAACTGACATAGTCCATCAGTCTAGCTTTCTTTTTATCCAATTTGGATTCAGAAAATCAAGTTTGAAAAAAGGTTAATGCTGGTTTCAGTAGGCTTCTGTCATCTGAATTCTTACAAGTGATCCCTTTTTGCTTAGTGAAAAATTTTGTATGCAAGGTAAAAAACCCAGATAATTGAGATACTTCCGATGTGAATTTGATGTGATGTCACTAAAAATGAAACATTTGGATTATAAGTATCCTCTACCCTCAGGGTCTGTGATTTTTTCAATTTATGTTTTAATGGTATGCGTCATGCAATATGAAATTATGGCAAATTTATATGATCTAATTAAAAAGCAAAGCAAATTTATCATGTTTCATATATGCTTTGTTTATGTTTATCGTTCAATGTTCAAATTAAAAAATGTTTATTAATTGCGAAAAAAATCATGAGAATATTATGGTACATCTCCAACATGACCACGTGGCAACAAACACAGCAGAAGGCATACACACAATCAATGAATGAAAGTTAAACACCAAACCCGAAATAAGATGCAAAAAAACACAACCAAAAAAGCTTACAAATTCTTTAAAAAATATAAAACAGAACTTTCCCATGAGAGAAAAAAGTTAGGACAAACAGACGGAGACAATACCTCAGCTTCATAGAACGACGAAGGACATTTTTTCTAACAAGATTTCATTCTAAATCGGACCTTATCAAAATAACATCTAAATGTGACAATAAGACAAACTATCAAGATGACTAACAATTATCGATGTAAATAATATAATTGAAGTAAAACTGACAAATTCTAACAATGTCAACTGTTTATTGGAGGGTTGTGCTTACGTAATCCGGATAACTATACCATCTGCTACTTCCGTGGCAGATGGCCATCCAAAGTCGGTACTGGTTGCCCATTGGTCTCGTTCGTTGGTTTATGTGTAGTCTTTTGTGTTTCATGTTTCTATGGTGTGAGTTGATGTTCCGTGTCCCTTTGTGTCATTTGTAGATGCTGCAACCTGATGTTGTTGGAGATCCCCTCCTTTGATTTCAACACAGGAAACTTATTCTCCACAATAACATGCAGAGTGCGTACATGTATGTGTAAGTATCTCCTGCTTTCTGACTTTACCCATAATACTATTCGTTTCTTAATGCGTCAGAATCATCAAATGCCTTTTATGCAGTGTATATGATATTCTTATGTCACCAAACGGACACTAGTTTTGGTACGTGACCTATCTACTGTCTTGTACCAGCGCATTCTTAAAACTTGTACTTTAACTCATTTGACTGACTGTGACGACGGGACTCCATGACGGGCCCTATCCAAACCTTTTTAGAGAAGACAGGGCCCCGACCACCTGTCCTTTCTGAATGTCAGTCGGACTCCTCGGGTCAGAACAAACATGAGCTCGCGTCGACAGAGCACGGATTGTATTACGCATGCCCTCTTTTTATATCCATTTACATATTAATCCGTGTTGCTTGGGCTCCTGCGCTTTGCGGCCTTGTTTGTGTGTGGTCATCTGACAGTAAGGAGGTTGTTTTATACCCCAATTGTATCTTCTTCGAGACCTCTGGTTAATCGGGAAAATGGGATGGTTGTGCACACGTAATCCAGGATCACCACACCGTCTGCCACTGACGTGGCAGATGGCCGTTCTAAGTCGGCACCGATTGCCATTAGTCTCGTTGCTTTATGTGTAGTCATTTGTGTTTGATGTTTGAAGTTCCTTGTACCATTGCGTCTTTTTCTGTGCGTGTCTTCTTTGTGTTTTTACAGTGGGTGCTTTGGGGGTTTGCCCATAGTACTGCAACTAGGTGTTGTTGGAGATCCCCTCCTTTGTAATGAGGCGCCGTTTTACTATTTATTTCCTATTCTTTGATATCAAAAGTTCGAATTTGTGATATCACAAATTCCATTTTTTGATATAAGAAATTTCGTCATATTTTGTTTTATAAAAAAAAATCGGGAATAAATAGTAAAACGGCTAATACAAATAGATTTTTTGATATAACAAATTCCGTCATATTTTCTGATATCATAAAATCGATTTTTTGATATCAAATAATCGATTTTGTGATAGCAAAAATGAGGTTTTGATTTTTTGATATCAAAAACTGAATTTGTTATATGAAAAAATAAATTTGTGATATGAAAAAATAAATTTGTGATATGAAAAAATATGGAATAAATAGTAAAAGGATGCCTCATACTTTCTTTTATATTTCGCTGACGCAGTAATTTTTAGGATACTTGCTTTCAGGAAGTATCCTACTGTTACCGTAACAGTTGAGATATTGCCGCTTTGCAACGTATCCATACATAAAAAAATACAGTGCTTTTTCTAATTTAGGAATTTGCTGTCTGACACATGCAAAATGCAAGAACAAGATTATCCTCCTCCTTGAAAAAAGTTTAAATTTCATATAAAGTAAATGCATCTAAAAAAAATCAACTATTTATTTCATGCTTTCACTGCTCGCCGGTGGCGTAATAATATATTACTTTATACATGTTATACAATGTAGGAGTTGTCTTTTCTATGTGCAAGGCAAACGGTCTAAAACCGATGAGAAATGAAAGGAGAAACGAAGCATGATCTTGTTGAAAGATATAGGGAACTCTGTTGATTAAAATGAGAATTTTTGAAATAAACAGTGATAATAAACTTAAAGTTATGCTGGAACTACATGTAACTGCTCTTTTATAAAATATATTGTAGATTGTTAGTAATTTTAAACATGCATGTGTGGTCTTCACGTCTTTCTAGTTTCCAAATGGTTTAATTTTAAAACACACTTGTGTGAATAAAATGTAATTTAAAGTATACCTCTTATAGTAAATATAAACAGGTTTTTGCTGTTTATAGAACATATTGAGCTCATAGAAATGAAAATCATTAGCTTCCCATGCATATGCATCCTATATTTTTGTATAAAATAATCATCATCGATTTATCATTACTTAAAACATTGATGTGACGTCATGCCTTTGTTCGAACAGTCCGAAATTTACCTTTGACTGTCCAATATCATATCTAGGTCGCGTTCATTTGAAAAAATATACGCGGCCTAGATTAAATATTGGACAGTCTTAGGTAAATGTACTTTGACATCTACAGGACAACCGTTATGCGTTACAATCCTTATTTAGAAATCACGTGACAAGAATTCCATGTATCGTGGTACTGACTATTCCTATTTTTGCTACTTTTTCCGGAGTTGACAAAATCCAGCACAATCTTATATAAATCTAAAGAATCGGCCATGTGTCGGAAATGACAATGTAAGAGACACTATAGTTCAGTCCGCTTTTTCTTTTTTTTTTTTTCGTCGGTCTAATTTTTTCCCATCTTTTTAATTTTGCTTATAATTAAGATTTTTGCTCGACTTTTTCTAGTCCGAAAAAACCTGACCTAAATCCAGCCTTTGATGGTTATTTTTACCTAGTCCCCTAGCCCCCCCCCCCCACCACCCCCCACCACGGTGCAAATAACCGTCAAAAGCTGGGTTTAGGTCAGGTTCCTGAATTGTTTCCTTTATACAACCTTGCACATAGCTAGTTGAACGTCCCCACTGATTTCTTTTCGTTATTTATTTCTTGCTTGTCCGGAAAACGACACTTTTACAGACATGCCCTTTTATTCTTTATATCCAAAGAAGCTTCCACTAAATCGTCATCACGCAAAGTATTCTCGTTGATTTTTTTTTTCAAAAATTGCATCCAATTTCGTCTTGGTTTACGGAATCTGCGTCATAATTTGTCACAACTTATTTTCTAATTGAAAATTTCATCTCCGTTATCTTCTTATATAAACGACTCCTTACTGCTAGTGGCGAGGATGTTAGAACCTGGAGTGATTATATTTCGTTACAGTAAAGGCAATTAACATAATAAGAACAAAGTGAGAAGTCTTGTGCCACTTTGAATAGTGATCAATGTTTTAAGTACGATATACGCCTCAAACAATTCATTCTTAAAGAAATTTGACAGTTTTCGGCCCTGCGGGCCTCAAACTGTCCAATATCTTTAAGAATGAATTGTTTTCGGCGTATATCTAATACATAAACAATAAAATTATTCAACATTCATCTGCTGGCTATAAATTTTGAAAAGAAGTATCGTTCAGGACCTTCAGTCCTTTGATTCCTTAAAAGAAATCATTTAAAACGAATAAGCCAAAAATGTTAGGAAAATCATCTCGACTCGTTGCATTAATACATGAAAGGTAGAATCGGAAATGAAATATAGTAAATATGAAATATATAGATTACGTATTGTCGTTTTGTTTTTCTTTTTTGGCCCGAAATAACGATGAATAATGAGGCGAAAAGTCAATAATTATCGGGTTGTCGGGTCGAACGAAATGGCATATATCAGCAACCAAAGAATCGAAAATTTGAGGAATAAGTATAAAGCATAAACTATCAGAATGCAGAATCTAGTCGATTTGAAAGTTTCAGAACCTAGAAATGTCCTTTCCTATGAACTTTTTTGGATGATTCTTAAATATGGGATATTTATGAACGATTCTTGCTTGGTTGCCATTCTGGCAACCTTGGGCAACTCTTTTAATCGGCGGAAATTCAAAATGGCCGCCAAATGCCTGCCACCAATAGATGAAATTAAATTCTTTCTTTCAATATTAAGTGTGGCAGATGAAATAGGGGGTTTCAAGGGTCAACAAATCCATTTCCGATGTCATTTTACAATATGAGTTCATTCTGGACAAAAAAATTCAAGATGGCTGCCAAATTTGAATCTCAGTATGGTACAATGTGAATATTTCAATAAAATGCCAGTGTAACACATCTTATTTGTAGTTGCAATTGTCATAGAATACATTTATTTTGCCGATTTGGTTGTTTTCAGCTAACACATGCATCTGGAGCAACTCTTCTTATCGGGGGAAATTCAAAATGGCCACCAAATAGTCTACTACTACTCTGTAAAATGTAATATTTACTCGAAATATCGGGAGAAGCACATCTAATCAGGGTGTTTAAGGGTCAAGAAATCCATATCTTGTGTCATTTTGCTCGTTAGTTTATTAAAGGCTTAACATAAAATGACTTCTCATTTCAATATTTACATTTCGTTACGAATAACTGTGGTGCATCTTATTTGTGATCCCAAATCATGTCCATTTCATTTTGTCGATATGAAGTTACATGTACAAATGCTCTTTTTACACAGATTGCACATTCTTAATCATTAAAGCAAAGAATCTTTTTTTATCATAAAGATAAAAATAAATTGCAAATATTGTATGTTTTAAGAAAGGGGGATAAGAGTCGACCTGAAGCAAGAATCTAAATAATAGGGCTATGAATTGTCAAATTTCATGTCAAATACTTAAGTGACTGTCCTATTTGAAAGTCGGCAAAAGGAACTCAGAGGAGCAAAGTTTTTCCAGGATTGCTGCATGATCTGTATTCTTGACAAAGATCATTTTCCCTGTCACTGTTGTTTTGACTTATGCTCTTGTTCTGTTCTAGATTCATTTCAAGCTGGTCATACTGACTACGTCTTACTCTTCAATCAATACTCTCTGTGTTGTAAGAAAACATTTGAAAACAATATGATAAAGAAGCAACCTTCAAACTGCACAGAACACTGATATCCAAGACAAAATTGCTTTCAAGATTTCACCCACTTGAGTTTTACATGCCAAAACATACGCAGTACCATTTCATCTTACCACAGTTGAAGACTCCTCAGATTCAATTTTGAATCACTGTAGAGAAAAACGGAGGGAATCTCCAAACAGAAGTAAAACTTATCCTTCGATGTAGTCATAGCAGATGAAATTTGGAAAGGCCTGCTCATTTAAAAACTTAACCTGCTTTATGAAAAGAAAGGAGAGTGCTAACCCTGTTACTATTGAGCAGCCTTCTTCGCATAGGAGAATACATTCTATGCACCAGACATGCATGATTCGGACAATGAATGCTCATTAGTGTGTTACTTCCAGCCAAAATGATTCACAGAAGCATATATACACGTAATTGATGTTGTTTTGACACATTTGAAGACATTCTATTGAAATGCAACTGAAAAATGGTACATGCCATCATTAATGTTATATATAGATATAGTAGACATCTCAACTCAAAATAAATTACACCGAGGGACTGTTGTAAAGAAGACACCAAACACTTTCTATTGCATTCTTGTCGATTGGAAAAAAAGCTATACAGGGAACGAAATTGCCATGATGGTCAAAAGAGCCAAAATAGCCAAGTTACCTCGAATTTACTTGCTTACTCTTGAATTCCCTGCAACAAACAAGCTGGTCTTATATCAACTTGATCAATAGGGAAACTTTATTTTTGTCTTTTGAGTACCATTGTAATCAAATAAATGACATGTCAGTCTTTGCATTACATTTTGACGAATCTTAGTCTGTTACAGTTGAAACCATCCAATCTTATATATCACTCTTATTCATCTTTCATCATATAGGAAGATATTTCTTTTTAGAAAAATACAATGTTCACACATTTGATTTATTACGTTTACTTATTGCTTCTTCCGTATTATTCTTAGTTCCCAACTAAGGTGATAATCTTGAAATAAGCATATAATAATTATAAGCTCAACTCAAATCGTAGCAAGATCCCTACGAAGGAATACTACGATCCTCAAATTACTAGGAGGATGAATTGTCCTTGCTCTTCCTTAGAAAAAGAAATTAATTCAAAATAAATGTTCTTACACTGAAGCTGAAATTTGGCTACCATTTGGAGTTCTTAAATAAACCCATATTAACATAATGACACAAGATATGGATTTTGTGGCCCTTAAAGCCACTGATTTGATATACCGCACTTAATGTATTAAGTAATTATTACATCTTACTCAGTGGTAGGGGACTATTTCGCGGCCATTTCGAATTTCCCCCCGGTGAAAAAAAGTTGTCCTACAAATATGTAAGAACTGGAAACAATCAAAATAGTAAAATAAATGTATTCAAGTATCATTGCAACTACAAATAAGATGTGTAACACAAACTTTTCATTGAAATCTACACATTGTACCATAAAAAGGTTGAAATTTGGCAGTCTTGATTTTTAGCTCTCTTTTTGAGCTCACATTGTCAAGATGACATTGGAAATGAGTTTGTTGACCATCAAAACCCCTGATTTGATGTGCCACACTTAATATTTAAAGAATAAATTAAATTTCACCTATTGTTGGAAGACATTTGGCGGCCATTTTTAATTTTCCCCGATAAGCAGAGTTGTCCGTGAAGCATATACCATCTGAAAACAACCAAAACGGCAAAATAAATGTATCCTAGGACAATTGCAACTACAAATAAGATGTGTTACACGGGCGTTTTATTGAAATATTCACATTGTACAATACTGAGGTTCAAATTTGGTGGCCATCTTGAATTTTATGTCCAGAATGAACTCAAATTGTAAAATTGACATCTGAAATGGGTTTGTTGACCCTCTTAACCCCTGATTTGATGTGCTACACTTAATATCGAAAGAAAGAATTTAATTTCATCTGTTGGTGGAAGGCATTTGGCGGCCATTTTGAATTTCCGCCGATAAAAATAGTTGCCCAAGGTTGCCAGAGTGGCAGCCAAGCTAGAATCGTTCAGTACTATCCCGTAGTTAAGAATCATAAAAAAAGTTCAGAGGAAAGGACATTTCTAGGTCGGTCACATGTTATATAAGGCTGTCAAATCGACTTATCAGTATTCGCTTTGCAGTGAAACTGAAGTCGGGGGAGGAGAATTCCACCACTCTGATTGATCGGTGAGCTATTATGTTACACGTCTTCAAATTCATAACATCATTTAAGAACAGATGAATTTGTAGCATGAACCAGACATGCACGTTTCAGGTACTTAACCCGGGTATGCAGTTCTCGTTGTTATATTGATTTAATTGTATTGATAAAAGTTTGATATGAACTTATATTATAGTTTACAGAAATTCAAATCTTCTTTCTGGATAGGGTAAATATAATTGCTGATGACTTATCTGATGAAAGTATATTCTATTTCAGTCAGGCAAATACATATTAGTCCTCTGTAAAACCTGATGATTCGAGGCGGACATATTATCTGTTTACATTACATTGTGGTCTGCAGCCCCCCCCCCCCAACCTCCGGTCAAAAAGCAACGTTTCCTTGGTCGTGCTGCTGATATTGAAAAAAGATGCATATTTGCTAGAGAGAAATGTCATTGCACTTTCAAACGTTTAAGCAATCTTGTGACGCATGTGCATACTAAAAGACATGTCATATTATAAAAGCGTATCAGATTCCTCTTTCCAGAATGATCAGTTACATTCTGGATTTCGATTGAATGTCTTCATTACCAAACAAGACATATCTTCATGATATGTACATCAACATTTACATCGAGACAATCACCGTTAAAACAAGAGACGCTGACTCCCCCCCCCCCTCCCAGGGCACTTGGCCTCACTTCGGAATGTTGTTCACTTCGAGATTCCAAACTGTTCCGATGGACATTCTAAAGGATCTTCTTTAACTCACTTGTGTCACACTTATGCCCTTTGCCGTGTGGAGCTCGTAAAAACGTTCCCCGCGAGGGGTTTGACAGTAAGTGTTTTGAATATATTTCCCTGACATTGTCGCCATAGCACTTTCTATATAGACATAACGTCAGACAGTGCATGAAGTTTATATATTGTTTTCATTTTCGTACATCGACGGCGGGTGCGGCTAGCCAACAGGGGATGCTTACTCCTCCCGGGCACCTGGTCCCACATCTAGCTTGCTAGGGGTCCGTCGATGCTTAATTTTGTACTCTATTGAGATTATCGTCAGGATCTTCTTTAACTCATTCTAATGATTTTGCCTTATCTTCTCGACTTTGAGACTGAATGACTAATAGGGTATATATATCCACGATCCCATTATTTAAATCTCTCTTCATGTACACAAATTTGGTTATGTACATTGCAGGCATTAATGCCTAATGAATATGTTTGCATGATTGACCAACCGTTGTGTCCTAATAACACAAAGCACTGAATCTAATTGAGAAGCAAGCATAAAAGTGTAAAAAGAACAAGGAATTAATACAAGGTAATGTTATTATGTACAGTGTGTTTCATTTCCAAATTATGCTTTTGAACGAGAAGATATATAACTAGATGGCTACTGTTGCAAGCAACAGACGGATTCCTCCTTTATTAGACCTTCCTCGGAACTGAAGTGTTAAAATCCGAATAAAGAAGATGAAAAAAAGAATAGTTGCTTTAGTACCTTATTCACTTCAGCAAATGAGTCAAAAGAGATTATGTCTAACTTGGGCCTCTTATCTATTTATCGACAAAAAAGAAGAAAAAGACGATAAATACCTTTCAAGTTTAGGAAGGCTTTAAACTCCTTGATCTATTCTATCCATTTTGAATCCTTTTAAATTACTATCCCAAAAAGAATTGCACAATGAATTAGCAATGAGAAAATTTCTATAAATAGAGAATGACAGCAGCATGAAAGTACAGACAAGTAATGCTACTAAGATATAAAAGGAAACAGAGAACAAGAATAAAAGAGTTATCTATCTTACTATGTAAAGTTCAAATAAGAGAGTACTACTTGTGTGAAGAATAAATATTTAAGAACAAAATCCTATCAATCCTACAAGAGTAAATGTTTGTTATGACCTGGAAAAAGTTTATTTGACCTTGAACCAAGGTCATGGATGAAATATAAGCATTTTAGTTTATTCTCATCAAGATTTCTTTTCATCTATTCAAAGCTCAATATTTTATCAACAAAAGTCTGTTGTGACCTTGAAATCGAACAAATGACCTTGGGTCAAGGTCAAGGTGAAAGGACTTGATGCAAGGAATATTTGCGTCAAGTTTTAACTCTCAATGTCAAATGGTCTTTGTTCTATAGGAAAAATTTTGTTGTGACCTTGAGAATGAGAATTTGACCTTGGGTCAAGGTCAAGGTGAAAGGGCTTCGATCAATGATTGTATTTATGAAGTTTGAAGTGTCAAGGTCAAATAGTCTTTGTTCTATAGGCAAAAGTTTGTTGTGACCTTGAGAATCATAATTTGACCTTGAAACTAGGTCATCACCAATGACTACCTATAAGTAACCTACCATCCAAGTTTCAACTCAAAATCTCAAAAACTGTAGAAATTGGCACTGTGCCAATTTAAAGTTCCATTTTCAACTCAAAATAGCACGAAAACCGTAAATATTTTATCGAGCATGTAAGCGTATAAAAGTTTGCAAATTTCCCAAAGAACAATATAAAACAAATTTCGTTAAAATCGCACGGTTAGTTTAGGAGTTATAAGGTTTTAAAGATTTTACCTTTGATGACCTCTAGCAGGGGCATATGTTAACTTTTCGCCAAGAAAAAAAATTTAAATTTAGATCTTCATATGCTCTTTCACATGGTACTTTCCGTTTTTTCATATGATGCTGTACTTTTTCGTAAATTGACCGGAACGGTTTGGGGGTAAGAATAATAATAATAACTAGATGGCTACTGTTGCAAGCAACAGACGGATTCCTCCTTTATTAGATTTGTTTAGGTACTGAAATGTTTAAATCCGAATAAAGAAGATGAAAAAATGAAATAGCTCTATTAATTCCCTATTTAGAAAATAAAGTTGTTAATCTATTGACGAAAACCTGAGATTATTTTCATTCATTTAAATCTTAATCTTTAAGGTTTAATGTTTAAACGACGGCATTCTGCTGTGACCTTGTGACCTTTGGTCAAGGTCAAAGAGCTTGATGCAAGGAGAATGTATGCTAATATTGAAGTCTGAGGGTAAAAACTTTGTTCTATGCACAAAACTTGCCGTGACCTTGAGAATGTAAATTTGACCTTGAACCAAAAGTTATCTACATGTATCAGGGATTATATCATGAAGTTTTATCTAAATCTAATGAAAGCTCAACGCTTTATCCAAAAATACTCTGCTGTGACCTTGAAATAACATCAGTGACCTTGGAATATTTGTGCGAAGTTTGAATTCTGTAGGTCAAACAGCTTTTGTTATATAGGCAAAAGTTTGTTGTGACATTGCAAAAGAAAATTTGACCTTGGGTCTATGATCACGTATAAAGGCTTAGGATTAAAGATGAATAATATCTCAATCTACTGAAAGATTTGAAGTTCCTTGTGATCTACAAATTATGGGAACGATCTTTGCAAAATGTCAAAGTGAAACAGCTTTGCGCAAGTATTATTTTGTGTTAAGTTTGAATTATGAGGATGAAAAATAGCAATCCAAGGAATGCTTGTGTTGCCCGCGAAGCGGCTTATTTTGAAAAAATGTTGATCAAATATGTAGGTCAAGGTCACTTGGTTTAAAACTTTTTGTATCAGTAGGAAAGTCTTGTCAAATGAAATTCACATATGAAATATCAAACCTCTTACTTACCAATTAAAAGATATGGCCAATCTATTGCATGTATTTTCAGAAAAGGTCAACCACCAGGTCAAATTCACTAGGTGAAAATTTTTGGAATAAAATAAATTACTTATCATAAGAAATGCATGTTTGAAATATTAAAGCCGTATCACTTACCAATCAATGGACATAGCCAATCTTAATTTTTTTAAAAGCATGTCATATATCTAGGTCAAGGTCACTAGGTCAAAACTTATGGTATAAGTAGAGAGGTCTTATCACAAGGAATACACGTGTAAAATTTCAAAGCCCAATCACTTACCAATCAAAAGATAAAGCAAATCTTAATTTTTTGCAAAATAAGTCAAATATCTATGTCAAGGTCACTAGGTAAAAAATTATGGTATTTGTAGAAAGGTCTCATCACAAGGGATGCACATGTGAAATATCAAAGTCCTATCACTTACCAATCAAAAGTTATGGGATTTGACACGCATAGTGTGCCAGACAGACATACAGACGGACTACGGACAGACGGACAAAGTGAACCCTCAATGTCGCTATACTTCGCAGGCGACACAAAAACTCTTTGTTCTATAGGTAGAATATTGTCGTGACCTTGAGAATGGAAATGAGACACTGAAGTAATGTCACGTATAAAAGTTATGTATCTATATTATATTCATCAAGTTCCATGTCAATTTGATGAAGAATCAGTGACAAACATGGTACAGTTCGAGCTAGACAGTTCCTTTATTTCTACTAAACAGTTTCAAGACAGGTTGTGATATAGTTTGATACGCTCAATAGGGTTTTAAAGGAACCGTCAAACTAGAAACTGTCCTCAGAGTATACTTTTTGGTTTATTTACTTTCTGAGGCAATGGCTTGACCTTGACCTTCACAATTACCTTGACCTTATCAATAAATTCCTTGAAATTCCAAATCATGGGTTGTCTAAATGAATAGTCAGATAAAGATTTCAATGTTTTAATGAATAAAGTTGTATTATAAAAAGTAATTGTAAACTGTATCATAAACAGAGTAGTAAAATTCATTATCAAATATAAGTTCCAGGAAATATCACCCATAGCTTTGTCTTTCTACAAATCACAAAAATGAAAGCACGTAGCGTTAGGATATGTTACCCCTAAGAATAGTAGAGACAGCATCTTATAAACCTTTATGACATCAATACTGACTAAAGACAGAAATGTAGGGGTGTTAAATACAGCCAGGTTCTGCTGACATTCAAGCGCACATTACGATTCTTTAAAAAAAATAAACCATCGTGGAACCGCTCATCTATGGTATGACAGTCATTATGAAGCACTCGGAGACAGCTACCCTTCATCAGTCTTAAGGAAAATCGAAGTGTTCAAACTCTGCATCAGGTTAAGAGTACTCTTCCAAAACATGTCCGGTTCATCTCATTTTACAGATTTAGTGAAGAGGGTTGCTTGAGAAAGTCTGAGCAGATATTTCTTTTCCTCCATTTATAAATCATCTATATAAAATAATCAGAAAATATTAGTCTAAGAGAAAAACATAATACATGTAATTCGGGTATATTTGATGCAAATTTCAGTCATCTACTCTTTTTTAAACAATATTCTTGATGATAATGGTTTCATATCGAATATGTATATGTACGTATTTAATGTTAACTTTTGTGGAATGGGAAGCCGATTTTAGGACTTACTTACAGGAGCTTGATTTCCTTTTTCATGAGACCGAATGGGCCTTAATGACACTTGTCTGTGTCAAAATTCATGGTGGCGAAAGAAACTTCCCCTTAATTTTTACACATTCAGACAAATGTGTGAAGCTCTTAATGTTGAATCGAATAAGATTTTCTGGTACATGTGTGCTCACTTTTACTTTTGGATGGTGATCCATGTCTTTGGCGTTAATCCCAAATGAATTAAGTCTGCTGGTCGAATGTTTAGTTCAAAACGTCTCCGTACTCCATGTCTGTAAAATTTAATACAATATTTGATGAGTATATGTTACATTGTAAAGAAGGCAATTATAAACATTTGATCTCCAACAACACTAAGATTTACAATTGTTATGATGTATATTTTGAATAATTTTTAGAAATTGAAATCTTACTTTGGCAGGCATTGGTGAGAAATAAGAAGAGAATTAATCGATCACACACTCTGACTGCTTCGATTTCTGTTAATTAAAACATTGCAGATAACATCAATAGAAAGTTTGAAGATTCCAATATGGTAGCAAGTCTTTTTTTTTTGAGAACAGAGTAATCTTCGTTTTGATTTGAGTTAAAATTTTGCCCTTGTCAGTCATTTACAGTCTTTTGTCTACAATTATGTCTTTTCCTAACTTTCGATCCTGAAAAATGAAAAGTGACTATACTTTTGTCATGAAGAAAAATGTTACAATTTGTAAAAATAAGTTATATCTAAAATTCTTAATTTTACAAAATGTAACTTTTTCTTTGTGAACTGTGGTTCCTACTGCAGAATACATTTTATAATTGTGATTTTAGTTGACGTATTCCTTCTTTTAAGGAGGAATTGAACACTTTGATGCCAAAATCAATTTTCCTCTAAATTTCTGAAAATATTTATTTCTTGTCTGTCCTTGTTTAAACAAACTTATATTTAATTCTATCTAATTTTCTATGAGGCTTTGAAATATGCATTTTTCAACATATGCGTTGATTTCATAATGACGTCATACTAACTAAAGTATCACTCTGGTTCTCTTAAAGCTATTAGAAATTAATCCTACTTTCACCTCCAAAATCTGCATGTATGCATTTCACTTCAATACTGAAAAGATGGGAAAAGATGTTTGAAACAAAGGCAAGATGCTGGATTAAAAGATGACACTGTCGCTCAATAAATGCCAATTTTGGACCAATTCACTGTAAGCAATAGTTAATTAGTAAGAAATCTGTGGATTAATCGTTTTCAAAAACCAACAAAAATATCACCAATGTTTTGAGATGATTTTCTAATTAAATGATAAATAATAAATTTAGGATGAAAATATTACAAAGCTTTACATTTCCATTTTTTCTTCTAAAATTTTCCATTTTCAACATAGTGACATCCACTTTTCTGTTATGTAAATTTGTTAACGAATATACTGTGATAAAGATCGTATTTTCAGTTTTCTATGTGCAAAATTTCAATACGATACGTTTAGTATCAATGCTTTGACTTCTATAGGCCGGGACAGGTAGAAGACTGAGATAGAGAATGTTAACCTATTATAAATTTAAGTTCAAATTGCAATGGTTCAGCTTCCTACATGCAAATAGGTTTGTTTAAACCAATCAAACCCCAAGGTTATGCAATCACAAGGTCAAAATTTTGAAAATCCCTTTCCTATCCTACGCTTTTTTCAATAAACGTCTAGTGTGACCTTGCCTTCGATCCCCCCCCCCCCCCCCCCCACACACACACATCAACCAACCAATAGCCTTATTGGATCATAAGCAATATATATAAATATGAAGTTTCATCACTGTAGGTCAATCAGTGAGTAACGTTCGGACACGCTTTAAACCCTGTTTCCCATCCTTGTTTTGTTTCATCTTTGGCCTTTTGACCCCACAATCAATAGGGATCCTCATTTTCTTGCAAACAATCTAAGTGTGAAGTTTCAACAATATAGATTAAAAATTATCCGAGCTATGGTCCGGGAGCGAAATTTGTGTCCGATTACAGACGCACAGACAGACAGACTTGGTGAAACTAGTATACCCCTTCAACTTCGTTGGAGGGAGTGGGAAGGATGTGAATATAGATGACCTGGAAAATTAAAGTACACTGAAGGATACTATATAAGGCTCGAAACATAAGAACATAATGTTACTCTCAAGATAATTATTCCTCCATGCATCTATGAATCATATCCATAGTGATCCTCTCTGTAATCATTTTAGATTTACATTTTTCCAACTTCATTTTGGCATTTTACACAGACAAGAACTGCCTCGTGGTCGCTATAATATGTTGGTATGATCTGTGTAGTAACATCAATGTTGCCAGTAACATACACATGGTCTATCAGTGTCCCATTCTCTGTTGTAGCTGAAGTGACAACTTGCTTAAAGTTTCTGCTGAGCATGAACGAGTGAATTTTTCCATTATTTTGAAGTATGTTTTCATTGAAGTCTCCCAGAATAATACACGGCTCCTTATTGTTGTTCAAAATTGAAATAATATCAGAAAGTCGTTCTACGAAAAGTGATGTTGGATATGCTTGAGGTCTGTAAATAACAAGTATCTGTAGCTTATCCTCTACTTTCATCACCATTCCTTCGATGTCTGTATTATATAACGTTGTTGTTTCTAAATGACACGTTTCCTTGACATATACTCCAACTCCTCCACCCGATGACTCTTTTAACTTAGATGTGACATCAGATGAGTTGGTGTAGGAGTCATATCTCGATTGATGTGAAAATCTGAATCTCTCCATCTGAACTGCGTCACAAGTATCATCAGATGTGAGCCATGTCTCTGTAAGCATTATAGCATCTGCACTAAGGAACCGCTGATCGGTCTTCATTTGCTTTATATTGTAGATAAGTCTTTGAACATTGAACAAAATCACACAAAGATCATTCAGATTTCTAGAACTCATATCAAGACTTACCGTCTTTTCTGAGAATTTTTTCATACTTTTTATTTTATCTCCAACTTCCTTGTCTGCAAATATCTTCTTTTCAAACGTTACAGCTCCATTGCTTTTCAAGTGCAAACCTCCTTTAGATGTGACCCTACTGAGTGCTACGTATGCTTGTCCAGGACTGAATACTTTTTTAAGATCAACTACAACTCTGTCGAGTGTCATCCCTTGTACCTTATGAGCGGTACATGCCCAGGCTAATTTGAGAGGGAACTGAAATCTGGTTGTTCCAGATTTTCGTAATTCTTCTTCAATTCTTTCTATCGTTACTAAGTTGCCTTTCTCTGACAGTTTTCCAGCAGACTTTCCAACCTTCTTGTTATCAAATAAAACAACAATGGCAGATATTTCTGATTTAGACTTTTTTGTAGAGTTTGTCACCTTTATCTGATGAACTGTTCCCATTATTCCATTCACCAGGCCATCTTGAACATCAATATTTCTAGTAAGCATTACTCTAGCACCTTCTGACATCAAAAGAATCGTTGGTAGCCCATCTGTATCTGACTTTGATACAGGTACTGATAATGGAGTCATCTTCCCAGATGCTTTGTCCTTTTTGAAGTCTTTTGCGGATATTTCAATTATTTCCTTCTGTAAATATTTTAACATATCTTGATTGTGCAAGTCAACCTCTTTATTCGTAGAGAACACGTGTAAATCTTCGTTTTTGCCTTCCCGTTCACATTCACGCAATATCTGAAGAGCCGTATCTGAAATATGTTCATCATCTGTTCTTGTTCTCATCATGTTCAGAACTTTAGCGAATTCAAGATCTTCTCTCTGTCTCATAATTTCGTCTAGCTCTATAACGGAGAAGAAATCGTTCCAGTAATCTACAGGGTAGGATGCATTGTCATTATATAGTCTCTCATTTTTGCTTTGTTTAACAGGTGGTAGTTGAAAAAAGTCTCCTACAGCCAACACAGAAACTCCACCAAATGGACTTTTGTTTCTCTTTATCTGGACTAGACGTTCATGGATGTAATAGAGAAGGCGTTTGTATATCATAGATACCTCATCAATAACAAGTATCTGTAAGTTCTCTAATTTAGCACGAAGAGGACTAAGTGTTTGTTCCTTTAGAGCTTCATAAGGAAGTGGTAAACCTCTCGTTATTCGAAATGCATGATGGACAGTGCAGCCCTGAATATTGAAAGCGGCTGTTCCCGTAAAAGCTGTCAACAAAACTGTAAGTTGATCTGGCTCTTCGCATACTTTTCCAAGGATTCTTGAAGCTTCATATTGAATTGCTTTGATCAAATGGCTTTTTCCAGTCCCAGCACCTCCCGTGATGAAAATGTGGAAAGAACTGGCATTTTGCCCT
The DNA here is from genome assembly GCA_028142955.1 of Pinctada fucata. Taxonomy (NCBI): domain Eukaryota; kingdom Metazoa; phylum Mollusca; class Bivalvia; order Pterioida; family Pteriidae; genus Pinctada; species Pinctada fucata. Next base: position 46,364,864 of record AP027102.1, on the reverse strand, counting down.
TGAAGTTTCTTCAAACACCAATCCCTGACAAAGTAAAACACTTCGCTTTGTTTACTATTTAAAGATCTTAAAATCGGGAGAACCTCTTCCTTTGATGTGTTTCGTCCTTGAATTGTATATGTAATATCTGGTTTATGATCAGATCGAAGATCAGCAATGTCTTCTGACAAACCATCATCTCCAGAATTAAATGATTTCATCTGTGTACATTTATCACGGTTTCCTTCCGACTCGGGACATAGCATTGCCCAAGCATCCGTTGGTTCCCCAATCAAATCATACAGTTCTTGTGCCTCTATAAGAGCTTCCTCACTCTTGATAAATAAATCTCTATTTCCGTTGACAACATCTTTCACTTTGTATAGCGTTTTGTCATCTTTGAATCTTACACATCCTGTCTCATAAAATGACTTATATAAATCAAATCGAGGTGGCTTTAATTGTTTCTGGGTCCAGTAGGGAAGGAACAATTGTAAAATACCTCTATAATGCTTTTCTGAGTCTCTTGAAATGCTTGTAGGTGGGTATCTAATTACTGCATGGTCAGAACGCACCCTCCTTTGAATAAAGCCTTTGTCATCCCTCAACTTGAAAACATTGACATTTTCTCTCTTTGGTTCTTGTGATTTCGAAAGAACTCTAAACACTGAGCAAAATACTGCTAGACACATCTTTTCGAATTCCTGCATATTCGGCCTGGCTTCATATCTATCTATGACATTTAGCATCCATATTTCTTCGGTGTCTTCATCGGAGTTGATCATGTTGTCTTTATCTTGTCTATTTTTATTGCCTTGTAATTGAGATAGCGGTTTAGAGAGACGAGTTGGATTTTCTCCCACAGGGATAAAGACTACTTTTCTTGAGGATTCTTTCATTTTTAAGCCACAAACCCTGTAGACTGCCTCTTGAACACCAACTTCTCTGTGATGGAGATATGCAGATCCTATAGCCTTCATTGTCTGGCGAGCACTTAAATTTCCCTCTTCAGACTCTATTTTTGTCTGTCTCAATATCATTCCCATTTCACGCTCAGCCTTTGAGATGTAAGATATTACGTATACAATGCAACTGAATGGGTCAAGAATGAATTGTATGTCCATGTTTGCATCCCAACATTTCAGTAATGTAGGATTATATTGATTGATCCATACTTCATTTGGTTTACGTTTCAGTACAATATTTTGTCTTGTTGCCACAATGTGTTGCGCTTGCTGGTAGGTTGCCTGATCTGTACCAATCATTTCAAGCAGACTCTCTGTGTCTGATTTGCTAAGAGAATCAGATTGAATGGCATCATAAACTCGCCTCAAAATTCCTAATGCATCTGTTTTTGTCATGGCTTCCGTTGGATTAGAGTCATTTTCTTCAATATTCAAACCACTTGCATCTGACTCTGTATTTAAGTCTTTTGTAGTAGCATGACTAGTTTTCTCTTCTATCGGAGAGACAAGGAATGTTTGAGAAGAGGGTGGTCTTGGAAAATTAAAACGACATGTTGTTCCTTTTTTGCGACATGACTTCGAATGCTTCTTACTATGCTGTTGTACTCCTTGTACTATGTCATGTAATTCTTGGTCCTTTTCGTAAGGTAGTTCACAAGTGACATATCTATCAATAAAAGCGCATACTGTTTGCTCGTCATTTTCATTCAATTTTGGAGCATCCTCTATCCAAAAAAGACAGTGCATATGAGGTGAACCCCTTTGTTGAAATTCAACTCGTAAGAAATAGTCAGTAACTTTGCCAATAGGGTTGCATGGTGACAAGATCACTTCGTGTAGAAATAAATGAAAACGACGGTCGAACATTCTTGCTACTGTAACAGGATTGCTCTTAAGAATCTGACATTTCTCTGACCATTCAAGTGTTTCAAATTTTCTGGTGTCGCCTTGTTTCTTTAAGATTGTATTTATGATATCCTTCCATCTAAATTCTGCCGCAGAGAATGAACAGAACCATGTAGGGATTCCAAGTTGTCTCAGCATTGCAAATAAATCCTTTTGAGCACTCTGCCAGTAGGACGGAGTCCCTCGTATTGGCTGCAAAAATCTCAGTGCCTCATCCTTTCGAAACAGCTGTTTCAGTTTTGTCTTGTCCTGTAAGGTCTCTGCTGTAATATTTTCCCCAGATGTTCCCTTAGAAGTCGTCTTTCTAAGGGAAATTTGTGTTTTATCGATGACTTGCTTTAGTTCAGATAAATATTGGGTATAGAAGAGGTAATTTGTATTTTGTGCAAATCTGTTGTCCTCATGCATCAATCTGTTATTAAAATATCTACTAAGGCTAAGTGGCAGGTTTCGTGCCTCATCATAGGAATTTTTTCCACTTGGAAATAGAATAGGAAAACACTTGGCTTCATTCCCTTTTTCTTGAAGCATTCTTATAGGATTCATTCCTTCAGCAGGTGCTATATTAAATACTTCATCAAAGTAATGATCAAGCACTTCTTGTCCTATATCTGGAGGCTGTAAGCAGGTATCATATTGTACGCCATATTCATCTGTAGGCTCATTTTCCACGTGCGGTATCATGTCAGGTTTAATGTTTGAACAATCTGTAGTATCATCTTTGTGTCTGTTTTGATCGTTTTGTTCATGAGAGGTAGATTCTGACATACATGTATTTTCTTCTACCTCCGATTGATTAATATCTGTGTCTTTGTACCATTTGTTATTTTCCTTCAAATGTTGCAGTGCGTTGTACACATGACTTGTATTCACAAATTTATAGTCGTAATGACCCTTGTAGCTTAATTTTCGTTTCAGCTTTACTCGAAGGATGAGTTCATTATCTTCTTGTCTTGGTAAACTTGCTGCTTTGTTAAGATTCGAAGGAACACAGACAACTGGTCCATGGATAGCATTTTGTGCTCCTTGTGGCAACGTTGCCACCTTCATAAATGTAATGTGCTTTGCAATTAAGTTCTCCTCTAAACTGTTAAGTGCTTTTAATTCATCTGGAATTTCGTCAAGGCTCATATTATTCGAGGAAGATTCTGGTGGTATACATCCAGTCATGATTTTACGTTGACATGTATGACATATCTTTAAGTCTACTTTAAGACGATCGTCTTTTCCTTCCTCTGAGTAAAAATGTTCAGAGTTCTGTGCAATACTGCTTGTAGCAGCTTTCGTGACATTCAGTCCCTTTCTATAGTATGCATCGAAGCAGCAAGGGACGACTTGATTGTCAAAGCAGAGTCGTTTACAACATGAACATGCAAATTCTGGTCCTTTTTCAGCCTTGCTTTTAAAATTTGATATAATCAGCTGTGTATTTGAATTTCTATGACTTTGTAAGACTCTTTGACATTTTTTCTTTTCACTTAAAATCGCTCTCATTTCTGGAATCCTTTCAATATTATCTGCGTACCTGTTTTTTGCACACTCACGTCTTTGAGATCTATATCTTTCATCTGTTGCATACTTTTTCTTAGCAGTCTGTCTTGCTCGTGTTTTGTGTTTTTCATCTTTCATATTTTGGAGCATACTTTTTTGTTTAGCATTTGCTCTGAAAGCCTCATTTTCGTGGTACATAATCAGACTCTGTTCTTTCAGTTTGTATCTGAAGTTAACGTCTTCCCAATACCTTGAAATGCTTGCACTTATAACTTTACGCTTGTGATCTTCGTCATTTTTGTACTTTAAAATACTTTTCTCTTTCACTTTTGTTCTGTGGGCTTCGTTTTCCTTGTACTTGGAAACACTTTCTTCTATTTTTTTCTTCTTGTATAGCTCATTCTCTTTGTATTTTGTAAAACTTGCTAATTTTAGTTTCTCCTGGTGCTCCCCATTCTCTCTATATTTTGAAACACTTGCTTCTTTGACTTTGTTCTTGTGTTCTAAATTTTCTCTGTATTTTGAAACACTTGCTTCTTTGACTTGTTTCCTGTGTTCTTCATTATGCATGTACTTCATAACACTTCTCTCTTTGAGTTTTCCCCTGTGTTCGATATTTTCTTTGTACTTATTCATGTTTGAAGATTTTTTATTTTCTCTATAAGTATCATTCTCCTCGTATGTTCTTTTGCTTGTTTTCTTTCTTGTGTCACGATACGTCTCGTCATTCATATATCGCAGTTTTCTTTTACAGTTCCGAATGTTATTGTCAAAGATAGGGTTCTCGACATTTTTGTCCAAAGACCTGTCATTCGTTATGTGTATTTCTGGAGTGTCAAGTCCACTGACGAAATCCTTCTTTTCATCAATCGAAACTTCCTGCTTTTTCAAGCGTTTTCTAAGGGCATCTCTTTCTTTCAAGTCCTTTCTCTTCCGTTGCATTTTTCTGAGACCTTGAAACTTATTTGCATTGCCGTTTTCCCTCGTCGTTTCAGATTCTGTAGACAAGACAACATCATAGTGATTACTATTGACATGGTCCAGGAATATTTTATTTTTATCAGAACGATTTCTTTTATCTGCTGAAGGCATTGCAAACTTTATCCAAGTACCATTGCTAAAGGTGTATATGGTACAGTCTAACATACTTGATGCCACAAATATCTCAAACTCTGTTGCCCAAACACTATCTTCTGACATCTTAGACTTCTCTAAGTAAGAAAATACCGAATCATGTTCTGCACGTAGTCTCGAAGTAAACACTTCTGGTTGCGAAAATGCATGTTCACAGACAAGTTTTCTTAGTTTTGTGTGATTCTCTTCTGTGTTGCTCAATGCAAATGACAGAGCTCGAAAGAAACAATTCCCATCGCCTTTCACTCTGTGCCATGCTTTTGGCTTTTCAGCATTTTTAATCAGCTTGTTGCTTTGTACTTTAGTATTTGCGTATTTCATATCATAGTTTGAGCATATTTGTTTCTGTGTTCCTTTGCATAGTAATTTAAAGTCAGGTTTGGTAAATGCTTCCTTGAAAGAAAAAGCAACAGCATCATCGTTATCAGAGACATTTTCTGAGTTAGAGAGACGTTGCACATTTGGTGCATGTATATCACTAGAGGAAGGTACATTTTCAAGCTCGAACCCAGTTAGTTCAACCATGATTGTACCGGATATATTCATTGATTCTCCTATGGCACGTATGTGTTCGCTAATATGTTTTATATCTGTCATCAGCAAGCACGTACTTTTACCATCGATATCGATCATTCCTGTCTCGGACCGTGAATGTGAATCAAAGATGAAAAATTCGTAATCTGTTCTACCTATAAGCATTGTGTTGCTTGCAAAGCAAACAAATGCTGCAGTATATTTTCCTAGTGACAGTCGTATTGCCTCATCTAAAGGTATAACATTAAATTCAGACAAGTCTTGTTTAACATTTTCTGCAAACGACATCACAGAGATTTTAGATTCATCAATGTGAATGCTGTATAGTGTATGGAAAACCTCAATCTGTCTAGGCAGTTCGTGTACCAACATGTGGTTATGATTCATAAATGAACTTGCTCTCAAAAATGAATAAAGATCATTCCCAGCCATAAGAATACTGTCCATATCTTCTGATGTCCATACATGTACAGGTTTTAAATTATGAAAAATTCCTGCTATTAAACAATTAGGAACACATTGATTGCCTGCATTTTCACCAAACATGCAGTTACCCTGATGGAAGTTTCCTTGTACAGCCTTTGTAAAATTAGAGCAACGGTTTCTGTTTAAGTTTCTTTCCTTCTTTATTGTCTCTATCTGATCTGTTGAAATGGAATAGAAGGGAGAAGATCGCAATGAATGTATAGAAGTTCTATTGTTCACTTCAGTATTCGATTCATTGTTCAGTTCAGTGCTAGTTTCATTGTTCAGTTCAGTATTCGTTTCAATATTCCTTGCATCTTTTCTCAATGTTTCAATTATACTGGGTCTACATTCCATCGCCATGAAATGAGTTCTCATCCCAGTTTGCGTCTGACCTGCAACGCCGCGCTTTGGCGAGGGTACCCGCGCTGGAGTACATACCCACGCTGGAGTATCAGGGCTCGGTGGCATGCTAACATCTGTAGCACTCAGACTTCCCAAGGGAGGTGCCAACCCCCGGGCATTCAGAGGCGTTTTCTCACAAGGAGAGGCCAACCTCCAAGCGGCCAGGGACATTTCCTCACTAGGAGGTGCCAGTCCCATAGGGGCATTGTTTTTATTATTTTGTTGTTTTGGCAATTCCTTTCCATTGGAAGCAGTTTCTCTCTCATTTTGTTGTTGCAACGACAGTCTCAGGGAAGAATTGTTTTCTTTGTTTTGTTGCTTGGGTAATTGAATAGAACTTGGTACATCAATGATGCTGTCAGAATTTTGTCTACAGCTGACTTTACTTCTGCGATTTGCTTTTCTTCGCATTTCTGCAAGTACAAAATAAAAACATTCAATGACAATGTTTGATTATAAGCATCCTAATTTTTCCTGACTCCATATAAAGCCCTAGCCTTATGAATGATAGCTCATACACACTCGACATTCTTGAGTTTGTTAGACATTTCTCTGGTCGATCCTATTTTCCACTCAGTGAAAGATGGAACATCTCAGTCAAATCTTGGTTAACTTAACCTGGCAATAATGCAATTATCTTCCATGACCTATTAATTGGTCCGGCTTCCTGAACCATTAGGAATAGTTTTACATCCGCACATACTCCGAAGAGGTAACATACAGGCAATTACATAGTTTTCTTCCGTTTTCAATGACAGCAAACATGCGCATGATACTTAGCTGTCGACGGACACGGACGACTGCAAACGAAGATAACGTCATGTTAATTTCTAATTGGAGGATCTTAGTCGGGGTGTTCCTGGACCGACTTTGAGAACAAAACAGATCGATATCTGGTTCAGTACTTCAGTCGTAGGACCTTATGATTTGTATATGGGTAGATTTCTTCTCTCTTTTGTTTTAATCGTACAATTTCGAATTTATTCGTTCGTTTTCTTCCTTATTTTATTTCGTCCGGTCCCGTGCCTGAGTCCTAATTTTATTGCAAACTTCCTTTGGCGCTGTAATTAATATGCAGGAATGTTCCATTCATGTACATGTAATACATGCATACAGCGCTATAAATAGAACAGGTATTTTCCTTTTAGTGCATTGTGTAATTAAAGTAGCGCCGATCGATTACTCGCCGCTTCACACATATTATCAGTAAACTTTAAGTATCTAAGCAAGCATCTTTGATTTCATTTTAATAACTGTTCCATTCATACGTTTATAGTTCAACTGGAATAACTGAAGAAGTACAGAGTACCCCCTCCCCCTCTTCCGTGAAAAAAGATTGGTTCGATCCTTGCCACTTTAGACATCGGACAAGCTTTTTTTAAAACCTAATACTTGTCAATATTTACACTTGGTTGTCACTGTACAGTAAGAGAATAGGCGCGTCTGGACAGTAAATATGTCCCTTTTTAGATTTGTCTCTAACTAGCTAATTTGAAGGGAATTGTGGTCCCCAGCTTTTGATGCTTTTCATAAGACAAAGTCAAGGTAACAAGGTCAAAACTTTTGGTACCAACAGGGAGGTCTTTTGACAAAAAATACCCTTGTGAAGTATGAAAGCCGTTTATTCACTGAAATAAAAAAATATGACAAAAGGTGTTTTTTTTTAATTTGGGTAAAATCCCAAGATCAATGTCACAATGTCAAAAAATTTTGTATCAACAGAGAAGGATTACACATGTGACATATGAGAGCCCTAGACCTTACCCTTCAAACTTGTGTCCAAGTTTTAAGTTTTTGTGTCGCCTGCGAAGGATAGCGACACTTAGGGATCACTTTGTCCGTTGTCCGTCTGTCCGTCCGTCTGTCCGTCCGTCAGTCAGTCCGTCTGTCTGTTTGTCACACTTTGGGTGTCACAGCCCATAACTTTTGATTGGTAAGTGATAGGGCTTTGATATTTCACATGTGTGTTCCTTGTGACAAGACCTTTCTACACATGCCATAATTTTTGACCTAGTGACCTTGACCTACATATTTGACCTACTTTTCAAAAAATTTAGGAATGGATATATCTTTTGATTGGTAAGGGTTAGGACTTTGATATTTCACACATAGTGTAGTTGCAGTCTTAATACTATTTCTCTGTAAGGACCAAATAAATTCCATAGGACCGTGTCGCGGCATGTCACAGATTTTAAAGATTTTTGGTAAAGGACATAGGTATGACCCACTATGATGACAATTGGCTTCATTTTTGCACTTTAAGATTCCGCTGCCATGATACCATGTCTGAAATTTTCAGGATTTTGAAAATCTTGAAAACAAAACATTTTGAAAAGACTCGTTTCGATGGAAACGGGTATAAAGGTCAACTGTAAATTTCTATATAAGATCATTGTATCCTCTTATATGTGAATATGTAAAAGGAAATGCGCTCCATCAATCTATGTGGTCTAGGAGAGGGTTAAGACAAGCTCAGAAAGGGGTACTTTTTTACTTGAAAAGTGCCTATTTTATCCTGAATTTGCTTAGTTTACAGCATGTTATATTCGATCAGCAGGCTTACCTGGGGTTTGGGTGCATTTCATCGAAAAAAGTATCACCCTTGGACTTTAAAAAAATGAAAAAATAGGGTGGGGAAATTTCTCATTTTAACAGAGAAGAACATCAAAAATGGTAACTATGGCAACATTTCGTTCTTTATTACTATACATGGAGTGTAATTTTGCTCCATTTCTAATTGTTTTGAATTAACCATGCATAAAAAACTTAATGAATGTGTCAATAATAGTTATTTCATTAACAATTGACCTGGAAAACATTTCAAGGTCATTCGACCTTTTGTCAAGGACACTGTTTTGTAAATGACCAAATTTTACAAAAATAATGTGATTTTTATGAAAATAGAAAACCATATTTCAGAAATCAGATGATATTATATCAAAATTGTTTTATACGATAGAATAGTTGATATATCTCTTAGGGATAGGGATAAGTTGCACAGAAACTTTGTATCTCTGAAATACTCGATCCCATGCATATATTTGAAGGGAAAAGGTGTAAAATATATCAATTTCTTGCTTTTTGATAAATTATTTTTTTCTATAAGAATATTGACAGTAATGTAAAATGTACGTTTTTCTCTTCTTATAAGTTTAAACTTTTTAAACGTTTACATCACCATTTCCCTAAAAACGCAAATGGACAATTGGCACACAAAAATTGGAAAATTGCAGATTTCAGTGAAATTTTAGCATTGAAATTGAAATGACCTTGACCTTGAAGTCATGACCTTGAACAAATCTAAGGTTATAAGAAAAAAGGAGAGTGCTGCCAATTCATAGAAATTCACTATCGTAAATCATACCATAATCAAGTACAGACCCCTATAAAAGAGTAATATGTGTGGGGTTTCACATCAAAAGTTGCCATAGCAACCATCTTTTATGGCAAATTTGAGAAGAATGGTTAATTTCTCCATCGAGTTTTAATTTTTCCTAATTTTGTTAATAACATTATATTTATTTCATTTCAACAAAACTAAACAAATTTATTAAGCCTGCCTTCAGAGTTATTTGTGATTAAAATGCTCAAAATTGCATTAAAATCGCGTTGAAAAATTTGCCTTGTTTTAATGTTGTTGCATATACTGAACTCATTTTTGGTGTGTGAATATTTCTCAATGTGATACAGATCGAGTTCGAGTTTGGTTTCGATAAACCTATTTTAACAAGAGTTACATGTATGTTGTTGCAGATATTGAAATGATTTTTTTATATGTGAATATATCTTATTGCTATTCAGATCAAGTTTGAGTTTGGGTTCGATTGACCTATTTTTACATGGGTTATGACCCTTGGACTTCGCAAATTTCATGAAATATTCAGTTTCCGGACATTCCCATGATATTGCAGATATTGAAATTAATTTTCGTGTGAATTGCTCAGTTCTTCGGACTTTTCTTGGCTGTTGTTCTAGATATTGAACTGATTTTTGGTATGTGGATACTGTAAGACTCTTTCGCTGTCTTCTATGAGAAATACATCGGTTCCACCTGAGGGTCTTAAAATAATGTAAAACCCGAGTCTTGTCTTTTGAGACCCCGAAGGTTACAGTAAACTTTTTTTTTCATGACATTATCCCTTCACGCGCACCCTTAACCCATCGTCATATAAATACTATCATAAAATACATACCTATCAATGTTCACATACGGTTAGAAAAAAATAAATCTTACACTTGATCATGATTAAATAAGATTATACCTATAACTTCGAATAAGGTATAGGAATGTGCTCGACAAAGGAGAAAATAGTAGAAATCTGACGGTATCGCGGGGCAACTTCTAAGTTCTATAGCGGAAACGACATCGTTCCGTAAATATTTGGGGAATAAAATTTATACAAAGAAAGATTTCTCTATATCAATAAAATATAAAAGTGAATTAGGGATTGACCGTGTAGTTAAGGAGAAATCAATGTGACAATCAAAAACACTGAAAATCATGATGTCCCTTTTGGCGCCCCTTACTGTGGCCCAGCTCATTGCCTATGAACACGTGTTACAGAAAATGAAAATTTCCCATAATCTTGCAAATATCTTACATATCTCAGTGGCGGATTTAGAGGGGGGGATGGGGGCCCGGCCCTACCCCCCCCCCCCCTTTTTCACCCAAAGTTATTGATTCAGAATCCTCTTTTAATGCTTAATCTCTTTACTTTTGGGAAAATTTTCGGCTCGCTTCGTTCGCCACACTAAATTTTTCATTAGCTGTCTATTCATTTTTTCGTCTTCACTTTGTCTTGGACTTTCTTTGTCATTGTGTTTGAACGGATTCATATGTTATAAACGTATACAAAATTCAAAATTAAATTAACACTTGAATAATTACCAAATGCTTCATTTTCATGGGCAGATCTAACCAGTTTAGACAGGTAGATAGTGGGGTTGCAATGCCCTAATCTTCCCAACATTCCCCAATTGGTCAAACAAAAATAGAGGATGGAGAATATTACTTACACGGTTAGTTAGTGACCTGATACGGAAAAATACATGGTGTGAAAAGAAAACCCGTATCGGGCGAGGCGAAAGCCGAGCCCGATACGGGTTTTCTTTTCACACCATGTATTTTTCCGTATCAGGTCACTAACTAACCGTGTAACGAATTTATCACGTCGAAGACCTCTAACTGTATGCATGGGGGTCTATGTATCATACAAATCACGACGTCATAATAAGCTACTCGCCCGATACGGATTTACAAGCCTGATACGGCTTCTTTCATGGCGTCATGTGACCATGATCTGACCAATCAGATTCTAACATTTTTGTCTGAGGCGTGATTATGAGAGAGATATAATTGTAATCTTATGATAAAATGTAACCATCTATTCCAAAAATTTTCCGACTCGCTCCGTTCGCCAATAGAATAGTATATATACATGTATGTATAAACAAATGAAAACTTCAAATCTGAAAATTTTCCGACTCGCTACGCTCGCCAGTATACCTATAAACTAAAGTAAACGTATCAAGAAAACTCTATCTTCTACATGCAACATGCAGTTGGAATGACACCCCACCCCCCTAACTTATTAATTAAAATCATAAGTTTTGAGATTCCTGTCTTCGACCTTTTCTTTTTTTTTTTTCTTCTTTTATTTTTGCTTGTCAGTTTCACTTTGAACAATTTTCTTCGAGCTGAAACTTTGGCCTCCCCCCTTTTCTGAAATCCTAGATCCGCCACTGTATCTTAATGATACCTCATAATATGCCATAATTTTGATTTTCATGCATACAACTATGAAGACCAAGGCTCAGCTCTTAATATTAAAAAATAAAGCCTGTGTTTGTGAAACACGAATGCCCCCGGTGGCATCTTTGTTAGTATGAACACTATTTTCTGTTAAGTACATGTATGTGAGGTCACTGGGTTAAAAGTTCAAAGGTCAAGGTCACGAGGTCAGAAATTTTGGTATCAATGGAAAGGTCTTGTCACAAGGAATACTCATGTGAAATATGAAAGCCCTATCACTTCCCATTCAAAAGTTATGCACAATGTTAAAGTTTTTGAAAAATAGGTCAAAGGTCAAGGTCAAGGTCATGAGGTCAAAAATTTTGGTATCAATGGAAAGGTCTTGTCACAAGGAATACACATGTGAAATATGAAAGCCCTATCACTTCCCATTCAAAAGTTATGTCCAATGTTAAAGTTTTTCGGACAAACAGACAGACAAACAGACAAACAGATAAACAGACAAACAGACGGACAGGCCAAAAACTATATGCCCCCGAATCTTTGATTCCGGGGGCATAAAAATGACCGGGGCCAAATCAGGTTAGAGATTATGCGAAACTGATTATTGAAACCGATGGTGGAAACGATGTAGCTTTCATAGAAGAACATGAAAGAGTATTTTTCTATCATATGTATGGACCAAAGTCAAAACTGAAAGAAATGAGAAGAAATTTTCAAGTTGATTTAATCGCAAAAATTTGGCGATATTCGAATTAAGCGCCCTCGAAAATGGTTTATCTTTCATACTCTAACACTTACTTACGAGTATAGACCCTTTCACATTATCTGCGGTACTGAATATTTGAAGGCTAGTTCCGGGGGGGGGGGGGGGGACAAACAACAGATTGCCCATGCACCAGTTACGTCATTTGATTGTTCTAGGGCGTTTAGCGCAGAATTGTGTTTCATTTGTTCCGCGAAAAACGTCTTATAACAATCGAATGATGTCACTGGTGCATGCACAATTTATTCTTTGTCCCCCGGAACTGAGCTTCAAATTCAGTACCGCAGATAATGTGAAAGGGTCTATTATGTGCAGTGTGCGCGTCAGTGTAGTGTTAAAAATTGGTGAAGTTAATATTGCGTGTTGTTAAAAGCTAATGAAATTTACGATTAAAAGATAAAAGAGGTTGGTTGATTTATGGCCTTTTGTGGTGGAGATAGGAATATAAGGCTTTTCAAAATATAGCACAAGAATTCATTGAAAAACGGTCCTAAAATCGATGTTTTGTAACCACGTCGCCGCTAGCTTGTTTGTTTTGCAGGTGAGATAATGCGTCACAATATAGCGTAAGCAATCGAAACAATAGCGTCACGTGTTAAAGTTGTTATAGTTGGGTTTTGATTGACCTATTTTTACAAAAGTAATAGTCCCTTAGTAAAATTAATGAAATTTATTGTTTTCCAGACCATTTTAACTTATTTTCATTGGGTCATTCATCTTTTGGTGTAAGCACAGGTCAAGGCAGAGATGCAGGACATGGATTAATGACATATATCGCTTTGCGATGCATAATTTTTTATATTTCATGAGCCTTGTAAGCAAAAATTAGATTACGACACAAGTAGCGAATCTAGGATACCAGAAAAGGGGGAGACCGAATTCTAGCTAACAAAGAATGTGCCATACTCCTGTGTTGGGAATAGTTAATCTATACTTTAAGTATCAAAGCCTTTTACCTTATAGTTTTAAAGATATAGTTCAAGATCAATAGTTCAAAGGTCAAGGCCAATATTTCAAAAGAATTATGTAAGGAGGAATTAACTCTTGATACAAAATATCTCGAGAAATCTCTGAATTTTTGTCAGTAAAATGAGGAGATGGTAAAAGAGTAAAATAAATTCATTGACTTAATCATTAGTTTTGAGAAAGAAAAAACATTGTATTTTTCCGCTTCGACAATTGTTACAATTTTTTTAAAGAATTTATGCGCTTGCCTATACGATATGGATGACATTTATTCAAATAAGCGCTCAAAAATCAGCACATATGTCCCAGGGGCCACAACGCTGTAGTGCTGATAGCGTAGTGGTTAGCGCGGTGGACTGTGGATACATAGGTCGTGGGTTTGAATCTCACCGTCGCCGATCAATGCAAACCATTGTAACCTTGGGCAAGTTACTTTACACTACGTTGCACTCTTCCCACCCAGGAGGAAACCGGGTATACCTGGCACATGAGAAGGGCTTGTAATGTGAATGAAAAGCATTAGCGCCTAAACGGAAGCTCTACTTGTATACTCCCAAGGGAGTTGAGAATGCACTAGATTGTACAGGTCTCGAGGAAGGTTATTTTAAGTCGAGTGAGGCTCAGGCGAACGAGACTATAAATCCTACCTTTACCTTTATCATGGACAGGAACACGTTACGTCGCCTTACAGTACCGTTGTCAGAAGTATTTAAAGTTCTGCACTTAAAACCGTCCGTTGACATTATGCCACAGGTAAGGATATGAAGGAAACCATCCGTTGTTGTTACAATGAGCATGTGTGGAAAGTATGATTTTCTAATAAACGTTGAAATTTTAGAAGTAATACACTCGAAAATTCAATGGGGGTAGTCATAACACTAAGCTATTGGTTTATATGCTTTTCTGGTACTGATATACAGTTTGAAAAGAGGAGATCGAGTTGGCGTCCTTTGATCACCACGTCCTGCACATGTGTTATTCTTCCTTTTTCTTGAAATCTTTGAATATTCAGGTTATCTTATTCCAGAAATATACTAATGATAAATATCAAGTCTATATAATGCTCCTCTGGTAGTGTCATGATGACGAATTCAATTTTGGACCACTTTTTTGGGACTTTTCTAAAATAAGTCCGTTGTCAAACCATGTTGCGAAAGTTCTGTCCGTTGTCAGATGTCCGTTGTCTGCTTTTATATTTTAATGGATGGAATGATACTATGATACCTGTACTAATCATTAAAATTCATCAATACGCAAAATTTAATTTTCAACCAATTTAGAAGGGAGACTGATTTGCCAAGAATTGATTTTCCCCATAGAGAAGAAGAAAGGAGGGGATCTCTAACAACACTAGGTTGCAGCACCCACAGCAAAACCCCAAAATACCCATGCAAAAACACAGAACAGACACCCATAGAAAGAGACGCAAAAGAGACATTGAACACCAACTCACACCATAGAAAAACATGAAACATAAAAGACTACACATAAACCAACGAGACCAATGGGCAACCGGTGCCGACTTAGGACGGCCATCTGCCACGTAAATAGCAGACGGTGTGGTTACCCTGGATTACGTGCGCACAACCCTCCCACTATTCCGATTTCCCAGAGGTCTCGAAGAACGCACAATTATGGTGTAAAATAACCTCCTCACTGTTAGATGACCGCACGCAAACAAGACCGTAAAACACAGGGGTCCAAGCAACAGAGATGAATATGTCAATGGATATAAAAAGAGGACGTACGTGCGTCATACAGTCCGTGCTCTGCCGGATGTAGCGAGCTCATATATGTTATCACCCAAAGAGTCCGACTGACGTTCAGAGAGGACAGGTGGTCGGGGCCCTGTCTTCTCTAAGGAGGTTTGGACAGGGCCCGTCATGGAGTCCCGTCGTCACAGTCGGTCAGAGTGCAAGTCTTAAGAATGCGCTCGTACAAGACTGTAGATTGGTCAAGTACCAAGCTTAGTGTCCGTCTGGTGACATGTTATATAACCATTTTCCCCCTGTTAAGTCCGTATTTTTTGGCTTCCTATATTGCAACACATGAAAAATGCTCCAATGGTCTTACATATATATATATATACCCCCATCGAAGATCTATATTTAATGCAAAATTATAAATTTAATGTTTTAAAGATAAAAAATCCAAACCATTTATGGTAAGCGAGGGAAATCTGCTTTAGGGGACTTCAAAGACTACAATAAAGTTGGGGTTTTTTTTTCGCAGGGGGGGGGGGGGGGGGGGGTCTCTAGTAAGTGTATAGCAGTTATAGGGAGCTACTATGGGCACAATTATAATGGCCATTTATTACAAGTATTTTATTACTTTGTACGTTTAATTTCTTTTTTGTGCATTTGATATCATTTTGTCCCTTCGATAAAACGGTGCCTAATAACCTATCTGTAGGTAAGAATCTTATTGTTTCTGGAAAAAAAAGCATGCGAAAGTTCTAGATCAAAGAGCGATTTCATGTTAAGAACGTTCGGAACAATTACGTGATAAAGGCTGAGGCTGTCTTTGTTTTTAACGCTATATATGACTTCGAAATTCCTTTAACAATTGTTGTTTAATTGATCAATGTATACATTCATGAACTCATCCTACACCTCTTCAAATTCATGAATCATATTTTCAATATTAAATCTATTCTATACGATCTATGTTCACGTAACCTGAAAATTATATGATATCCTCCTTTACAGCTTTACCAAAAAAAAAAAAAAAAAAAAAAAAAAAAAAACGAGAACTGAATACTTTAGGAATAAGCTAATTTAATTACTCAGCCTTAGATTTGAAATAAAGATTCAATTCCCCATTCATGCCCAAATTCCGTTAAGAGTCATGACAACGGACCATATCTTCTTGTCTTGTCATAACAACGGACATTCTTTACCAATAATGAAAGTAAACAATAAATATACAATTTAAAAGACGTTCATTCACATATATTGCTTGTATAATGTTGTCGATAAATTTCTACATAAAATTGGTATAAAATATCAAATAAATAAGAGACAGGATAGTTTTCCTGTTCAAATTTCCGTTTTCGTTGCTGACAGTAGGTCATCGCCAATTAGATCTCCTCATAACATAAAAGGAGTTTTATTCATTTCATGGTAATAATGTATTACTGAAGCGTGTGGCTACCCCCGTTGGCTTTTTAAAAGAAATCACCGGTTACCTAATGATTTATTTGTGATTTTACTGAAATTTTGTCGATAATTTTCATGACAACGGATGGTTTCCAACATATCCTCACCTGTTGCATAATGTCAACGGACGGTTTTAAGTGCAAAATTAAGGAATCATTGTAATATTTTTTTGGTTGATCGAGGTATCAGCACCAAAAATTGAGGGAAAACTGCATCGTGCGCGTAGCACAGCATTAAGAAACTTAAATATGACAAACACACAGTGAATGAGTGTGCAAAATGGAAGAAAAAATATTTTTGTCAAAAATGAGATTAAAGGAATTCAGATGATTTAAAGGTATTAAATTAAAGGTATTCAAACCTGACAAAATGGAAAAAATGAAAAAGGAAGAAAAAGAGGAAGGAAAAAGGCACAAAACCACACATTTATAGAAATCGTCCGAAAAGTCTTTTTAAAACACATATAAAAATTGACTTTTGGCTGGAACCAAAAACAACAACACTTGTTAAGACATCCCTCTAGCCAGATGCTCTCGGTTTGACGATATGTGCTTCTGTTCTGAAGAAATGTGTCAAAGGAGGGTACCCCCGTGACCTGCTTTTGCCTTTAGTGGCTCCACCTGTTGATCTCGATGAAAAATAACAACACTTGTAGGGGGCCATGAGTACTTCATTCCTACCAAATTTTATTAAAATACCTTCATTGATTCTTGAGAAGATTTCGAAAATGTGAGAAGTATACGACAGACGGACGACACGCTATAACAATTGTTTCGCTCAGGTGAGCTATAAATGAAAAAGGAAGAAAAAACTTTTTGGGGTATCGCCGGCATTTGTACCCAATACCCTTGTGTCCATTTGGAATGAAAACATACCATATATACAATTTTAAAAAATCTTTGAAAAGTTGATATCTTGACATAATTCTTTCTCAGTTACATTTCAAACAAGAAATAAAAAAAGAAAATGAGATGAAAAAAAGAAAAGAAAAAGGAAAACAAATTAGGGAGGA
This sequence comes from Pinctada fucata, assembly GCA_028142955.1. Taxonomy (NCBI): domain Eukaryota; kingdom Metazoa; phylum Mollusca; class Bivalvia; order Pterioida; family Pteriidae; genus Pinctada; species Pinctada fucata. The sequence continues at coordinate 46,347,331 of AP027102.1, read as the reverse complement.
GTCCCACCGGGGTTTGAACCCACTACCTTTGGGTCAATGAAGCATGGAAAACATACTAATGTGAAATCTTTTTTAAAATCCTTAAAGATCCAAAAGTGCATATTTTGATAAAATTCTTTCACATTTGAAATCTTTATAAAAATATCAAAAAGTTTAAAAGCAATTACAGGGGAGAAGTTGAAAATGTTAAAGATTAACATGCTCCCTTCCATTTTGCAGTTAAAAGGAATCATAAAAATAATAATTGAAAATACTTTTCAGTAAAATTCTTTCACATAAGCATTCCTCTTTTTTTCATGGCTAAAACGAATTAAAATTGGGTAGCAACTAAAGCGAAGCGAGAAAACATCCTTCCTTATAACTCATATACCATAAGTTTTTCAATCCATGAAGCGGTTCTGGATAAGTAGATTAAAAAAAAGGGGGGGGGCCTCTGGGGCCTATTCGACTTCACCCTGGTTCCACCCCTGAAGGGATCCGGCCGAAATGAACAAACTTGGTAGATGACTTTTTTTTAGTACTTCATGTATACCAAGTTCCATTAAAATCCTCCAAGCGATTACGGAGAAGTCGAAAATGTGAAAAGGTAACGGACAGACGACGGACGACGAAGAAACCGATATGACAAAAGCTCACTTTGAGCCTTCGGCTCAGGTGAGCTAAAACGTCAATAGTTTTAGATGTGAATGGTATAGTAAAGCGTAGGGCCAACATCGTAAAAGTAGGCAGGTCTATCAACATATTTAAAGTAAATTACATATTCATATTAAATGACTAGACAATGACCCGTGCAAGCACGGGTATTAAGGAATGAGAGTGAGTAAGAAAATGAAATGTTGCAATGAAAGATAATTAAGATGATTTTGTAAACATGCATGTTGATTGGAATAATTTGTGCATTTAGATACAATGGCTTAGTTAATGTTAAAAGAAGGATTGCTTCATTTCTATTTTTATGTATGAGAAAATAGATTTGCCAGTGTTATGACCGGAAGAATAAACCCAAAATTTAGGTTTCAGCGAAATGTACTTTATGTTTTTCCTTGACGAAGTAGTAAAATATTTTGTCTCGGACTAGTTCGAACCAATCAGAGCGCGTAAATCGCGTCACGTGCACGCCGTCTAAATTTCTATAGACCGTCAACAATTCCGCCATTGCCGTGTAAATGCATTCGCGCGTACAGGCGTAAAGGGAGTCGTGAAACGGCAATTTTCGTCAATATTCAATTCAATTCAATTCTTTATTTCCTTATGCCAATTTGGCACATCAGCAAGATGACAATACAATACAGTTTGGCATTTATAATTACATACATGTGTATGAATGCTTACTCTCATTCGCTCTCTCTTCACAAGCAATACTTGGAAATAAACAAAGTTCAAAGACATTTTTGTACGTGCAAATAACTACAATTCAATCTAATGTAATTAATACTAATAATTATCTACCTAAGAGACTGTTTCTAAGGTTTACAGATTCTATCAAATATTTTCCAAATTTTCTGAGTTCCTTTACATTTCTTACACTTAGTAACTGAATCAATTTATATACGCTTGGATTTTGAAAATAGTATTTCTTCAAGTATCGTTTCCGTATATCAATATAAGTTGGACATTGAATTATAAAATGATATTCATCTTCAATCTCAAAAATAAAAAATTAAGATTTTGGTCCTCGACAAAATAAAACAGTTATTAGGTTTGTTACTGACCGTCCACGGAGATTTTTCGGGTTGATCAAGCCCATAGAAGGCTCGGCTTCGCCCAGCCTTCTAAGGGCTTGATCAACCCGACAATTCTCTGTAGACGGTCAGTAACATACCTTATAACTAATAGTGTAGAAAGAAGGGCTGGGTCATGGGCGGATCCAGGATTTTTTTCCAGGAGGGGTCCTAAAATTCATTGGTCCTAAATTTTTTGAAAAGCAAAAAAAAAAAAAAAAAAAAAAAAAAAAAAAAAAAGAAAAAAAAAAACCAAACAAGGAGAAAATCTTGAATTTCCAATTTCCACCGCGCTGTTCTTGATTAATAATCAAATTATATGTAAAATAGTCTTCTGGCGAGCGGTAGCGAGCCAGCGATAATTTGTCAGAGTTGGAATAAAAAGGACAGACAATAATACTATTTGCATCCTCTATTACTATATTTATTCAGTCAATTGTACTTGTTTATTGACAAAGACGTACGATGTTTAAGGGTTGCAAAGGTAAGTATCATTTGAAATTGATATGTATATGCAATAAAATCTGGCGAGCGTAGGCGAGCCCGGGAAAATTTTTAAATGTGGACCAAAAAATGAATAAAAATGAAAGATTTTAAATACAAATTCATGTTAATTTTCAAATGTTAAAACAAAAAAGGGGAATCGGGACTTAATCTTATGAAATATGTATATTTATAAGCGTTATCAAACTATGCTTCGAAAATTCCAGGGGGGGTCCGGACCCCCCCGACCCCCCCTCTAGATCCGCGCTTGTGGGTCAATCGATTCTCGGAAAATTTGCATGTGTCCAATCAGAATTATACTACCATGAACACCCAAAGTAAGACAGACTTTACTTATATTTCTATTTGTACTAAATAGCATAAATAATGTGCGTATCATCGTCGTATGGAAAGTTATAAAGTCTGAACGTTGGTAAATACTAAAGAGGATTCTTCTGCAATGGAAATATATCGATATACTGGTACGTATCTATATATTGGTCATCGATACGAGTATCAATATTTTTGTTTCGGTACATTTAGTTATCTTTAGCACAAAATGTGTTTTTCATGTGTGATCTCAACTATTTGCATGAAAATGTATGTGTGACCATAGTTTTGAAATTGTTTGCAAAATGCAGATATGATCTTGGTCTTAACAATCATGCTTGTCTTTCATGCCGTCTATTCAAATCGTTTTATGATTCGAAGTCTACGAATAACAACATTGCATGTAAATTGAATAAGAAGTTCGGCGTGTGTGTTATATTTCTTTTCATTCAGAAACTTCAATGTAATGTTGACTTAATCTGTAGTATTTATCCAAGAAATTGACCATACGTGCTCGTTTTCTCCAAATGTATATGTTTAATTGCAATAAATTTGTTTAATCTAAATTAAAAAAAAAAAAAAAAAAAGAAGATCTATCTGGCGAAGAAACTGGGGCGAATATTCCATATCCAGTGCGAAATTACCCGGTGCAAAAACAATAAAACGCATTAATTAATATACTTACCTATGACATTTCATTTGTAACATTCATAAAATTCTCAACTCTCCATTCTTAAGCAAGTTACATACAATTTTATATAATATCTATAATGATTTGTAAAATATATTCAATTAAAAAGAAACAAACAAAAAATGAAAAGAAAAACAGTAGACTTACCGACTGATTTTTTTCTCGATCCTTGTCTGTTTCTATAGACTTTTTAGAAGTCTTTGACAGATGCTGAAAGTTAGCAGATTTCAGTCACTTCTCCCTTGAATGTCGTTTCGATGACGTTCATGAATACAAAGAGCATAAGTGTGTGCTTTTCAAAAGGCATGCATCAACTTTAAATATACAGAGCATGTTATTTCACAACCGGAAATGATTGGATAGAATAATTATTAAGTATGGTCGTAATATCTATTTATAACTTGAGTTTCTATCTATAGATAAATATTTTGCAACGAAAGGGGGAAGGCAGGGGACTTTTTCTAAAGTACAATAAAATACAATGAGAATTTTCGTTACTTTATTTGCAACACATATGATATATAATGATAATAGAGATGATTTGAGAAAAATTTTCATGATATCAACGGATCTCACTTTTCATCGTGAGACCCAAGGGGCGGAGTACCTCACAATGAGATGCGTTTAAAGAAGCTGCGCATTTCCATTGCATACATGTTTGTTTTCTTGTATCATCATGGTTATTAATATGAAAAAAAAATCACGTGAATTGTGTAATTCCCTATTTATAGATGTATGGCAATCATATTAGTTTAAGAAATACAACGGTTTACCACGATAGGTACTCTCTTAACGTGGAACATTCGGTTTTACAATATTTTTGTGCAATATAGATCATTTCTAACAAAAATGAGAATGTGATGTAGTGTAAGGATGTCTTAGCTATGTGTTATATGCAAAAGTAGGTGAATATTGGCTTTTAATAACACATACGCCGACTTTTTCTTCTGCTTTATAAAAAATATTATTCCTCTTATTTTGGATAAAACTCATAGCAAAGGCATCCTCACACTGCATCACATTCCTCTTTTTTGTGATAAATAATCTTTATAAAAAAGCTGTATGTTCTCAATTGCGAGGATACCTACCTTTGTTATGTACAAAGATAGAAAATAAACTTTTTAAAAATCCGATTCTTTTTTATTTTCATGACTGGTGGATTTACTGTACTGATGGTGACACGTGCATGTTGTACCTTTTATGAAGATTCATTTATTAATACTTAGGGATGTTGTTCAAAGATTGTACTAATTAGGGGGCGTAGCCAGGCGTAGGTTTGTACGCAAAAACGTCCACATTGTTGTCACACAAAAAAATGAAAAAAGAGAGAGTGCTTCTCCATGACAGTGCCAAAATATATGGCATATATCATAAAGACAACCAATAAACCACTGATTTTATAAATTCAAATGCACATATCAAACGATCGCTAACCAAGTGCGAACGGTCGATTTGAAAATATGCGGGTCATAGGAAATGACACCGAATCAGACACTCAGCTCAAATACGATCCAGAGGCTATCAGTTTGCTTTATTTAATTGTATGCTCCCGGAATCACAGATTCGGGGGCATATATTGTTTTTGGCCTTTCCGTATGTTTGTCCGTCTGTTTGTCTCTTTGTCCGAAAAAACTTTAACATTGGGCATAACTTTTGAATGGAAGGTGATAGAGCTTTCATGTTTGACATGTGTATTCCTTGTAACAAGACCTTTCCATTGATACCATAAATTTTGACCTCGTGACCTTGACCTTTGACCTACTTTTCAAAAACTTTAACATTGGAGATAACTTTTGAATGGTAAGTGATAGGGCTTTCATATTTCACATGTGTATTCCGTCTATAGGCAAAAGTTTGTTGTGACCTTGAGAATCAAAATTTGACCTTGGGTCGAGGTCTAAGTGAAAGAGCGTGGCTTAACAATAATATGTATGAAGTTTGAACTCTGAAGGTCAAATAGTCTTTATTCTATATGCAAAACTTTGTTGTGACCTTGCGAATCAAAATTTGACCTTGGGTCAAGGTCAAGGTGAAAGAGCTTGGCTCAACGATAGTATGTATGAAGTTTGAACGCTGAAGGTCGAATAGTCTTTGTTCTACAGGCAAAAGTATGTTGTGAACTTGAGAATCAAAATTTGACCTTGGGTCAAGGTCAAGGTGAAATAGCTTGGCTAAACGATAGTATGTATGAAGTTTGAACCTTGAAGGTCAAGTAGTCTTTGTTCTATAGGCCAAAATTTGTTGTGACCTTGAGAATAACAATTTGACCTTGAAAGTAGGTCAGCATTAAATGTCTACCTATAAGTAACCTACCATCCAAGTTTCAACTCAAAATCTCAAAAAATGTAGAAATTGGCACTGTGCCAATTTAAAGTTCCATTTTCAACTCTGAATAGCGCGAAAACCGTAAATATTTTATCGAGCGTGTAAGCGTATAAAAGTTTGCAAATTTCCCAAAGAACAATATAAAACAAATTTTGCTCAAATCCGACGGTTAGTTAAGGAGTTATAAGAGTTTAAAGATTTGACCTTTGATGACCTCCAGCGGGGGCATATGTGAACCATTTGACAAGAAAAAAAATTTCATTCAAGATCTTCATATGCTCTTTCACATGGTACTTTCCGTTTTTTCATATGATGCTGTTCTTTTTAGTAAAGTGTCCGGAACGGTTTGGGGGTAAGAATAATAATAATAAGAATAATAATAAGAATAAAGAAAAGACAATACAATAACAGAAAGGATTCCGACGGAAGTCGGAATCCTTAATAAGAATAATAAGAATAAAGAAAAGACAATACAATAACAGAAAGGATTCCGACGGAAATCGGAATCCTTAATAAATACTTGATTTGAAGGTACAATCTTTTCGATTTACGATTTAAATATTGTGTTTTCTTTTAACGAGCATTTAAAATCGTTCTAATTTTTCACCCCGGAACATGATTTGATTATAAATTTATCGTTTTTATTATGCTTCTATACTTACATACCAATTATCCATTAAGTGTGCAAATTTAAATATATACCATCTCTTCAAAATATTCAATGACCGATTTTATTTCAAAATTTATGAGAAGATATCAAGTTATTATGTAAAGATTTTCAATTTAGGCTTTTATTCTAATTTGCCTTACTTATTTATAGTCTTGGTAGCATTTTTTTCTGCAGAAAGTTCGGATTCTGGCCTTTCCGTTATAGTTTTTTTTTCAGAAATTTGTCGATGAAAATAAAAGTCATTATAGCAAGTGAACATGTATATGGCCCGGCCCCTAAGTTGGTGTTGTATCTTATCATGCTGAGACATCACTGAAATCAAAATCATGTAATCTTAACTGATTACTACGAGAATGTAACCACTGGACTACCAACCAAACAGACAGACAGTCAGATAGATAGTCAACACAGGGCATTAAAGAATCGAATAGAACGCTTTTTAAAATGAATGGAAAAAATCTAATTTTGGGTATTAATGATATTCGAATAGATAACTTAAACAAAAACCCCCATTTCTTTGAAAATCCACGTTCCAAATCTGAACAATAATTCAAATCCAAGTTAAGTAATTTACCTGAAAAATATGTCTACGTACCTGCAGATAAAGCAGCCAACAACACCATAATCATTTCAAAACGTTACAACAAATCAACCTCCTTTTCGGAACTTTCGTCTAGAAATAGCAATAAAAGTGTCCCCAACATTTTGAACATCTCTATTTCTTAATTGGACCTCCCTGCAATTTTCACAACCTGCCTTTTAAGGTGACATAGTTAACAAAATAAGGATCAAAGGTTACCGTAGAGGATTGCATCGAAATAATCAAAGGCCTTTTAAACAGCGGATATGATCCTGTGCGTTGTCACCAGACGGACAATTGGCTTTGTACTTGACTAATCTACAGCCTTTTACCAGCGCATTCTACAGAATTGCACTCTGACTGACTGTGACAACAAGACTCAATGTAGGGCCCTATCCAAACTTAGTTACAGACGACAGGGCCCCGAGCACCTGTCCTCACTTGATGTTGGTCGGAATCCTCAAATGATTACATGCATGATTTCGCTACAGCTGGCAGTGCACGGAATGTACTTCGTACGTCCTTTTTTTGTATCCATTTAAATACTCATTTATTTGTTCCTTGGGCTTCTGCGTTATTATGTCTTTTTGTATGGAAATCTTACAGTGATGAGATTACTTCACACTACTATTGTGCGTTCTTCGAGACCTCTGGGTAACTGGAAAACTGAGAGGGTGTTGCACACTTAATTCGTATAACCACATTATTTGCTACTGGTACAGCAGATAGCCGTCATAAGTTGACACCGGTTGCTCGTTGGTTTATATGGGTCTTTTGTGTTTGATGTCTCTATGTTGTGTGCTGGTAGTCCCATTTACGTATATTTCTGTGTTTGTCTGCTCTTGTTTTTCCATGGGTGTTTTGATGTTTTGTTGTGGGCGCAGCAATCAAGTGATGTAGGAGATCCCCTCCTTTCTTTTGAAACTTAGCTCGGTATCGAAAACAGTCTCTGAAAATATGTAATATCAAGGCGACGGAATTATTTTGCAGCAGCATGGATGAAGATTGGAAAGATAATGACGAAAAGTATAAACAGGAGAACCATGTAGCATTTGTTGTTGGTTATACAGGAGAAACTGGTAAGGAAATCGTCAAAGATCTTGGCAGGCGACAAGTGTTTAAGAAGGTTTACTTACTGGGCAGGAGAATGGTAGATCTGGGGAAGGACGTAGGACCAGAATTTGTAAGTTTTTGCAATTGCATTTTTTAAACAAAATCTCTCAATGATAACTTTAAATTGCTATTTTAACTTCAACAGAATATAAAAAGGAAATAACGTTCCTGACTTTCCTGCAAATGAATGTAAAACGTCTTTAAATTCAATAGCATCATTTAAAACCTGATAAATTTTCAGCATGGACCAGACATGCACGTTTCGGGTACTAAACCCTCGTCCGTGATCCTTAGTCTAAACAATGTAAAATGGCCAAAAAGTATGAAAATTATGTTCAAAAATGTACCAAAAGACGTAGCAGAATGGGTGGGATATGATGCTACAGGATGCTATTTCTACAAACATTTCATTTTTTTCTAATTTATAGAATAAAAGTTGTATAATTTGCTCTTTATTTTAGTGGAACATCTTGGTATGTCATGGTGATTTTCATAGTAGATGTGAAAAAAATGCGACGAATTTTATAGTATAAAATGTCTAGTCCATGCAGCAAATTTATCTGTTCCTAAATGATAGTATGAATTTGAAGACGTTTTGAAGACGTCTAACATTTGTACCACTTGGTGCGTGTCTCTGTTAGTGGACCTGGAGTCCCCGAGGGCACATGTAGCCAAGTCCTTTCAGCTTCGGTTGATCTTTTTTTAAATTCAACAGCGCCACCTACACTGTTGTCTGTACTCGCACTGGACTCTGTACATAGAAAGTTGCCCTTGGTGTTTCTATAAAGCTGTGTTATCGGCTCCGTCTGTTTGTCCGATTTCTTTTCACTTGAGAAACTGTTTTATATTGTTTCAAGAATTTGAAAGCCAATTGATTGTGAATTTGAGGAATCTGATTGCGGGTTTTGTGCTTGAATGACCTCCACTGATCCTAAATGAACATTTTTTATCATATGGTATGAGGGCCTTGAAGAGGTAAGATAATTTAAAAGTTCTTACAATTGAAAGGTATCATATTTAATCTAAATTATCTTTATCTTGACACTTTTCAATGTCTACGAGTATTAGTCGCGATCTTTGTAACCACGCCCTTTTGATTTCAGGACCTATAAGTATAGCAGTAAGAACTTTACAAACATTTCATTGGAAAAAATACAGTCGCAACTTCTTTGCTTTCAAAACAAAGGAGGGAATCTCCAACAGCACTAGATTACAGCATCCACAACAAAACTCCAAAACACCAAATGCAAAACTACAGAGCAGACAAGCACAGAAAGAGATGCAAAAGGGCGAGGAACACCAACTCACACCATAGAATCATCAAACACAAAAGACCACACATAAACCAACGAGACCAATGGGCAACCGGTGCCGACTTAGGACGGCCATTTGGCAAGCCAGTAGCAGACGGTTTGGTTATCCTGATTACGTGCGCACAACACTCCCACTCTTGGTTTAGGTTACTGATGTCTTCTTTCATCATGCAATAAATGTAAATTACACTCTCAAACCCAGGAAGTCGTCTTAGTTTCGATTAAAATAATATTATAAACTTCTAAAAAAAACCCCTTACAAGGATTCTTGCTGCGAAATTATGGATATGAAAGTACAGAAAGTGAGTTTGTGTGTGTGTGAGAGGGGTGATTCAAGAGCCATAAGGGTAAAATACAGTTGTCGAATTTGATATTTTTGCTTTATCAAATCCTGGATCTGCTTCATTAGACTGTTTGAGTGGAATTCCAACAACACTCGGTTGCATCACCAACAGCAGAGCCCCAAAATACCCAAAGCAAAAACACAAAGCAGACACTCACATAAAGAGACGGAAAAGGGAAAAGGAACACCAATGTTAAACGTCTTCAAATGCAATAACTAATTAATTAATAACATGAAACACTAAAGACCACACATAAACCAACGATACCAATTACAAGACAACTTCTTTTAAAAATACAAAACATAAGATTTGTATAATCATTCAGAATTGTTTCCTTTGAAATTGGACGGATGTTAGCTAATTTTCATAAAAATGAATGTATCATAGCAGGATAACTTGGTCATGTAAAAAAGGGCATCCCACCTGTTGTATGAATTAAGGTATCCGATGTGCAATAGGGCATATCAGGGCATTGATTCCTTTTAGAAAATATACAGTTTATAGTACCTTACCAGACAAAAAATTTACCATACTTAACAATGGAGATGATTAAATCGCTATGTACTCTATTGTACAGCGGATGCCATAATATCTTGTATAAGTAACAGAATCTTTGTTTTGAATTTTGAAAGGAATTGTACATTGAAAGACTAAATACTTTCATCTCTTTGTCCGTAGGAACAAAGAATTATTGATTTCGAGGATTTGGACAAATCATCAGATGTGTTTGCAGAGGCTGATGTTGGATTCTGCACGCTTGGCACAACTCGGAGGCAATCTGGGAAAGTAAGATTTCTATATTCTCAAACTAGCTAGCATGGCTATGTCCTGTCTGTAACTGGCTCCTTGACATGCATTTAACTTACAGGTAGAGTATCCCTCGGGTCAGAATTTTGAAAAATTTATGCCTGGATACCCTATTTCTTCTCTTCAGAATATTGTTCAGAGTATCAAACTAACATAGTTTTGGGAAAAGAAAATTTTATAGTTACACTTAATCACTTCTAAAATTGGTATATTCTTACTTTTCCCATAGGGTCCAATGTTAAAGTTCAGACACCTTACCTTCTCATGATAATCATGAAACCACACATTCTATTTGGTTTATACGTATATCAGGTCTAGCACAAATTTCGAATATATGAAAAAGAAAATATTATAAAAGTTGAAATTTTGGAAATATTAGCATCTGAGACCCGAGGGATGCTCTACCTTAAGCACATGCTCACGTCACGCTCTTTATAAATTCACGTTTTGTATTTCCTCTCTATCGGCCCCTAGCATCACTGGTTATTAATTTGGTGCTATGTGCATATGGTGCTCTACATTGTACTAAATCATTACGATGGAACATAGGAGCTGTTAAGATAAGGCGTAAAATCTGCCCTGAAAAGTCGAAATTTCAAAATGTCAAATTTGAGAATCTTTTTCGGAAAAAATTACAAATAACTTGGTCCACGCATGAATCTGCTGTCAGATGGGATAAATTAGTCAAATAAGACCACTATTTGGGTCAAAATCAGCGTTTTTTAACACAGAAATAAATGGAAAAGTATTATGCAACACCTTTACCCCCTCGCTTTACAATGCACACATTTTCTGGCCAAGAGGGGTTCTGAAGCGGGGGGGGGGGGGGTTAACAATGTCCCACAGGCGAAAAACGAAAAAAGGGGGGATAGATGATTATTTTTAAATTTGTCTCTAGGGCGATAAAGTAGGTTATAATTGTCATCTTTTTTTCTTTTAAACTCATGGAATAATCTATTCAAAGTTTGTTCCGATCAAAAAGTCAACTGTTTGGAAGGTAATAAACGAGAAAATTGTATATTTCTACACCATGTGTATTTCGCGCCGGAAAGCTAAGTGGCTGAGAAGTACGAAATAAAACCGTTTTTCAGTTTCCGGATTGCAGAGTTGTCAATTATATTGATATAATAACCTCCTTTTTTCCCTAATTTTTCTTATTCAAATTGACACGAAAAGGTACAGAAGCATAATTAACATAAAAAGCGTGTAAAATAATGCATTTTTGTGCATTTCATTCGATATTCGACGCTTTCCGTCATATGTACCCCTACCTCTTCTACCCGTAATTATAACATCTATCACCAAATTTATTTCAATAAAATACCTACTAGGAATCTTATAATACTTTATATATTTATCCTGACCAACTTTAATCCAAATTGAAAGGACAGCGCACGAGAAATAATCGAGTGATCTGAGGGCTAAATCAAGCCCTTATCTTAACAGCTCCTTTATATTTCAGTATTGATCATTTCACCCACTACATATTTCATTAAATTAAGCATTGGCCAGGTACATCAATATCCATGAAAACAAAAAATAACGATATATAACGATTTTCCCCCTAATGTTAGTGTTACAGTGCAATACCTCGATCAATCAAAAAAATATTACAATGATTCCTTAAAATTATGTATCAATCTGGTTATTTATACATGTATCATTTTATTCAGTGATACTAACAACTCAAATTTTCATCAAACAGAGCGGCTTCATCAAAGTGGACAAGGACTTCACTCTGAATGTAGCGAACGTTGCAAAGGAGAAGGGATGTAAACATTTTAGTTATTGCTCATCGTATGGAGCCAATGCAAACAGCTGGTTCCTGTACATGAGAATCAAGGTAAATGACAAAGTCACAAAAATACCAAAAATGCAGGTTTCACCATCGTAAAGCATAGTTTGTGTGTAAAAAATATACAAACTTGATCCCCATATGGTTACACTGTACATCTATGTACAAGACAGCATTTAATCAATACAATGTAGATCTACAATAAGATATGGACCTTGAGTACATATTTCACGGACAGGTTTGGAAAGGAGTAGATATGGTTTCTATAGTTTCTATAGCTTCTTTTCACGTGGTGGAGGTTTTTGTTTGTTTGCTTTGGTTCCTGATTTTGTATGCCTTCGGTTTCTGATTTTCTGAATTATCGATTTTGTGCTGTATACAGGATATGGTCATTATCCATATTTGTCATTCTATAGTTAAGTGATCCCCTAAAATCGACTTCTCCAAAACTGAATTTTGTTGTCATTTCTAGAGAGTTAAATATCTATATTTTGAGAAATTTGGTAATAAAAACTACTCCTAGCTTTCTAAGATATCGTCAATTTTGCACAAATATATTATTAGTAACAACTGGTGATTTTGTCAATTTTTCACGAAAAATAACATAATTCTTGATTATTTTAATTGGGATAACATCGATCGGGATCGTGAACATCTTTTCCTTTTGCATGCACATAAAGACGTGAAAGGATAAAAACATATCAAGATATAAAAGTTGTTCATAAGCCCGCTCGATACTAAGTAATAGACAGTTTGTCGAAAATAAGCTCCAAAATGACGATTTTCCAGAAATGTTTTTAAAAATACGCCATTTTTGAAGCCCAAATTCTAAGAAATTGAGAAAGGAAATTAAAGGCTATAATTTCATAAGTAGCCTACATTATGGAATAAATATTGATACAAATTATTTACATCATGAAAATTTAAGATTTTGCCCTGAATGCATGGGGACCACTTTACTATATAAACCATATAATTATAGTCCTTTCATACGGCAGTTCCTTCTGTTCTTAGAGGTTGGAAAGGTGGCAATTAAAGCCTTTAGCAGCTTTGTCAGTTATCATATTGGAATGAATTAAGTCCTTGAGTACTTGCTTTCTGACAAGTTTAATGAAATTATTTGCAATGGTTGAATACAAGAAGATATTTAAGGCGAAGAACGGACGATGTCCTGAGGCCGGAAGTAAGAGTATGACACATATTGCTGATTTTTAGTTTTTTACCATAGGCAAACTAAAATCGCATTCAATACATTTTGTCGTAGAATGTATAACTAAAGATGAACTTTATATCTTAAGCGATACGACTTTCAAAACATTGAAGGGAGTAATATATATTTAAAATATAATGAGACTTGACAGCTAAGATTTGAGATACTACAACAGATCCATCGTTATTTGGCACTTGATCCTCACTCCTCCTGGGTACTTCGTCCCACCTCTAGCTTGCTAGGGGTTCGTCGATGTTCAATTCGGTGTTCTATTGTGAGTGTTATTTAGATTGTCCTAAGGATATTCTTTATCTCATTTTAACCAATAATTTAGTAGCCAGATCATCTTATGTGTATAAATACTGATTTTATACCTAAACAAGAATAATGCAACGCAAAGTCAAATAGCTTGTCTAATGTCCAGCGACCACATTCCGATAGATCAAAATTCCATAGAGCTACCCTCTGTTCAACCAATCAAGAAGAAACTCCCTTTAAAAAATGAATAAGGAAGATATCAACTTTTTACAAACATATTCATCATAATGTGAATGTATTCCATTCAAACAACAAATGAGGTAAAGAAGATCCTGACGATAATCTCAACAACACTCACAATAGAGCACAAAATTGAGCATCGACGGACCAGGTGCCCGGGAGGAGTAAGCATCCCCTGTTTGGCTAGCCGCACCCGCCATCGATGTTCCCGCAAGAAAATGAAAACAACATCTTAAATACATGCACTGTCTGAGGTTATGTCTGTATAGAAAGTGCTCTGGTGACTATGCCAGGGAAATATATTCAAAACGCTTAATGTCAAATCCCTCGCGGGAAACGTTCTTACGATCTCCACACGGCAAAGGGCATAAGTGTGACATAGATGAGTTAAAGAAGATCCTGACGATAATCTCAACAGCACTCACAATAGAGCACAAAATTGATCATTGACGGACCTCTAGCAAGCTAGAGGTGGGACTTGGTGCCCGGGAGGAATAAGCATCCCCTGTTTGGCTAGCCGCGCCCGCCGTCGATGTTCCCATGAAAATGAATACATGCAATGTCTGAGGTTATGTTTATATAGAATTGCTCTGATGAACATGTCAGGGAAATATATTCAAAACACTTACTGTAAAACCCCTCGCGGGGAACGTGTTTACGAGCTTTTACGAGTATTCGAAACACTTGTCTGGTGCTTAATTAATTGGTTTGAAATTGAAAATTTCTTCAAGAAGATATAGAGTTGGAACCCTTCCACTTTTTTAGAGAAATGATTTGAAATTTTGGTTTATCGTTTGAAAAATGATGATAAGTAACTTAAATGTATTTCAGGCAACATTTGACAGAAAGAGTCCTGATATAAATGCCCCTGCGATTTGCTGTCTTGTTTGTGCTGACATTGTAAGCCGTTGCGGGCTTAAAAGCCATACTTCGTACTTTGCGTTGTGTGATTAATTATTAAAAGTGGTGTCCTTTGTCGTGGAAAGAAAACATCGTCGAAATTTTAACAAAATCAAATTCACGAAACATAATTTGACAGAATCCATACTAACATGCGAGAAAGTAGTTCTGACGATTGAAAAATTACATATTATTGAACTTAAACAAGGGAGGGAAATTGCACAATATGACGGACATATTTCTAGATAATTTGATTTCGTGTTCATCCCTCAAAGATAAGGATGCCTAAAACTCTTCAAAAGCATCTGAAATTATGAGGGATTGTACGTAGATAAACTAAACTCAATATGCTGGTATTTCACGTGCAGAATTGACAATCATTACTCCAACTCATAGATAAAGCAAATTTGTAATTAAGTTCTTATCAATCTCTGGACTTTCCAAGTATTGAATAATCAATATTACACGTTATATATTAAACGTGTTAAAGTTTCCCTTAAAATATTAAGATAAACTTATTAACCGAGAATTTCTTGAAGTTGTTTCTAATCTTGTTTTAAGATTATCTTTATGTGAATTAATTTTATCATCATCCTTTTTTCATTTAAGGGAATTAATAAACTTTCGTGTTCTGATGAATGCATCGATTTACTTTAGGAGTTATTCCTCTTTCTACAGTATGCAAATTCCCAAACGTAAAATAATAATTCACCATAAACATGCCATATGTTTACATCATCTTACAGTGAAGACTTTATTTTACACTACTTCGCGTTCTTCGATACCTTTGGGTAACGTTTCCTGGTTGTACTCACGTAATCCGGATAACTACACTATATACATGTAACGTCATTAGTCGCACCGATTAAACATTGATCCCCTTTGTTTGTATATGGTCTTTTGTGTTTTGATGTTGTATTTGGTGATCCTTGTCACTTTTGTGTCTCTTGCTGTGTATATCTTCTCTGTGTTTTCATTTGGGGTGTTTTGACGTTTTGCCGTGGGTGCTGCAACCGGGTCTTGTTGGAGATACACCCTCTATTGTGAAATAAAGATATGTCAAGTACAAGAATTGTAACGCATCTTTTGTTTTTCTCCTTCTAGGGAGAAGTAGAGGAAGCTCTGAAAGGAACGGGGTTCGATAAATTGACCATTCATAGACCAGCGTAAGTATCTTCGGAAATATTTTATCTTTTAGGTACATCAACGGAAATAAAAAGAATTGTGACTATTATATCTGTAACTAGAGAAAAGCAATTTTCGTGATAAAAATGCAAAATATGCAGCGCCAAGAATAAAAATATTTCGGTTATTTAACCCAAAAAAGTTGCATTTTAAACAACTAAGTCAGATTCCTTTACTTCGAATGCTTGAATTGGATAGAGCGTTCTTAATTTTGTGTTTGGCTTAAAACTATGCAAAATGAAAAAATAAAACCAGTTGATATGGAATTGATAGAAAGTGTGTGTATCACATCTGTGCACCATAACTTTGAATACAATTTAGAATTCGTGAAAAAAATATTTCCCTGCAATGTATATTATCAAAGTACAAAGGATGGCTCTCGTTTGAACTACTTGGGGTTTTCATTTATGACCGGTAAACTTCAATGTATGTCTTTCATTTCGGAAATGAAATCTAACATGTAAATGTAAGCAGTATTATACACCAAAAATCCAGAAATTTTCTCGTGGGAAGACCCCGCCCTCTTTACACATATGTGTGTCATAAATTTTCATTGACATTACATATTCGTTCTTTTCCGGGGAGGATCCATCAAATGAAGGAATTGCAGTGTAAGTCAATGATGTAAGAACCAATGAAAGGAGGGGTTCTCCACCAACACTCGGTTACAGCACCCACAGCAAAACACCAAAACACCCAATGCAAAAACACAAAGCAAATACGCACAGAATTAGACGCAGACGGTACCAGGAACATCAAGAAACATAAAAGAAGAACCTATCACTTATTCATTCTCAGAGTCGAGAAGGCAAGGCAAAATCATTAGAATTTTCATTGAAACGGTTGCGAACCTCGGAATGAATAGCATTCCAATAAACCACACAAACAAATCAAACACAAATGACCACAAATAAACCAACGATACCAATGGGTATGGGCATGATTAATGATTAAAGTTTTAGCGCGACGTGTACGTATGGCGTCATCACTTCCTGCAATCTTTTATCAAATGACGTCATGACGTGACGTTAAGCTATACGTTATGAACGTGTAAACGACGGTCTACACGTAACGACTAAAAGATGACTTCTTTCAAAATGTCCACATTTATCATTGATCGAACCTCTAGTTTTTAGTGTTATAAATCACGTTTAGGATTCTAACTTTCCTTACGTCGAGGTTTTACGAATATCGATGTTCATTTCACGCAGATTAAACTGAGCTACACGTACACCCTCCTACATAGCTATACTTAGGCCTTCTCCGGTTCTTTTAACCGTAACTAAACAACTTCTTCGGATTGTGACGTCAAGCAGTGACGTGTTCATACGTACACGTTGAAAGCACTTGTAACTAAACCTCTCTATTACTTCACTTTCGCCACTTGTAATTAGAATAATTTCGAGGTTTTGACTATATATTTGAAACAAATAATATCGGACTGCCTGCTTTATCCATAGTTCACTTGTGCCTCTTGCTAAAGTGAAGTACAGAAAAAAATGAACCGGAAATATTTTGCATCATCTGGTCCATGCTACACATTTATCTGTTCTTAAATGATGCTATTGAATTTGAAGACGTTTAACAATAGTGCTAGACTATCAATTCACTGTAAGGACCAACATATTTTGGAAATAGCGTGTCATGGATTTTTACGATTTTCTGTATATTTGGCATGATTAATGCGCTGAATACGAAAATGATCATTTTTTGACAAAACAATATCGGTTGCTATTGAAACGAGGTAAGCACTAAAACAATGATCAAAAAAGCAATTTTTGGATTTAATGTTGCCTTGCCAACCATTGTCAAATTTAACATTGTACATTTGTATTAACAACTTAGAATCTTTAGAAAACTGAATTAAGTTTTAACATTTCCTTCAATTAGCCAAATGATCTCAAATAAAAATCGGTCAAAAATTGGCAAAAAAGAGTCACAATTAAGGCCTGTTTTTGTTCAATATTTACCATTTTAAAGCAAAAATAAATGTAAGAGATATCAGGCTGATAACACAATCACTGTTATCAGAATAAAATGCATTTTATCTGATAAATAGAATCACCGAAAAAGAAATAGTGGGACCTTGTTCAGTTATCCTAAATTTTGTGGTCGAAATTGGTTGCCATGGCAACTTTTGAAAACTATATACATTTTTTTGTATTTTCAAATTGATCTTGAGTTTTGTTTAGATTACTTCATCTGCATTATGCAAGGACAAAAGAAGGAATTTTTCGTTCGTTTCAGCACTTCAAAATTTGTCAAGGTCAATGACCTTAAGTTCAAGGTCAATTCATAATAGAACTTCGAAGTTCACGAAAAATTGCTTTTATGTTGTTACTTATTGTTCCTAAGTTTTGGCTTGTCTGTCATATATTTGTATCATGTATGTTTCTCCTCGGGCACCTGGTCTCACTTCGGAATTTTGTTCATTCCGAGGTTCGCAACTGTTCCTGTGGAAAATCTAATGATTTTGCCTTGCCTTCTCGACTATGAGACTGAATAACTGATGGGTACTTCTGTAATGTTTATATTAAAGATAGGACCGATAGGAGGAAAAAAAATACATGTATCAAGTTAGAGCATTTCTCAGAAAAATCAGCTCCTTTCAAAATCATGATAATCTTATTTTTTTCTATATTTATGTATGAAATACTACATTAGATACATTTTTACAAATCCATGATTTAATAGATTTTTTTATTATTTTTTTACAACTTTTTTGAATGAATGAGGGATATATCCAACATCACTCTGTATGTGTTCGTTTTACTCAATTCCACAGGATTTCTGTACATGTCATGTGTAACTACTTCTCACATTTTTGAAAAATCACAGAATTTCATTAAATTTGGTGAACCGCAGTCAAAATGACATTGAAATTGGGTCCTGTGATTCTTTTAATCAATAATGCTCTTTTAGATGCACTGATAAAAATTGCTTCAAAATATGTAAGAGGCAGCTTACATTTGACCAATAAATTACTTCTATGCGAATAGTATTGAACTGAATGTTCCATGGTAACCATTTTCTATACCAATTTAAATAAAAGTTTGAAGATGTCCCACTCATGTTTTAACATTTTCAACAAATTCGGGGTTGAAATTTTCTGTTACAAAATTTCTTGAAATTTTTAAAACGTGGGTCCTGTAGCATCATATCCCACTCATTCTGCTACGTCTTTTGGTACATTTTTTGACATAATAATTTTCATACTTTTTGGCCATTGTACATTTTTTAGACTGAGGATCACTGACGAGGGAATAATACCCGAAACGTGCATGTCTGGTCCATGCTGTAAATTTTTCAGGTCTTAAATTATGCTATTGAATTTAAATACGTTTAACATTATACTTAAAAGATAACTGGCATAAGAATTCCAGTTAAGCAGACATTTTCAACATTTTTTGCCTTTAAGATTGAGCAAATTATGCAAAATTAGGAGCTTTTTTGGTCTCAAATAGGGTCTCTTCAGAACTTGTTTCTACTTTTATTATGAGCACATCGACAAAAGAATAGCTGTTAAAAGCATATTTCTTGTTCAATATTTATACTATGAAAAATATAAGGGAAAATATTAGGAAATTTCAGTTAACTACAATACCTGTTGCCATGGAAACGAGCCTTCTGAAAATGCCTCAATATCAGTATTCTCCAGATACTTAATATTTCAGACATGGTTTCCATGGCAACGAAATCTGTAACGAAGTTAATTTTCATCTTAGTACATCGAAATAAACCTCCCATACCAAAATTGGTAACAAGTCATTTCCGAGTGCTGTTGAAATTCTTTAGGTACTTACACAGAGAATTGGTAATAAATTGTAAGAACATTTATATTGCTTCATTATATATTCAGATATCACCCTTCCATAATTGTCATATTTATTGAAGGATGCTCCTTTGTGATAGAGAACAGCCCAGATTCGGTGAAAAGTTTGCTCGCTGCATTTTCAGGCCAATGATTGCATTACGCCCAACTACTGGATCTATACCTACATCAGTTTTGGCCAGAGGCATGGTAAATGACGTCATTTCGTCAGATACTAATGACGTCAAGACCTTACTGAATAGGGACATACATTTAATGGCAGGAAATGTGAAAAAGTGATTGATTTAATGAAATCATACACTTGTTTGTACTTTCTGTAATGTTCTATTGTTGAACAAACAAAATGTTATTTAAGACATGACTGTCTTACTTTTGATGATGTTAAGTGTACAATATATTTATTGGTTACTTATTGGTTACAATATGATATGTATAATATATATAATATATTTCTACTTCTTGGTTCCTTTATTTGTTACCATTTCTTGAAATTTCAAAAACGTGGGTCCTGTAGCATGATATCCCACCCATCCTGCTACGTCTTTCTGTAAATTTTTCGAAATTATAATTTCCACACCCTTTGGCCATTTAACGTTGTTTAGACTGAGGATCACTGAGGTAGGTGAAGTACCCGAAACGTCAATATCTTCAGTTACAGCTCTGACAAATTTTGTCAAATATGTTTATCATGCATATGATTTTTCACAATTAGAAAATAGGATGTTCAACAGCGAGGGGTATAACGTATTTGAGTTATCGTTAAAATAACTCATGTAAGTTATTTTTTGCGTTTTAGACAGTGTTTACTCCCTTTTTGTCGGTCAATCTTATAACGTAGGGACGTTATCGTTTTAATTTGTAACGTATTAGCGTTATTAATAAGAAATAGCGGAATGGCCGTCGTTCTGGCGTCCACAAATTGCTGTTGTAACCTCGCCTGTTATGTCAATCTTATCCCGCGTGATTTGATCAGAAGGACAACGTTGGGCTCAACATTTTGCTTGTAAACTCGAGAGGATGAGAAATCAAGTTTCGTTGTTACTGACTATTTTCTTGTGTTATTTAAAGCCTTTTCAGACTGCCTTTCCATTTATTTTATTGATATTTCTATACAAATTATTTAGTTTTATCATTTAATTTATTTAATTTTTTTTATTAAATGATGTTTAATGTACATTTTCAAGCAATGAAATTTACTGCGCATCGTTATCAAAAACCCCAAATTGTCTTCAAACGATAATTGAAGGGGTGGATAACATTGTTTCCCTTTCACCTTGAATGCGTTAGTTTAAGCGATAACTTCTAAAGGCTATACCCCTGACTGTTCAAGAGATTCATCTGCAATATTACAAAAGTCATTCTATTAGAAAAAGCATGAACATAATGAAAGTTTGTCTTCTTTTACAAATCAAAAGTTTGAAAGGACCATTTATTTTTCCATGTATTTCTCGCCATATCCAGAGTTTTTTTCTATTTTAATTAATATCTCTGCTAACGTGTATAGAATGATTATTAAAAGTGTCAGGGAATATCCTACAGATTAGCTAAAGTGATGTTTTAGTAGATCAACAGGTCTATTTCAATTAAACATATTAAATGGGTATTTATCAAGAATTGCCAATCTTATACCAAATGTAAAATTATTGCAAATTCAACCAGAAGTAAGAAACAACCCATCAGTGGTAAGAATATCTGGAATATGTTAAATACATGTACATGTATAAATATCTACTGTCATTTTAAAACTATGTAACAAACATGTAGACTATGGAATGAAGTCAAATATCTAAAGTAGAACTAGAATAATTTTGAATGATTTTTAGAAATACATAAGCATTCATCTCTCTCTCTCTCTCTCTCTCTCTCTCTCTCTCTCTCTCTCTCTCTCTCTCTCTCTCTCTCATTTTTGAATTTTATGATGTTGTTTCTTAAAGTTTTTTTTATTGCTTTAATTGAAATTCGTATATACGTGCACATTTAAATTATGAAAAATTTTAATGTGGACGAAATAATTGATTAGGTAAATTGATATTAATATTTCATCCTTGATGTGATTTTTATCATAGCTGTGATTAATATTTGTGGTTTTTTTGTGTTTGATGTTTCAGTGTTGTTAGTTTGTCTTCTTTGTCCTTTTTGCGTTTCTTAAATGACCAATGAGTATCAAATGAATCGCTTTCGAAGGTTTGTGATGCAAGATGTGGGCTTTCAGACGAAGGCGCTCAGTGTAATATTAGTGTTAAAAAGGTCAAGGTCATTATGATCATTTCTGAAAGGTCAAAGACACCTAGAAAATAAAACTTTGTGTATCGTAATTAGTATGAACATCTATCACTTTAACAGATTTTTTCTTATTCACGTGACATTTTTCAAGTAATCATAGATGTCTACAAAGTCTCTGTGATCACTATTTCCAGTCTTATTCCCCTATGATCCCCATTTCCGGTCTAATTCCCCTGTTATCACTATTTCAAGTCTTATCCCCCTGTGAACACTATTTCCAGTGTTATCCCCTTTGATCACTATTTCCAGTCTTATCCCCCTGTGATCACTATTTCCATTCTTATTCCCCTGTGATCCCTATTTCCGGTCTTATCCCCCTGTGATAACTATTTCCAGTGTTATCCCCCTGTGATCACTATTTCCAGTGTTATCCCCCTGTGATCACTATTTCCAGTGTTATCCCCCTGTGATCACTATTTCCAGTCTTATCCCCCTGTGAACACTTTTTCCAGTGTTATCCCCTTTGATCACTATTTCCAGTCTTATCACCCTGTGATCACTATTTCCATTCTTATCCCCCTGTGATCACTATTTCCAGTCTTATCCCCCTATGTTCACTATTTCCATTCTTATTCCCCTGTGATCCCTATTTCCAGTCTGATCCCCATGTGATATCTATTTCCGGTCTTATCCCCCTGTGATCACAATTTCCAGTCTTATCCCCCTATGATCACTATTTCCATTCTTATTCCCCTGTGATCCCTATTTCCAGTCTGATCCCCATGTGATATCTATTTCCGGTCTTATCCCCCTGTGATCACTATTTCCAATCTTATCCCCCTGTGATCACTATTTCCAGTCTTATCCCCCTATGAACACTATTTCCAGTGTTATCCCCTTTGATCACTATTTCCAGTCTTATCCCCCTGTGATCACTATTTCCAGTCTTATCCCCCTATGATCACTATTTCCATTCTTATTCCCCTGTGATCCCTATTTCCAGTCTGATCCCCATGTGATATCTATTTTCGGTCTTATCCCCCTGTGATCACTATTTCCAATCTTATCCCCCTGTGATCACTATTTCCAGTCTTATCCCCCTATGAACACTATTTCCAGTGTTATCCCCTTTGATCACTATTTCCAGTCTTATCCCCCTGTGATCACTTTTTCCATTCTTATCCCCCTGTGATCACTATTTCCAGTCTTATCCCCCTATGATCACTATTTCCATTCTTATTCCCCTGTGATCCCTATTTCCAGTCTGATCCCCATGTGATATCTATTTCCGGTCTTATCCCCCCGTGATCACTATTTCCAGTCTTATCCACTGTGATCACTAATTTCCAGTCTTACCCCCCCCCCCCTGTGATCATTATATCCAGTCTTATCCCCCTGTGATCACTATCTCCAGTCCGATCCCCCTGTGATCACTATTTCCCGTCTAATCCCCCTGTGATCACTATTTCCATTTTATCCCACTGTGATAACTACTTTCAAACTTATCCCCCTGTGATCACTATTTCCGGTCTGATCCCTTTGTGATCACTGTAACGCTGTAATATTTAAAATATGTTGAAGGTCCTTACTTACATTTGAAGACGTTTAACATGGTATACTAACTGATTGAAATGAACATCAGTAAAAAAAAAAAAAGAGAATACATTTAGTATGCAATAGAGTGATTATGATACGTCGATAAAGCTTCCAATTGTAAGGTTTAGCTCACCTGAGCGAAGCTCTGACACATTTTCGATTTCTCCTCTGCAACAGCTGAACAGAAATTCACGAATCCTCTCAGGAAGCAAGTACTCACGGTCCTCTACCAAGTTTGTATTTTTCGTGCCGATTAGTAATCAAATATGGCCACCGAGGGCTCTGATTGGGTGACACATTTTCAACTTCTTTGCAACCGCTGCACAGAATTTCATGAAACCTTACAGGAAGGAAGTACTCAATGTCCTTTATTATTACTTGTTTTTTTCCTATATAAAAAGATACTCATTAAAACTAGCTGTAACTCGCCTGATGAGATTATTTTCCTGCAATGGGTGCGTTCGATGAGAAGACTATTTCCCTAGGGAAATATAGCTTCGAAATGGGGCGGAGCTACAGCGCGTGACGTCGAAATGGGGCGGAGCTACAGCACGTGACGGTATAAAAAAACAGTTAAAGTATACATGTACCATTGAGGGAGTTAGCATGATTCTTGTTTCCAACGACCAGACCTATTTCTAGTCTCGGGAAGCCAGAATCATGCTAACTCTCTCAATGGTATACTTTAACTGTATACTGTAAACGGGGAAATGATTGCGGTGGTTTTAATTTCGCTATGTTCGCGGTTTTCGAAATTTCCGCGAATATTAAACCTCCGCAATAATTGTGCATAACAGACAAAACAAATCATAGAGGAAGATATGTTCATATGCTTCAGATGTATGAAAGCTATTGTACATGCACAACTCAATCGTTCGTGCTTTTCCTGTAAGTTGCTAAAATAGTTTGTACATTAAAAGGTATCAACAAAATAACTAAATACAATGCTTCTATTATCATACTATTTTTTCTTTTCATAAAAAGGAAGATGAAATGCAAAGTGAACTAATTACTACGTGTTTGTCATTAATCACCACGAGAAACACTTGTTACTATAAACAACAATCAAATTACACGTGTGTTAGTGTGACAAAATTTTCATACATGTATCAAAAGTGTTTAAGTTTTTTCCTCTGCAACTTTCGATACCGCAAAATTAAAACCACCGCAATTGGCTACATTCAGAAAACCGCGAACTTTTAACACAGCGAAATTAAACCCGTTTACAGTATTAACAAGTTTGTGTTTTTCGTGCTGATCAGTCAACAAATATGGACACCGAGGCCCTGATTGACTGACGCATTTTCGATATCTCCAAAACTGATGCTCATAATTTCATGAAACCTTAAAGGAAGCAAGTATTCAGGGACCTCCAGCAAATTGTCCACTATCATTCTTTTGTTTGCAACTCAGGTGATCGACGTTGCCCAGTTGGGTCTCTTGTTTTTATCTGTAAGAACACAATTGCTGAAAAAAGAATGAAACTGACAATTTTGGTGCAAATATATAGAATAAATTTTATATTTGTGTTTTGTTACGGGTATGCAACACACAGCCAATGCAATGCGCTTGTGTATTAACGCGCATTATATGCACCAGGAATGCACTAGCTTTGTGTTGCATACACGTAACAAAACACCGATTTACACATTTATTCTATAAATGAAATGTTCTTCAAAAGCATTTATAATTCGGTGATCATTAGATTACACGAAATTTCAAAAAGTGGGCCCTTACGCATTATATTACCATTCCATCTACTCTTTTGTAAATGTAATCTTTTATATATGTTTTCACTATTTGGAGTACAGGGGATGATCTCCAGAATGACCACCTTGCACTCACACAGCAAAACAAACACACAAGAAAGTGATACGTAAATGATATATGACAAAACTACAAACCACAAAAAATACACGATAATAATCACTAGTTCATCATACAAACAATCGAAACAGACTCGTTGTGGCTGACGAGGGTCCTATACCCTAAACATTCATGTCTGGTCCATTCTGTAGATTTGACCTATTTTGATGTATGATACAATCACGTTGAAGACTTATTACATGATTTGAAATGCTATGTTCATGTTACCGGTTTAGTCTTTAGTCTTATATAACATGTGGCCGACCTAGAAATGTCCTTTCCTAAGAGCTTTTTTTATGATTCTCATCTATGGATAGTTTGAACGATTCAACGTTGGTTGCCACTCTGGCAACCTTGCGCAACTCTTTCTATCGGCGGAAATTCAAAATGGCCGCCAAATAAGTTTCACCATTAGACAACATTAAATTCCTTCTTAAAATTTTAAGAGTGGCACATCAAATCAGTGGTTTTGACGGTCTACAAATCCATATCTGATATCATTTTTACAATTTGAATTCATTCAAGACTAAAAATTCAAGATGGCCGCCAAATTTCAACCTCATTTTGTTACAATGTGAATATTTCAATAAATAGTTCGTGTAACACATCTTATTTGTTGTTGCAATTTTCCTATTATTTGCTGTTTTGGGTGTTCTCTGCTGACACATGCTTCTGAGACTACTCTTTTTATCGGCGGAATTCAAAACGGTCGCCAAATGCCTTCCACCAATAGGTGAAATTTAATTCTGACTTTAAATATTAAGTGTGACACATCAAATCAGGGGTTTTGAGGGTCATTAAACCCATTCCCAATGTCATTTTGATATTTGGAACTCATTCTAGGTTCTAATTTCAAGATGGCCGCTCAACCTCATTGTGGTATAATGTGCATATTTCAATAGTTCGTGTTAAACATCTTATATATTGTAGTTTGCAATTATCCTTGAATACATTTATTTTGCTGTTTTTGGTTGTTTCCAGTTTACACATACTTGTAGTACAACTTTTTTCATCGGGGGGGGGGGATTCAAAATGGCCACCAAATAGTCTCCTACCACTGACAAAAATGTAATAATTACTTTATATTTTAAGAATGGCACATCTATTCAGTGGTTTTAATGGCCAATACATTCACATCTTGTGTCATTATGTGAATATGGATTTATTTAAGGCTGAAAACTCCAATAGTAGCCAAATTAATATTCCTTCGTAGGGATCTTGCAACGATTTGAGCTTATATAATTTATGCTTAATGAAAGATTACCACATTATTTGGAAACTCAGAATAATAAGGAAGAAACAATAAGTAAACATAGTGAATCAATGTGTGAAAATTGTATTTTCCTAAAAAGAAATATCACAAGCTAGTATTTCATAAGACTTACTATATGATGAAAAACTGATAAGAGTGACATATACGACTGGATGGTTTCAACTTTAATAGACTAAGATTCGTCGAAATGTAATGCAAAGATAAACATGCCATTTGGTTAATAAAAATGGTACTCAAAAGACAAAAATAAAGTTTCCCTATTGATCATGTTGATATAAGACCAGTTTGTTTGACGCAGGGGATTCTAGAGTAAGCAAGTAATTTGCTATTTTGGCTCTTTTGACCATCATGACAATTTGTTTGCTTGGCCTGTGTATTTTTTTCCAATCAGAAAGTGTTCGATGTTTTCTTTACAACAGTCCCTCGGTGTAATTTAATTTGAGATGAGCTATCTATTGTATTTAGGTATCACATTAATGATGACAAGTATCATTTTTCAATGGAATTCTTAACCTTGCATCTTTATCGTATTCATACTTA
The DNA here is from genome assembly GCA_028142955.1 of Pinctada fucata. Lineage (NCBI taxonomy): Eukaryota > Metazoa > Mollusca > Bivalvia > Pterioida > Pteriidae > Pinctada > Pinctada fucata. Next base: position 46,320,036 of record AP027102.1, on the reverse strand, counting down.
AAATGCAACTTTTTAAAGAATGTCTTCAAATGTAGGAAAACAACATAATTATTTATGCTTCTTTGAATCATTTTGGCTTGAACCAGAACCACCACTAACGAGAATTCATTGTCCGAATCATGCATGTCTGGTGCATAGAATGCATTCTCCTGCGTAGAGAAGGCTGCTCATTAGTAACAGGGTTGGCACACTCCTTTTTCTTCATAAGGCCGGTTATGTTTGTAAATGAACGGACCTTTCAAAATTTCATCTGCTATGATTACATCTAAGGATAATATAGTTACCTCTGGTTGGAGATTCCCTCCGTTTTTCTCTTCAGTGATTCAAAATTGAATCTGAGGAATCTTCAACTGTGGGAAGATGAGTTGGTACTACGTATGTTTTTGGCATGTAAAACTCAAGTGGGTAAAATCTTGAAAGCAATTGTCTTGGATATCAGTGATCCGTATAGTTTGAAGCTTGTTTCTTTATCATATCTTTTCATTCCAAATGTCTTCTTACAGTACAGAAAGAATTTGGTTGAAGAGTAAGACGTAACAGAACAAGAACATTCGTCAAAAGAACAGTTACAGGGAAAATAATCTATGTCACATACAAATCATGCAGCAATCCTGGAAGAACTTAAAATTTGCTTCTTTGAAATCCTTTTGCAGACTTTCAAATAGGACAACCACTTAAGTATTTGACATGATATTTTGACAATCCATAGCCCTACGATGTAGATTCTAGCTTCAAGTCGACTCTTATCCTCCCTTATTTTTAAACATACAATACTTGCAATTTATTTTGATTTTTATAATTAAACAAAAAAAAAAAATTCTTCACTTTTACGGTTTGAGAATGTGCTATCCATGTAAAACGAGCATGTGTAAGCTCATATCGACAAAAGGAAATTAGACATGGATTATACCATCTTTGAGATCACAAATAAGATGTACCACAATTATTCCTAACGAAATGTGAATACTGAGGAGAGGAGTCATCTTATGTTTAGCCTTTAATGAACTAATAAGCAAAATGACACCAGATATGGATTTCTTTACCCTGACTAGGTGTGCTACACTTGATACATCAAGTAATTATTACATTTTAAACAGTAGTAGGGGATTATTTGGTGGCCATTTTGAATTTTCCCCGATAAGCAGAGTTGTCCCAGAAATATGTGTCAGCTGCAAACAACCAAAACAGCAAAATAAGTGTATTCTATGATTAATGCAACCACAAATAGATGTGTTATACGAACGTTTCATTGAACTATTCTCATTGTTCCCTGATGAGGTTTAAATTTGGTGGCCATCTTTAATTTTTTAGTCCTGAATGAATTCAAACTGTAAAAATGACTCCGGAAATAGGTTTGTTGACCCTCAAAACCCCTGATTTGATGTGCCACGCTTAATATTTAAAGAAAGAATTTAATTAAATCTATTGGTGGAAGGCATTCGGTGGCCATTTTGAATTTCCGCCTATAAAAAGAGTTGTCCAAGGTTGCCAGAGTGGCAACCAAGCTAGAGTCGTTCAGTACTGTCCCATAGAAAAAAAAATCATTAAAAAAAAGTTCATAGGAAAAGGACATTTCTAGGTTCTGAAATTTTTAAATCGACTACATAATTATCATTGAATCAAAATATATCTACCATCGTGCTTTTTAAAAGCCTATCTGCAACAATGCCAATGTCAGACATATTCGGGAAAGCAACCCAAGATACTATCTAACAAACCCAAATTTATGAGCATAAAATGTCTGGACTTCTCCCTTTATGTAATCTGACTGTTACATTGTACATGTCCAATTATCACATTTCATCAATCGGATTCAAAATTATTATTATGAAATAAAATCTATTATGAACTACTCATAAATTGTCAATATTGAAATATATGTTCTATAGTACATGATACTTTAATCCTCGTCAGTAGTACTTCATGCAAAACAGTTTAGATAAAGCCAAAGTGAATTTTCCTGGCGCCATCTACAATACAGATATTCATTTCAAAAGTATTTGTAATTTGTGTACATTCTCCTTCCGTTTGCATTTTTGTCTTTTTCCTATGTGTAACGATTAAACTTATATATTGGTGAATATCTTATATTCTTAAATTTGTCTCTCCTGTCTGTTTATATAATTTATAAATGTTCCTCTTGTTGCACATGTATATGTATATGTAAGTTTTCGTACATCCGAACTAACGTACATTATCTTATTTACGCTTATGGATATGCGTGCATGACTTGCGATCCACAACACAAAATGTATTTTAAACATAATTATTCAATTTTGTAGGTCATGAATATCCTGTATACCCTACATGCAACATAGGATTCAGATTGCATCGATAAACCTGTAAACGGGAAGAACAATTAAGGTAAACATAATTTACATGTTGCTTTATCTGAACTGTTTATTTTATCAAAGATATAAAAAAAATAAAGTAATTTCTTTTAACAGTTTTTAAAAATAGTTGATTGCCTCGTACTTGTTTCATTTTATAAGTAACTACTATGTAAATTAAGCCGAGCGAAGAAAACCCATGTAATATATTCATACTAAAAGTGTCCTAGTTTTCGACCTTAGGCACAATCAAAAGATTGTTTATAAGCCAGTGACTTTTTTTCTGTCACGGAGTTAAAACCAGTTTACCCAAATATAGCAGATATAGCAGAACGTTCTTTAATTAATAACTGCAGGTAAAATATCGATGTCGCTTTGTCTCAGTATTTCAAAGCTAATTTGATCTGTAATCAAATATTATTGACATTTTTCATGTATTATTCATTGTGTAGACATGCAAATTTCTAACGTTGACATCAAAGAATTTAAGTCAATTAAATGTTGCATTTTGTCGGATATTGACATAAACATTTTATTGTCAAGTGTTGTTCTATAGAAGTAATATATATGTTCACATATCTTCACATGGTTCTAATATACTTGCATTGTTAACTTGATCAGCCGCATATGTTGACTGAAGTCATCTGAAGAATAAAAATCTTGCATTTGAGATGAGCAAGAAGTATAACGCAATTAACGCATTAACTTCTAGGAGGCAATTACACACAACAATTGTGTGTTCTTCGATACCTCTGGGTATCCCATGGATAAAAAATGGGAAGGTAATTGTGCTTATAACATGGCAGGTGTTAGTCCTAAGTGGGCTCTGATTGCCATATTGGTCTCATAGGTTCATGTGTAGTCTTTTGATGTCATATTTGACGGTCCTTGTCCCTGCGAGTGTCTGTATACTCAATGCTTTTCGCATAGGGGGTGTTTTGCTTTGGGTTCTACAACCAAGTCTTGTTGGAGATCACCTCCTTTCTTCTGTATTTTATATCTCGGATGAGGAACTGTAGACAAAGCTATGGCATATTTTGTTATGATGGTATGAAACTCGGTAACAATTATGTCAAATGTGTCGATTTAGAGATGCTACGAGATTCCATTATCTGAATATAAATCTTGCACTAAAATGACTACCATATGCCATATCGGAATGATAATTTAAACCACTTGATTCTTGCACTGACTGCTGTAGTGTTTTCAGGGGGTATGAAGTGTTTACGGAATATTTAGTTTGTGAACGATATGTCTTATTTGACCTAGCTGATATATTGATTGAGTAAAAATAGGAACATTCAATGATGCTTTTTGTTTATTGAGATGTTTTAATACATTAATCAAGGTACAGTACAACTGTCATAAAATTTATTAAATTGCTCTAAATGCAAGGAAAATCTCCATCAATACATAGATCTGTACTCGGTTGTTTCCTTGAAATAATTAGGTCATCGGCTATATTTAGAAATGGGTTTTTTTTTTTTGGAGTTCTCGATCATCGCTGATAATTAAGCCATTATTTTGATGAAATGAACATAGAATACAATCATAGAACATATATGCCAATATTGATCATCTGAATCTTCAACAAAAATATATCAGTATTCCATGCAGTGGCCGGATAGGACTAGTGTATTTATGTATTGTAAATGTGCTAAGCGTAGAAACAGGGAAATAACACTCTGTAAGTTGTATGAATCTAATTAATGTGCCATAAAAACTGAGTTTATTGCTTCATCCTTTAGATGTTCATATATTTAAACAAATACATGGAATAAGAGGTTAGCTGGTCGGAATATGATATTTCTGAGATTCGTTGTTGTGGTGGAATTTTAAAAAATCAAATCAGAAACAAAACTGAGGTTGTTACTGGTGAAAATGTTCATCAAACGAAATCTAACTTTGAACGTACTTCAAATAACACAAACAGAATAATCAAAGTTTCCAGAGAGAATGTTTGATAATCTAAAGCGATTAGAGACATGAACGCTAAGATGAAAAATTCTTAGTAAAGCATTTTATGAAATAAACATTTGATTGGCAGAAAAATCGTGAATGAAGTTGGCCACTTTTGCAGCTCAAAAGAAAGGAAGGGGTCTCCAAAAATACTCGGTTGCAGTACCAACAAAGGTCTAAAAACAGCTCATGAGAAAAACACAGAGTTGACATGCACATCAAGAGGCACAAAATGTTAAACGTCGTCAATATAGATTTTACAGCATGGACAAAAAAGGAGATCTCCAACAAGACCCCGTTGCAGCATCAACAGTAAAACACCAAAACACCCGATGTAGAGAACACAATGAAATTAAAACACTTCAAACATCGGGTCGCGGGGAATTGCTTTACCAAATCCACACTGCAACACGAAATAAGTGTAGATATAAAAAGAAGGGAGGAGATCTCCAACAAGACATGCACGTTTCGGATACTTAAATCTCATCAGTGATCCTCTAACTAAACAATGTAATATTGCAAAAGAGTGTGAAATTTATTATGTCCAAAAAATGTACCGAAACCTAGCAGGATAGAGGGATGTAATGCTACAGGACCCACGTTTTAGAAATTTCATAAATTTTCGAATGCGTTGAAGAGACAGACGATCAACCGAAGTTGATCGAACTTGGCTACATGTGCCATCGGGGACTCCTGGTCCACCAGCAGTGACACTCACAAGTGGTTCAAATGTTGAACGCCTTTAAATTCAAAGGGACACCAAAACAACATAGAAACATCAATCACGATAGACCACACCTAAACCAATGAGACCAATAAACAACTGGTAACGACTTAGAACGGTCATCTTCTACGCAAGTAGTTAATGGTGTGGTCATCCGGATTACGCGCTCACAACCCTTCAACTTTCCCGGTTACCAAGAAGTCTCGAAGAATGAACAATATTGTTGAAGAAACAATCAACCGAAGTTGATTGATTTTGGCTACATATGCCCTCGGGGATTTCTGGTCTACCAGCAATGACACTCATCAATTGGTACAAATGTTAGGACAGATGGTATTTTCTGAAGAGGTTTGAACAAAGGGTTTGTGACCAAGCTTTGATACCTCGCCCCTGTTGATATAACCTTCAATATGACGGATAGGATGACAAACAGACATAGCAACAAACGGATGTAGAAAACGATGATCTGTACATACAGGTTTAACATAGTTCATTCTTCATTACAAATAAGAAAACCTTCTGTTTCAGCATGGACGAAAACTGGAAAGACAAAGACGAAGAGTATAGACAGGAGAACCATGTAGCATTTGTTGTCGGTTATACGGGAGAAACTGGTAAGGAAATCGTCAAAGATCTTGGCAGACGACAAGTCTTTAAGAAGGTTTACTTACTGGGCAGGAGAACGGTCGATCTGGGGGATGATGTAGGGCCAGAGATCGTAAGTATAAGTTATATATATATATACAACCAATGGAATTCCCTCAGATTCAACTATTGAAATCGAATTCACTGGCTCTGTAGAAACATGACACGATAACTGCATTGACCTGCAAACTAAATCCTCTATTATTGTCTTTTATCATTGAAAGTAGCGGTTTCAGAAAACAAAGATGAAACTGGTTCATATAGAATATATAAATGTAAATAACATGTGTAACAAGTTATTTTTTATGTATCAGATCATGAATTGTCACAGAAATTCTAACGAAAAAATTCATGAATTTTCGTAACATTCGTCATTGAATAAAATGTTCAATAATTCGTCATTTCAGATTTTATTATGTTATCCTGTATACATGAATACTTCATAAACATGACAAATATTTTGATAAAAATCATCACAATTTTTAAATTATAAGAAGAATAAGCGATCAAAATATACGAAATATTCTATAAACCTTTTTCGTAAGATTTTTTGTGAAATAGACTGCTGGTTTATATTTTCTTATGGTCAACGTGCTCATCAACGACCTACCACCTTTAATAAATAAAAAGCTTGGAATTTAAAAGTGCATTTAAATTGAGTCTTTTAAACTTCCACTTCATTGGGTAGTCTTATCTACATGTAACTGTCCATTAAAATTTAATTTCCCGCCGTTTTCCTCTTATCAATATACGTTGCATAAAGCCCCCGTCACACCTACACATTCTTTCAAGACATTCTTACTACGTCATTGAAGTCCTTAAAATTTTCATGATCGTGATGATTGTAGTGAGAACGTTGCATTTTTCCACTCGAAAGGGCTCACCAAAAGAATAATTGACGACTTCAATACATGTGTAACACGAACTTTTAAGTCCATAATACTTTAATAGCGAGTCCTTCCAGTGTTTAATACGTTTAGTCAAGCTCGCACTACGATCGGCTCCAAGTTCACACTTCGACGATGACGTCTGCGTTACGAAAGTACAGCGTTTATTCTACGTTCTTGAAGTCCTTATTGTGTTCCTGCTACGATCACAACGCCTTCAAGAGATAGATTATTTGGACGAATCCGGTTTTGGCTTTTTCGATCCCTCAAACCGAGAACTTGGTAAAAACAGCAGAGACATTACTGTCTCCATATGAGTATAAATAAAAGTTTTAGCAGTCCCTACTACCATCCTACTACGTTCGCAACACATTTTTAATACGTCAATGAAGTTCTCTATATGCAAGTAGTCATTAACACGTTCTGTCAGCGCGTTCTCACTACGTCTGTTTTCGCCCATTCAAAATGGTTGTGCTGACTCCGCGTACGGGTACGTCCGTCGGCGTCCTTACTACGATTTCACCAGTCAACACGCATCAGCGAGTTCTTACTACGTTCCACGCGTCCTGACAACGTTCGTGCCACTTTCGTGCAGCTTTTGCGACCGTAGTGCGAACGCCATGCCAGAACGTGCTGGTGTGACAGAAGTTTAACGCAATTGATGTTTGTATGTTTTTTACATCCCTGTTAAATCGACCATCGATTCTGTCGCTCAGTCACTGTCGGCCAGAAGAATCCAACATGAATTCTGTTCGATCTTTAAACCTTTCATTCATGTGAATATGATATTAAATCAGCATTGTTGATATTGAAATATATGTTCTATTTTAACATTTTAGTGCACCATATGCACATTTCAACAAGTCATGTATCATCAGTGATGCTCGAGGCCGAAAAAGAGGAAATGCAAATGTATATCATGTGTAACATTGAAGCGAAAACGTATAAACGTTGACTTAAAATGTCTTCCAAAGAACATGCTAAGGACCTTATAGAGATAATGGCTTAATATCGTTTAAAATCAAACTTTCCCTTTAATGTTTGTTCCTTAAACTTCCTCTATTTTTTCCTCTTCATAAGGGTTATATGTATTGAATTGCTTGGAATACACAAACACTTGAATCAAAATGAAAAGTTGAAACTTTGCAAAGCCTTTCTATAGATTACTTTCCTTAACAATTTGTCATTGTTAATCTTAGGAACAAAGAATAATTGATTTTGAGAATGTGGAAGAGGCTGCAGATGTATTTGCAGAGGCGGATGTAGGTTTCTGTACGCTCGGTGCCCAAATAAGCAAATATGGAAGGGTAGGTTGTCTTCATTCGCCCATTGTGTTTCTGAATCGGACAAACGAATACAATTGTAACGGATAGAAATCTGCATCAAGACTTCTTGTCAACATCAAAAACAAAAACGTGCCTAAAGATAAATCTTATCCCAGAGGAAAAAACGCACCACGAGTATAAATTTAAAAGAACATAGTGACAACATCAAATATGCTTTATTCTTAAAAACACAGTACGTGCATTGTAGAGGTAGAGAGGAGGTATAGCATAACATTATAATGTAAGAGGAAATGATGGGATATCGAACAAGACTCGGAAAAAGCACACAAAACAAAAACGACATGAGAAGACGGAGGAGACAAACACAACAAGAGACGCAAAACGGACATGGAACACACAAAACACCAAGCAGAAAAGACTACGCATAAAGCAACGAGATCAGTGGGCAAATAGTGCCACGTAAGTAGCAAATGGTGCGGTAATCCGGATTTCGTGAGCACAAACCTCTAACATAATTGTCCGGTTACCTAGAAGCCTCGAAGAACAAAAAATCAATGTGACTGTGTATTATAATCTCCCCATTGTCAGAATACCCATAAAACAGGACAGAAAAACGCAAATCACATATATGAATTCGTAAATACATATTAAAACGAAATCATACGGAGAACGAAGAATATGATTAGAAAGACAAGAAAAAATGTAAACCAAAAGAAAATCGTATCCGCATTTCGTATGGGTGCTGTACGTACCCTTTTCCCGCCAAGGATCAACACATGGGGCGAACTGAACACCTTTTTTGGTAGGGTTTCATAAAAATTCTTCAAGTAGTTCCAAGAAAAGCTAAAAATGTATATAATAATTACCACAATATTTCCAAAATAGAATACCATTTATTTATTCAAAGAAATAGTACAAAGATGAACATTTCTGACAATATCCAAAAAGACGTTGAAATGCGTCTTTATCCGCCTAATTTTCATCCCGAACACAATTGTTAAAAACATTCATCTAGATTGTCTATTTGCGATTAGTTTTTTTTTTCCATTGAGCAATTAATGACACGATTATTGAAAAGGGGTAATACCATTTTTGTCACTTTTGGCCCTTAGCGGGCCTGGATCTTTAACACATTTGTGATAGGGAACGTAAAGATATATTTTGAGTACCAAGATTCATAAAAATCTGTTAAACGATTCCAGAGGAGAATACTAAGTCTTTGCGGAATACAGAGTGTTTTTTCCTTACAGACGGTATCTGACGTAATACCATTGTGACGTCATGAAAATTGTATGGTAACGTCAATTTTATACGGTCATTTCCCAGAATTTTAGGACTGTTTCTATAGAATTTGATGACGTCATAATCAATCTACGTCAGATACCGTCTCAAATGGGAAGTAACTCTGGTTTTCGAAAATAGCGAATAAACGTTAAGAACGACGACGACGGACAACCAACGGATCGCTATGATGTTCATTCTTAGGCAAAACATTTATCTCTTTTGCACGACTTAAAAACTCCTAAAAGCGCATTCATGCGCATGACTTCGTAACTTAACCGCATGACTCAGTATCTCGTTCTTACGACTTTTAGAATTATTCGTCGGCAAGGTTTATTATCATCATTCATTTGGTAAATTATCTCGTACTCATAACTTTGTAATTCGTTCGAACGAGAAAATCACCCAAAAGAACACTAAGTTTAAATAAAAACCAACTATTGATTATGACCATGATATCAGGAAATGTGCACTAAAGAGTACCGAACACTTTGTCCGAGGAATTCGTCAACTGTCCGTGTATTGCTCCATATTTAAGCGCAAGCGAATTCGACAACAGCATCCCTTTAATTTTAAACATCCACTCTATTTGCAAACATAAGATCCTTTATATGCCGATCTCGTAAAGGGTTGGGGTAGCTGGTAAGCAATTAGACTTTGAATTTTCTATAAACTTCTATAGACCGAAGGCTGGAAATACCCAAAGCAAATTGTTCGACAAGATTGTTCCCTCATCCACCCTGACAATGTCTCATATCTGCGTGACCTGATATTGCTCCTCCATTGTCAATGAGAGGGAACAACCAATCCAAGCATTTCAGGAAACATGGACAACATCCCCTTAAGATCGATGCATCTTTGTTCTAACGCTTGCCAAGAAGGGGTTGAAAGTGCCTCGTTTCTACATCATGAACCAATTTAAGGTTGTACCAATTGATAAAAGAGAAAACAGGGGATCACCAACAAGGTACTCGGATGCAGCACCCACAGCAAAGCACCAAAACAAACCAAAGCAAAGGGAATCAAGCTTTGATAGTTATTTACCAAGAATATTTCATAAAAGAAGGTAAAACATGTTACTGTCCTTTGATTTTCTTCTTACTTTAGTCCCAACATATATGGCAGGCAATCTTTCGGCATGTGGTGTAGAATAATTAGAAATTTTCTCTCATTCAACAGGAAGTCTTCTTGAAAGTTGACAAAGACTATACCCTGAATGTGGCAAAGATTGCAAAGGAGAAGGGATGTAAGCACTTTGCTTATTGCTCATCTGTTAGCGCAAAAACGAACAGCTGGTTTCTCTACTTAAGGACCAAGGTAAGCGTTTCTCCACTTAAGGACCAAGGTAAGCGCAAAAACGAACAGCTGGTTTCTCTACTTAAGGACCAAGGTAAGCGTTTCTCTACTTAAGGACCAAGTTTCTCTACTTAAGGACCAAGGTAAGCGCAAAAACGAACAGCTGGTTTCTCTACTTAAGGACCAAGGTAAGCGTTTCTCTACTTAAGGACCAAGTTTCTCTACTTAAGGACCAAGGTAAGCGCAAAAACGAACAGCTGGTTTCTCTACTTAAGGACCAAGGTAAGCGTCCACTTAATTTATTCAGTCTAGAGTAAATTCAAATAATAAAAGAACATCTGGTGTTTCAGGACATCTACCGCCTTTAAAGCCAAATTGTTGTGCCTTTTTATGGTAGAAATGGGATTTCTTCATTAATGGCTTTGTACATACAAGTATTCTGAAATCATTAAATAATCAAGCGTGTATGTGTAAATGGTAAACGTCTTTAAATTCAATAGCATCATTTTAAACCTGATAAATTTACAGCATGGACCAGACATGCACGTTTCGGATACTAAACCCTCGTCAGTGATCCTAAGTCTAAACAATGTAATAGGGTCAAAAAGTATGAAAATTATTATGTCCCAAAATGTACCAAAAGACGTAGCAGAATGAGTGGGATATGATGCTACAGGACCCACGTTTTAGAAATTTCAAGCAATGCGTGTTTTTATAAGAGCCAACGACGAATGTGATAAGGATACTAAATTGTAAATTCTGTATATTTCTTAGCAAAATTCATGATATTCAATTCCCATTTTGATACGTATAACTTGTTATAAATGTTTTTTCTTTGTTCAAACAAACATTTGATTTAAAAGACGATATAGAACTTTGCAGTAGTCAAAAGGGAAACAGTTACTGTTTTAACAATGACATAGATTTGTGTTCGCTCCGCCTGAAAAGCTGGATCATCGCTATTCTCCACTGATCATATTTAGTCTTTGTGGAATACAGAGTTTTTCCCCCTACAAATAAACTACTTTGTCTAATTTAATGCAATTTCAAACAAAGCATTATCAATTCCGAACTGACACTTTTTTGTGAGTTAAGATATCTCCAAAAATCTTCACATTTGAAAATATGATGGAGAAGTTGGCTATACTGCTTTGTGCAATAATTTTATCTTTGTAGGTTATGAACTTGGTATTAGTAACTAAAATAAGTTTAACTTTATAACTTTAATGACGTAAAAAACGACGGCACCTTTACTCGTAATGAATACATTGACTTATGGACGTTTACAAACAATTTAGAAATATTCTTTTCAGTAATTATCGTTTCATATATATCTTTTGAAGGACACTTGAACGCTCACACTTGAAAAAAGAAAATATTTGAATACATATAAAAATACTATCGGCGTTATAACGTCTATATAGCCATCTACGTGTATTTTTTTTTTGTTTACAGGCTGAAGTAGAAGAAGCGCTTAAAGACATGGATTTCAGTAGATTAACCATTGTCAGACCATCGTATGTATCCTTTAAGAAGATCATCTACTTATTTCTATCTATTTACAACTTCATTTCATAACGTTAAAGTCCCGATCCCATATTACAAGGTTCTCGAAGGTTCCAATGAACACGTAACATTAGTAAATGTAATGAAAAGTACATGTTTGTATATGTATAAGTATACATACAGTAGTTGAGCCTCAAAACTCCACCCACTAAAATAAGAGGGACACACCGATTGGTTATGAGCAAAATTGATAGTTGTAGCGGTTTGTCCTGCAAGTTCAACATACTCTGAAGAAGACTTGAGAACGTTATGTCTTGACCAACGCGAGACGATAAATATTAGGTGGAAAATTCCCTGACTTCTCAAATGCATGTATGAATAATACGGAAGGGATCCAACTCCATACCTTCTTGAAGAAAACTTAGAACCAATTTATTATGCACTAGACAAGTGTTACGGATTATAAGTCAATCCTCATCAGTGATGCTTCCTAAGCCAAATTGATTTTCATAAGCCACATAAATTAATTACAGTAGCGCCCTATAGTCTCCTAGTTAAAAGGAGTTCAAAGGTCATTTGAAATACTAATGTCAAAATTCAACTGCGTGTTCTAACTACTGAGTAGGATAATAACCCCTTTTTCACAGTCTAGATGGAATTTCATATTTTCATTAAAAGATCGAAAATCAATCTGATTTAATATATATACATTGTATAAAAAAGTTTTTGCTGTGGGTACTAAATGTTGTTGGAGATTGCCCTCCTTTCTTTTTTGATAAACGTCGATTTTGTTTTTCTTCAAGAATGATCATGTGTGACAGACCAGATACAAGACTCGGTGAGAGAATTGCCGGTTGTATCATGAGGCCAGTATCTAAACTGTTCCCTACATCCGGATCTATACCTGCGTCAGTGCTTGCCAGAGGCATGATAAATGACGTCATAACGAGGGTCACTGATGACGTAAAAACTTATGAAAACAGGGACATTCATGTGGTGGCGGGGAATGTTAAAAAGTGATATTATTCTCTGTCTGATACATGTAAGTTAATGACATGTTCACCATTATAGAAATACAAGGTGGTTTCTTTACGTTGGCATCCCTTTAATGCATCTAAGCATTCTTAAATGAAACCATATTGTGTTTATCATGTGAATATTATTTTTAAACTTTGTAACCATTCATTTTCATATTTGGTTATCTTGAAGAAATGTTTTTGCAAATTGACGGAATTCCATTGGAAGCATCTTTACTTCTTACTGATATCTTCTATAATCAAATGAAGCTAAGTTTGCTGAACTATTGCTCTCGTCACTGCAAAAATCACTAATCATTCAATTTTAGATACTCCAATAATTATGAATGTATTACCACCAAACCTCCATACATCTTACTGAAATCATCATCATTCTTATTTGCTCGTGTTTACCGTATGCGTCTAGATTTCTGAAAGCGTTTACAATGTAACTACATGTTTTGTACTTACATTCAAACTTGATAGTATTTTCTATTTCTTCAATCTTACATGTCACATTCGTTTTAAACTTATTTTCCATACTCGTTACTTTTGATGTACTGTACGTTGTTCATAAAAGTTGTCTTGCCATAGTAGTTATTTACAATATCATACAAATAAAACGCAAACACTCAAATACACAAATTTTCAGCCACTTGGCCTTTATCAAGTGTAAAACGACAATGTTCAAACATTTGCTATAAAAGCCAGAGAAGTAAAGTCGGGTTGTATCTAGTCTTTTGATACATTGTCGTTTTAACACTTGGTAAGGGCCAAGTGGCCGAAAATATGTGTACTTTAGTGTTTTTGTTTTTATTTATATTATCCCTTAGCAAAATGAAATCAATTTAGTTTCATTTAGAATTCATTTTTCTTCTTACCATTTACTTTTCATTTCATTTTCATTTGGTTTATGCAAATTAGTAATGAAGTGAATAGCCATGCAGTACTGATTTGAATAGAGAAAACCATTCGAAAACCATTTGATATTCATTAATTTTCAGCAATTACTTTTCATTTACTTTTCTTCTGAATTCCATTGCCACAGCGCAAAAAATCAAATGAGCTAGACCATTTTTATGACGCCATATGCAAATGGAAAGAAAATGGTCTAAAAATGCTCATTTGCATAAATCATTTTTATGATGTCATCAGAGTAATGGAAGCGAAATTCATATATTTTTAAAATGTGCCTATATTTACAGGTCATCAAATATTAAACTTTGATTAGAACGATCCTAAGTATTTCAAATAAATTAGGTCATTTCTTTGTTATTTTCTGTTTTGCGCCCTCGTGCTGGTAGGTTTTGAGCCCAAAGTCAGAAAACAAAACAAAGTTAGAATAATAAAATCTTTTGCAAATTAAAAGTGTTTTGTAGAAAAATTGAAGAGAAATGGATTAATTTTAGAAATTTCATGTAAAAATGTAAATTTAAAGTACCTCAATGATTCAAGGTAACGTATTATGTATCATTCTTTTGGTGACTAAAATCTGTTAATATTCAATTGAAACTAGTTTCTGTCAGATTTCACATAGTCACATAATATTAAAATGCAACTTTTTTTATTTGTTTGTTTTTCTCCCTGGCTGGCTGGTTGCTTTCTCAATTTCAAAAGGACGCAAAACAGTATAAAGACAAGGAATGGTTTTATTATATGTAAAGACATTTAATAACATGTTATCAATGAAGAGAAATTGAAAATGAAAAAGAAGCAACAGTTTTTCAACAAGCAGTCAATCAATCTACTAAAATAAATTGATGATATGTTGAAATTTAATTCAACTTTATTTGTACCGGGTATTTTTAATATTTTCAACTGTCATTTACTATATCCATTCAGGGTTCATTAGGTACTCAAGGTTGAAAAATATTTTACTTGAAACTTTATTTAATGATTAACGAAAGGGTGATTCAAACTTTATTTCTGAGTAATAAAGTTCAGAAAAATTCAATATTTTTTTTCATAGAAATGTAGCTGATGCTGTACTATTACACCTGTACTGAAAGTGAATGCTGTATAGATTTTTACTACATGCATCATGTTGTATCAGAACTATAGGAAATTCAGTCTGTAATATTCAAACTTATAACTGTAAGGAAGAACAATTTGTTGATACACTAAATCAAGTAGTTCAATGTATTGATATATGCCTTACCTTGTAATAATTTGCAATCATAAGTATACATGCCAAAATATGCCAGAAACCAGTTTTGAATGTAGAAGTTGGACCAATAAATTCTTTTTTAAGCTTTTGAGAGGGAGCTTCTTATTGGTACATTTACAATGCAACATTTAAATTCATTGGTCAAAAGCAGATACGCAAGTAAAAACTCTGAAAGAAAACATTTCTTTTGCATTTTAAGATAAATGAAAAAGAAATGTGGCCTTTCATTCTTCATAGTTTTATGACCATTCATTTTTGAAACCATTTCACAGAAAAGAAATGAGAATAAATTGAAAATCTGTTAATAAATAAGAATCTTTCATGTTCATTTGATGGGGAAATGTCAAAGAAAATAGTCTATTAAACATATTCATTTTTCTAGAAATGGAAATGAAATTGATTTCAAAATGGTCAGAATGAATAATGTTTCAATAGATGAATAAAAATAAAATGGAATATAAATGCAAAATGGTTAATCAATGCAAAACAAATGCAAAAGTAAATGGAATTTTCAATATTTCAGTCTACTACAATTTCATATTTTATGCATAGATACTGTACTGTGCTTTATTGATGTTTACATAGGAAGCTCGTATGTACGTCGGCATATTTTCTAATACTATGGATATTGCCAGTTTTTTTTATTTTATTCTGTTTTGCGATCTTTTGAAATAAAAAAAAAGCCATCCGCCAGCCAGGGAGAAAAAACAAACAAGCATATAAAAGAAAGTTGCTGCACTTTCATAATGTTTGACGTATGTACCATGCGAAATATGACAGAAAGTATTACATTGTAACATATTTTAGTCAACAAAAAAATGATTGATAATGCAATGTCTTGCATCATTGCTCTACTTTTACATTAATTTGTACATGAAATGTAAAAATATACATTTTTTCTTTAATTTTTGAAGAAAATACATTTAATTTGCAAAAAAAAATTATTATTTTGATTTTGTTTTGTTTTATGACAATAACTATGGGTTAAAACCTACCTTCACGAGGACGCAAAAGAGACAATTACAAAGATATGGCATAATCGTACTAATCAAAATGTTATCTAATGATACGAGTGGTTGTAGCTCGATATTGAAGTAACAGTAAGATTGAGTAGAATCCTTTGAAGCTAAATTATCTACCTTTTTATTAGTGTACAATTAGTGGGGAAACAAATCTTGGGAGGTAGAATTTAAAATACTAGTAGATAATGAGGTAAACAGGGGAATCGTGTTATTGGAGAACTTGTCAGTGTGGTCGATTGGCCAGAATGAACAATTACGAGTCAATAATTGAGAGCGCGTTGTCATGCGAATGGCTGCTCTATAGAAACCTAGTTTGTCTTATTTGGTAAAAACAGAACACAGACGAGTTTGGGTATAAAGACGGAGTGCGGGCCCTTTCTCCAATCTTAATTTGTCTCAATAAAATAAAAAACTGCAAGCTGATTTTATACATCATTTGGAATGCGGAATTGTTTTATTACGAACACGATATAGAATTAATGTTTAACATTGTTTAACATGTTTAATTATTTAACTGATCTAACTTATCATTTGTGTTGTTTAGATGTTTTTCTTTTTCGCCATCTTATAAATCATTATACTTTTGTATATTGATATTCGTATTCATGTTTGTTCATTCATTATTTGTTTATTATGTTTATATCTAAGAAAGGAGGGAATCTCTAACAGGACTCGGTAGCAGCACCAACAGCAAAACCGCAAAACAGACACGCAAAGAATGAGACGGATCGAAATTCCGTCTTTTCGATTTTACTGGCGTGCGTTCGATTTGTGCAGGTATCTGACGTAAGAGCATTGTGACGTCATTAAATTCATTTGAAAACGTCATATATGTAACCCTGTTTCCCTGAATTTCATGCTGGTTTCCATAGAATTTGATGACGACACAATGCGTTGACGTCAGATACCTGCACAAATGGGAAGCAACTCTGTATTTCGAAAAGACCGAATTGTACATTGAACGCCGAATCACAAAGAAACATCAAACATAAATGACTACACTTAAACCATCTGAATAATGTTCGGCTCAGTAAGTTTAAAAATTTCAACCTGATACATGTATTATACATGATTTAGCTAGACAAAAAGCCATTGGCAGTAGTGTCTGAAAACAAGCCAGACTGAGGTTAACTGTTAGGCACTATCTTTGATGTTTAGTTCATCCCCTTTGCAGTCAATTGATTCCCCGTCACCAGCAAACACAATAAGTGGTGTATAGTCAATTGCGAAATCATGATCATGAACTTCCAAAATTCAGTACCGCAAAATCCATAAAAAAATCTATACAACACTTTCATTCATCACACCAATCACACCATTCACCTTGTACTCTTATGCATCCACATGATAATTTATAAATAGAATAAGCGTCTCATCATGACGTCAGGGGGGCTCTGCTAAAACACCAATAGCAACAATGTCGACATCATTCTGAGGGGTGGCGGGGCGACTAACCTAGCAACAACTCATTTGTGATCGACAAGAATATTTGGACGATACAATAGATAGGACTTAACATCTGTCTGTTGGTCGTTCTGTCCATCTACCTGTTTACCCCACCCAAACCGGCTGTCTTAAACTGTCTTAAATATGGTCACATCTTTTAAAATGTCCACACAGTATTTAAAGATATTTAGGCTTGGACAATCCAATTTCCAATAAACATATCGAGTAAGATTTTTTTGAATTGCAAGTAATCAGGTAAGATTCTCCTTACACACTGTTTGATCCGCAAGACTGAGAGAGTCTGTCGATTGATATTGATATTGAGAATTTTGATAAAATCTGATGACGAAAATAAGAAGAGGATTTCAATCAAGTTTTTAAGAATGTGATAGTGACTTTACCTAAAGAAATACTAATTTACATACAGTAACCAACATCTAGTGGATACCTTAGTAATATATATATATATATTTAATTATTTAACATACATTATATATTAATCATAATTGTAATTACAATTTTTTCTACATTTCGGCTGTCACATTTATATGGCATGTTTCTCATAATCATTACGTGAAAGTCATCTTGTGATCTTTTGAGAAATAAAGTTACACAAAAATTAGAAAGTTTTGACCTTATTGTGAAAAAGTAGGGGATCTCCAAAGAGACTCGGTTGCAGCATCCACAGCAAACCACCCGAAAACACCCCAATCGAAAACACAGAGAAGACATACACAAAATGGACAAGAAAGTCTATATGACATTAAGTACCCGAAACGTGCATGTCTGGTCCACGTTGCCAATTTATCTGTTCTTAAATGATGCTATTCAATTTGAAGACGTTTACATTTATACCACTTGGTGAGTGTCACTGCTGGTGGACCAGGAGTCCCCGAGGGCACATGTAGCCAAGTTCGATCAATTTCGGTTGGTCGTTTCTTCAACGCATTCTAAATTTCTGTTATCAAAATTTCTTGAAATTTCAAAAAAGTGGGTCCTGTAGCATCATATCCCACCAATCCTGCTACGTCTTTCGATACAATTTTTTGACATAGTAACTTTCTTACATTTTTGGCATAATTCATTGTTTAGATTTGAGGATCACTGACGAGGGTTAAGTACCCGAAACGTGCATGTCTGGTCCACGTTGCCAATTTATCTGTTCTTAAATGATGCTATTCAATTTGAAGACGTTTACATCAAAACACCAAACACAAAAAGACTACAGGTAAACCAAATGGGCAGTCGGTGTCGATGGGCATCTGCCCGTTAGTAACAAATGGTGTAGTTATCCGGATAACATGCGCACAACCCTCCCACTTTTCCGATTACGTAGAGGTCAGTGCGCACAGTTATGTGTAATTACCTCCTCACTGTGAGATGACCAGACACAGGGCAAAAGAGCGCAGGAGGCCAAGCAATACTAACTAATATATTATTTTGCTATTTCGAAAATTCATCCAAACCTAACATCGACATTAAAGGGTGTTAACATCTGAGCACCATTCCTCCAATGCTATTTTGGTCATAGATTTTATTTGGATGTGATACTAAATCGACCCTACAGGAAATTTGGAGCCGCGCACTCTCTGCAAAGAAATTACATAGGTTTCAATTGTCAATATTGAAATATATAATACAAAGGGCGCTACTGAAATAAAATTAAGTTGTGTCTGAAGATCACTTTGGCTGGAAGAGGATGAGGATTTAATATCTGAAACATGTCGTGTCTGGTGTCTTGTTTGAAATTTTCTTCCAAAGAGTTGGAATACTTCCGTATCATTTGATGACACAAATTTATGGCCAAGCGGAACGGAAACCGGAAGCAAGCTTAGGAGATTGTATTATTGCTTGAAGACGCATTGGGTCACTAAATTTTATCATCAATATCTAAAGATTCTATCTTATTGAAAAAAGCACATGATTTCAATAGACTGCAACTAAATCTATTGATAGTTCATCATCGGTTCTTCGATATAGCTTCATGTTCATGGCCATAAAATCCTTTGGTTCTGCACATTATGATCAGGGCAAGGTTTGACCGCTTCATCAACTTTTGCGCTGTAATTCAGACTTTGCATATATGACTATGCTTCCTCAATATTAAGTTATATCTGGAGTGCTGAGCAATGAATCCACTGAAAACATGGAGGTAGTCTAAACGAACAAAAATATTTTAATTATCAGTTTTGAAATAAATGTGTAATCGTTAAAATGTATGTTCTTTCAACAAGTACATGTCCCATTAGTGTTCAATGCGGAAATCCAAAATAAATTAAATCCAAAATGACTGTGAAGAGCGAAATTCTAAACATAAAATCCATTAGCTAAAGACATGGCTATGCATTCAGGGCGTTATCTCCTTCAGTTTGTGACTATTTTTCATCTAATTTTGAATTAATTTATCTAATCTTTAGTTAATATTGAATTTGAAGACGTTAACATTTCAACCACTTGGTGAGTGTCACTGCTGGTGGACCAAGAGTCCCCGAGTGCACATGTAGCCACGTTCGATCAACTTAGGTTGATCGTTTCTTCAACGCAGTCCAAAATTTCTGTTATCAAAATTTCATGAAATTTCCAAAACGTAGGTCCTGTAGCATCATATCCAACCTACCTGCCACGTCTTTCGGTACATTTTTGGACATAATAACTTCCACACTCGTTGGCAATTCTACATTGTTTAGATTGAGGATCACTGACGAGGGTTAAGTACCCGAAACGTGCATGTCTGGTCCATGCCGAAAATTCTTCTATTTTTAAATAATGCTATAAAATTTGAAGACGTTAAAAATTTGAACCACTTGGTGAGTGTCACTGCTAGTGGACCAGGAGTCCCGATGGGCACATGTAGCCAAGTTCGATCAACTTCGGTTGATCGTTTCTTCAACGCATTCAAAAAATTCTGTTATGAAAATTCCTTGAAATTTCTAAAATGTGGGTCGACCCTGCAGCATCATATCCCACCTATCCTGCTACGTCTTTCTGTACATTTGTTGACAAAATAATTTTCATACTCTATGGACAAAATACATTGTTTAGATCGGGATCACTGACGAGGGTTAAGTATCCGAAACGTGCATGTCTGGTCCATGATGTTCTATTCTTGAATTATGCTAATGAATTTGAAGACGTTAAACATTTGAACCACTTGGTGAGCGTCACTGCTGGTGGACCAGGAGTCCCCGAGGGCACACGTATCAAAGTTCAATCAACTTCTCTTAAGACGTTAAACATTTCAATTGGTGACGGAAAGTTTACAAATGCATTAAAAGTATATTGACGGAACGCTATACTTGAGAGATAATAGTCCATCAGCAGAGATACTAATTTAGCGTTTGAAATCATCAATATTGAAATACATGTATATGACTAGATTCAGTCAGATTTCAGTCTATATATCTGATGACATTTTGTATATCTTTACAATGTCAATATGACCATTACTGAAGGTCATGTAACATGTTCTGTCGTTAAAATTTCAGTGCATCTTATGACCTTTAACAAATTATTGATCTTTATCATGTCAATATGATCATAACTGAAGGTCATGTAACATGTATTGCACGTGTTAACAGCACCACCTACAATGCATTCTACAATGCCTTCTGCACTTGCACCAGAGATGGATCATTAGATAAGTTGTCTTTCGTGTTTCTGTTCAGCCTGTGTCATTATCTCCGTCTGTTTGTCCTATTTTCTTTTCGACTGAGAATTTAAGTTCCGTTATGTATTCCAAAATTTGTAAGCCTTCCGATCGTGGTTTTTGGAATACATGTTTGGTTTTAGCTTTTGTGTTTGACTTTCATTCACTTATCTTCACGTTCAAAGCAACAATTCACTGAAATCAGACGAGGCAGTGAAAACGATGGTCAAAACAAGATTCTACCAATTTAGAAATAAATTTACAGTAACTTTGACCTTTGACCTAAGCCTTTGTTGAAGGTCAATGTGTATAGATGTATATCCTTTACAACAAATCCTGTGAAATGTAAAATTCATGTAAGCAATTAGAGCAGAAGCATGGACAATAATTTAACCATCAAACGCATAGTAATCTTGACCTTTGACCTATAATATCACAAATCCTTAGATCTTTGCAGCATAACTGTAAAATGGTGTTCTTTAATACAGACAATGAAAAATTATGGTCAGAATATCCATTAAGAGCACAGTGACTTGACCTCGACATATGATCTTGGTTCGGGATAATGAAAGCTAGTCCTTCTAGGTCTGAAAAATATTATTCAAATCAATGAAAGCGATGAAAAGGTAGCAAAATGACCTTAACCTTTGACCTAATTTAAATATTGTTCGTGGTTATTTCATAGTGTTTGACACTTTTCGTGGTATTGATCAGATCTCCAGCAAGACCAACTCGCACTGACCACAGCAGTGCACACCCACAGAAATACAACAAACAAGGAACATAGACAAAACAACTTCAACAAACATGCAACACTGGGGACAACAAGAAAATGTATCATTCAAACAGACAAAGAAACGTGGATGACAGTAGCTAACAAATGGAGAAGATCAATTTGTAACTGCAGCCTGTTTCAAAAACATAGGGTAATCAAAGATTACATAGCTCGCCTATACAGGTTTTTGTCAGTAACCAGGTTAAAGTTTTTGAAAAGTATGTCAATGTCCAAGGTCAGGGTCACTAGGTCAAAGGTCATGGTCTCAAATGAAAGGTCTCGTCACAAGGTATCTACATGTGAAATATCAAAGCCCTACCCCTTATAGTTCAAGAGATATAGCCCATGTTAAAGTTTTGTCTACGGACGATGACAACGACGCCGAGGGTTCATGGCATTAGCTCTCCGGACTTTTTCGTCCCGTTGAGCTAAAAATACTTACGAATATTTTAGGAATTTTTGTAACTTTTGATCGCTTAGTTCTTCTTATAAGCCGAATGTCGAGATATAGTGTTTCTGAATTTATATCTTTTAATAGGTATGTAGAAGTTTTCATAGAAAACATAATGCAATCTAAAAGGAAACTCTTTTGAGACTGTTACAAAAAATTCCATAATTTTTTCGGAAGTATTTTTGTGAAACAGGCTGCTGGTACATGTACCGACTTTTGACGTTCATCCGCTACATAATAGCAAATGGTGAAGTTATCAAGATTACATGTGCACAACCCTCCCACTTATCTGGATGCACAGAGGTATTTGCATGTCCTGTTCAATATTAAAATACTGTGTCAATGACCTATGACATATAACCTAATTGGTTCAAGGTCAAGACACATGCTTTGGTTCTGGGTAACCTGTCATATATATATCATATTAATTCATGCAAGCTAATGACGTGATCACTAAGTAAACATCACTTCAATAGCGTCTGGAAAATTGAAAACACAATGAAAGGATCCCGGACCTTAAGGCCCCTTTTTGGATCATCTATATATCGATTGATTATAAAGATTTAGTGTCCGTTTTTACACCAGAAGAAAATTTAACATTTTACGAGTAAGAAAAATTATGAAAATTTCGTTTGTAATCTCATCGCAAATTATGTAACCTCTATACAGTTAAGAGGGGTAACCGAAATATCCGGATAAACCGCCCTCGCTCAGGTAAAAATCAATGCAGATATATAGATCGATATATGTAAAAGGCGTTTTACATGCTAATTTGTACTTTGTGAACTGTATTTTTTTTCTCTGATTTTCTCTAATTTCAACATGGGCGCAAAAAGAATGGCTAATTCCTTTTGAAGTAGAATCTGTCGTATATCTATCTTTCACTAGTTTGTCTGAATTAGCCATTCTATTTTGCGCCCATACCTAATTAAAGTGAAATTTATCAAAACAACCTGGGTTTTTGTGCAGTGTTCAACCAAAGCTCACGAAGGGTGGGTGTGTTTTAGTAAATTTTGCAAGCGCTTAGGGTTATATCTTAGCAGAAAGGAATATGAAAGTTGTTGTTCAGACATAGATCAAACAATTTACATGAATATTTCAGTAAATTTTGAAAATTCAAAAATCCGATTATTATAGCCTTTCCTTAAAGGCCGGGTGGGGACTATAAAAGAAGACAGGTAAAATTCCTGTCATTTCCTCGCTGACCGCTGTAGGGTTAACATCTCTAACCGCAATCTGATTGGTCCTATGTTTCCTTTACAACCCTCTCAATTTTTGATTGACAGCTTCAAATAGGTAAATTTGTGGTATATCTAATTTGCATAATCAAGTATACCTGTCGGTATGTCTTTCATGTCACACACCGCTTGCGTCTATAGGAATATCAGTGGTCAGTAGACGCCGCGTTTATCACGCCTACCAAGCTAAGATCACTCAGGTGTGCATCTTAATTACCACTCGGTAAAAAAATCCGGCCTTTAAGGTCCGGGATCCTTTACGAAGTTCAAGTGCTGCATCTCATAGTAAGTTTAATTTAAACAAACTCAAACTTGATCTGGATCGTACTGAATAATATTCACGAACGAAAAATTAATATCAAGTTCAGTTGTTCTTATCTTTGGTATCAAAATTATAGTACTTCTCCTTCTTCAAGGATTATCCATTTGTATGGTGAAGGAATTACTTGAGTTATAAGATATATATTTTACATTGCAAGTTGACTTCCTATGTTAAACGCCTATTAAATTTTCACATAACGTGCGCGCAAGAAGTTCAAACAGTGGGCGGGGCATACTGATGCAAAATTTGCGATCAGGAGGAGATTCCCAACATGTGTACGGGGAAATTGTGACGATATAAAAGAGAAGAAACAGACGGGGACAACAAAAAAATCATTGAAACCATGGAAATATATATAACAACTCTATGTACTTGTATATATACAGTTTCCACAGAGTTCATGTGTACTTTAATGTAGATGGCGCTACCGAAATGAATTTATACAGCGCTGACTACTCTGATATTATAAATAAGGCTTTATTCTCTTTAAATTGTTTATAAAAAAATAAAATTCATCATGAAAACGTTTTAGCAGATATTTACAACATTGTGAAAACGTTGTAACAGTCCATTTTTAAATGTGAACTTCCACAGAGTTCATGTATACTTGAATGTAGATGGCGCTACTGAATTGAATTTATGCTGCACTGACTTTTCTAATCATAAATAAGGCCTTATTCCCTTCAAATTGTTATAAAAAAAATTAAGACTCATCGTGAAAACATTTTAGAAATAAAAATTATTCGGTAATTTTTAATATCAAACCGTATATTTTGGTCCTTTGCAATGGGGTATTTCTTGCCCTTCCTGGTAGGGAGAATGGACACACGTGAAACATTTAGATCTTAATTTTCACTTAATTTGTATAAAATTTCGAAGATGTTTTCAAAGCCGTTTTACGTCTGAATGTAAATATAAGGAATGAGTATCTTATTTTTTGCGTTCATGGCTTTTACACTCTTGTTCGACAGGCGCAAATCTTTCGAGAACCGCTTCGCGGTTCACGAGATTTGCACCTGTCGAACCAGAGTGTAAAAGCCATGAACGCAAAAAATAAGACACTCATTCCTTAAATAAATGCTGTTTTCCATACACAACAAGTTTGACATTGACCTTTATCTCTTCCTTTTCCTAATAGTGTGATGTGTAAAGCCCCAGTAACACTGCACTCTACATCCATTTCACATTCAAAAATCTGCTGGACTTGGTTGTTAAATGCTACCGCTGTGCTTTGTACAAGGTATGACCGCCGGCGGCTGTTCAACTGCTGAAACACTGCCTAGGCACGACTTACCACATCCAACCATGTCTAAGGCTATAAACGTTCATGGTAAGACGCTATACACATGCTATTACATGTAACCGTGATATAATGCAGAACACTGGCCGTGCAATGACTGTACTCTGTCCATGATAGACCGCTTACGCTTTCGCATCTTACCGCGTCATCCCCAAAATTTAATCACTGCTGGAACACAGATTATCACATTATTTCGCGTGCGTTGTAAGTGTTTACCAAAAATATCTTCCGTTGTTGTCCGTGGAATGAAATTTTGAGCAGTTCAAAACTTCTTTCCGCGTCCAACACCGTTCAGATTTTTTTACCGCGTCCTACCACGTCTACAAATCGTTTGCACCGTGTCATAAAAGCGAACAACAAAGTCTGCTTCACGGGAGACCTTGTATGGGGCGTGATCTAGCTGCAAAGTGCAGTGTGACCGGGCCTTAAAGTGCAATGTGTAAAGTTCAATACTGTAGGTCAAGAATGACTTGACTTATGGTGCGGATGGTCCATGTGATTGAAAGACATCGAGAATCAGTATGCCTTGATTACTTATAGAACTTAAAGGTATAATAATACGTCATACATTTAGTTTGCATCTGACAAATTAGATTGACAGATATATAGATCTATAAATCTACCAAATGTTTGACTCAGTGACTGACAGACAAATTTATAATCTGACAGATAGACAATGCAATAAGTAGTCCAAACAATAAAAGGATAAACAACATACAAATATATGTCTTCATCAGAGCTTTGGAAACAAAAACAAGAAAGGTCAGACAAAGAAAAAATCCCACCCCATTTCAAAAGAAAAGAAACTCCTTGTATCTCCTATAGCTACACACCAACAGTTGCATCTAAAATTTACAATTACAAACGATTCTTGCAGTGTATTGATTTAAGTAATCCCTCACTACAACCACTTCCTTGCGAATGTTAAACGTTCTTCATCGGATTTCAACTACTCTCCTTGTGGACACGTTATTACTTGTGACCTTAGTATAGTCAAGAACGACAAGTTGAGAGAATTGTTAAAAAAGGGTCCCAAATACAGAGAAAGTATGTCCTTTACATGGAACCAAAATTTTTAAATTATCATGGACTCTTGTGAGGAATATACAAGACGTTGTGCAAAGAAAGAGGATGTACAGCTCGACACCCTTTCCGAATGAATAAAATCCATCAGAGGGTTACTTTTATCTAGAATTAACCGATTAAAATCAACGGTGAACACCAGATTCGAGTCTATATTTAAAGACCCTGATGTTATCACAGAGCTTAACTACCTCCAAGAACATTATGTCATCACACCAGCGGACAAAGCCTCAAATAATTACACATTTACTTGCAAAAATTACTATTTCGACAGTCTAGTTAAAGAGTTGGGTTTAAATTCGACACCTGGAAATCCCACTTACACCCCAACAAACCTATCGGCCTCTGAAATAATAGATAACCACAAACCTTTGGCTTCCACACTAACAATTTATATTTAGATTTACCATACTTAAACTGCATACCTAAAATGCATAAGAATCCGTACAAACAACGTTTCATCGCTGGTTCCTCAAGATGTTCTACCAAATCTGTATCGATCTTGCTCACCAAAGTTTTATCTGAAATCAAATCTGGGCTTCAAAAATATTGTTCGACAGTATATTCTCGCAGTGGTATCAACCAGATGTGGATTTTAAAGAATTCGAAGGAACTTTTAGAAAATCTTAAATCCACCCATTTTAGTAAAGTCCATTCGATCAAAGCCTTTGATTTTTCGACACTTTACACTACAATTCCACATTCTAAATTGAAAGAAAGACTCGCAAAAATTATAAGTAATGCGTTTACAAGTAAGAACGGTAATCGCAAATACAAATTTATTGTTGTTAATTATGACAAAACCTACTTTGTAAAAGAAAAATCCGATTCTGAAAATAAGTACACTGAAACAGATATTATTCAGATGTTAAACTTTTTTTTGATCGACAACATTTTTGTGGTGTTTGGAGGAAAGGTCTTCCAGCAAATTGTCGGAATTCCAATGGGGACCAATTGTGCCCCACTCCTTGTCGACATTTTCCTTTACTCGTACGAAGCTGAATTCATTCAATCTTTGGTCTCTGAAGGGAAAAGATACTTAGCTTCTGACTTCAACTTCACTTACAGATACATAGACGATGTGTTGTCCATCAATAATCCAAAATTCGCGGATTATCTGAGTAGTATCTATCCTTCAGAGCTTGAAGTCAAAGAAACTACAGAGACAAATAATTCAGCATCCTATTTGGACATAATGTTGTCCTACGACACTGATGGTCACATGAACACCTCACTCTATGACAAACGTGACGACTTCAATTTCAGCATTACAAACTTTCCCTTTCTGAGTAGCAACATCCCTTCATCACCAGCTTATGGTGTGTTCATATCTCAGTTGATACGCTATGCCAGAGCAAGTACCAAATATAAGGATTTTGTTCTGAGATCTAGGCGTCTTTCAGATAAGCTTCTCAGTCAGGGATATGTTTGTGACCGACTAACATCGTCACTGAGGAAGTTCTACGGTCGATATGGGGAACTCGTCACTATGATGTCCCACTCTCCAGAATGGTGGATGATATTCTGTCATAGACCATTTGAACCATCCGACCAAAGATTGTACTCTAAGTCTTCCGAAATGGAAGTAACCGGATGTGACATTTCTACCGAATTGAAGCGGCGGGTGTTGCATGCAAGCAGGAGATGCTTACTATTCCTGGACACCTGGTCTCACTCCCATATCGGGAGTTCGCTTCTTTTCATATGATGGAAGTTTTTGTTAGTTTGCTTTGGTTCCTGTTTTATCCTGATTTTGTATGCCTTCGGTTTCTGATTTTCTGAATTATCGATTTTGTGCTGTATACAGGGATATGGTCTTTATCCATATTTGTCATTCAACCATTTTCAAATACACTATATGTTATTACGGTTCCAGACAGGTAATAAAGTCTGATATACCTTGTCTGGAATATATATTTCCCGAGCCAAAGGTGAGGGGAATATTCATTCCAGACAAGGTATATCAGACCATATTACCTGTCTGGAACCGTATACTAATAACATTTTTATCATACTGCAAATCACTTATAAATTGTCATTTCAAAATCATGTGTCAACAGTAAAATTTCTAACTTTTTAATTTGTTGATGGACTGTAAAATTTTCTTCACCATTAAAAAGATCGTACTGGTTATTGGTTTAGTCAAAATGAATAAAATCAAATTCAAAGAATTGTGGTCCCCCGTTTTGGGTGTTTGTCTTTAAAGAAATGCTTACAGACCCCCCCCCCATTCTTAAGTTTTCATAATATATCTCATATTTTATCAACTTTCTTAATATGAAAGATTAAACTCCATCCCAAACATATGGTCGAGGCTGAGCTTTTTAAATGTGGGTCAACCTCCAAGGATGAGGTCACAAGGTCAGAATGTTGTTACCAACAGAAAGGTCTTGTCACAAGGAATACACATGTGAAATGTGAAAGCCCCATTAATTTCCATTCGAAAGTTATGGTCAAGGTTAAAGTTTTTGAAAAGTATGTCAAACTCCAAGGTCAAGGTGAAAATTTTTGGTATCCATGGAAAGGTCTTGTCACAAGGAATACACATGTGTAATATGAAAGCCCTATCACTGTCCATTCAAAAGTTATGGTCAAGGTCAAAGTTCAAGGTCAAGGTCAAAATTTTTTGGTATCCATGGAAAGGTCTTGTCACAAGGAATACAAATGTGTAATATGAAAGCCCTATCACTGTCCATTCAAAAGTTATGGTCAAGGTTAAAGTTTTTAATAAGTAGGTCAAAGTTCAAGGTCAAGGTCACAAGGTCAAAATTTTTGGTATCCATAGAAAGGTCTTGTCACAAGGAATACACATGTGTAATATGAAAGCCCTATCACTGTCCATTCAAAAGTTATGGTCAAGGTTAAAGTTTTTAATAAGTAGGTAAAAAGTCAAGGTCAAGGTCACAAGGTCAAAAATTTTGGTATCCATGGAAAGGTCTTGTCACAAGGAATACACATGTGTAATATGAAAGCCCTATCACTTTCCATTCAAAAGTTATGGTCAAGGTTAAAGTTTTTAATAAGTAGGTCAAAGTCTAAGGTCAAGGTCAAAAGGTCAAAAATTTTGGTATCCATGGAAAGGTCTTGTCACAAGGAATACACATGTGTAATATGAAAGCCCTATCACTGTCCGTTCAAAAGTTATGGGCAAGGTTAAAGTTTTTAATAAGTAGGTCAAAGTTCAAGGTCAAGGTCACAAGGTCAAAAAATTTTGGTATCCATGGAAAGGTCTTGTCACAAGGAATACACATGTGTAATATGAAAGCCCTCTCACTTTCCATTCAAAAGTTATGGGCAAGGTTAAAGTTTTTAATAAGTAGGTCAAAGTTCAAGGTCAAGGTCACAAGGTCAAAAATTTTGGTATCTATGGAAAGGTCTTGTCACAAGCAATACACATGTGAAATATCAAAGCCCTATCACTTACCATTCAAAAGTTACACACAAGGTTAAAGTTTTTGTGACTGACGGACAGACAGACGGACTGACGGACAAACTGGTTTTAATGTCCCCGCGCTTTCGCAAAAGCGGGGGACAAAAACACGAATGAAATTCATTTTAGCAGAAAAATAAAATTAAAGGATCTTATGCAAGAGAAAAATCTAAAAAGTCTGAAGGTTTTTATGGGAAATGCGCGCTATGACGTCAAGAAAAAATAAGGTGTCCATGACCCGTCACAAAACTCTATATTTACGGCTGCAGACGGGTAACATAAGTCTCATTATTACAGCTAAACAACCAATGAGATTCCTAGAAATTTATTTTCAGTGTGACAAAATATTATTAAGTGGTCAGGTCTTTGTCTTTTATAATTTACTGAGGAATTGAAACATAACCAATCTCACAGGGCTAAAAATTATTCAAAGAACTAGAAAAACGACAAACATAAACATTACATGCAAGTCATTCATATGAAGAGATTTTATAAGCAGCTCTTAGTTTGGCTGATCTGCTTCGAGGATTGTTAACACATTCTTCCTCTTCCGGGGTAATAACACCGCGTTTTACTGGCTTCCATGTCTGTTTCAATAGTTCTTCCATTTCCTCCTTTTTAAAATGTTCGTGACCTCTATAAGCTCTCCTTACCCTTTGTTGAATAGAAATACACTTTTCTTCAGTCATATCAATACCATGAAAGTGTCGTTTAACGATTCTGTCTTCAAGGGAGTGAAAAGTAATAGCCACGCAAACTCCGCCCTCCCTAAGATAATCATTTGCTATGTGAAGACCAATGTTTATTTCATTCAGCTCATTGTTCACAAATATACGCAATGCCTGAAATGTACGTGTGGCCACGTGAGCACGCCTTCCCATTTTGTCATGCAGAACTGAACCTCTGAAAAATATATAATAAATTAAATGAGAAATTGTTATTGCACTGAAAGCTACAATAAGTTACATATTGTGTACAAAATGTAGTTTATACCTAATAGTATATACAAGGGTCAGTAAATTTCATACGGTGCAAGAGCAATTAAGATAATTCTTTTGATGAACAAATAGATGATTTACAATATACACATGACAAAGCTATATATATAGGCTTGATTTGCGATTCAAACAAAGCATCAAATTTTAAAAGCAAAACACTCCTTTACACATTTTTTGACTACTTGACATACTTATAATCAAGATAATATTATGTATTGATTTTGTATTTTATTGGGCAAACTGAAAATTCTGATGGATACATAGAATACTTGCAAAAAAACACAGCTGTTAAAAAGAAAGAACAGGTTTATGGTCTGTTGTATGTTTGACCATAAGTATGTGACCTTCACCTTGCATGTGACCTTGACCTTGCAAGTGACCTTGACCTCGCATGTGACCTTGACCTTGCAAGTGACCTTGACGGTCATTGCATGTTGAGTCTTATCATGCTTTGAGATTGATTTTGAAGTATATCAATGCATTCACTCGAATGAAGGCCCATTTTTTGTGAAAGTGTTACTTCCAGACAGATGGATAGATGGACAGACAAACACTGGGCAGTGGAATCCCTAAATGTGGTTCTAGTGTTGCAGAGGACATAAAAAAGGATCAGAGAGATTATTGATTCAGCTAAATTGATTATTGATTTTTTTCCCATATGAGATGGTATCCAATGTCAGACAATTACATATATGAAATGAACCAATGGGTATGGTGACAGGAATTCTGAACTGTCATCATTTCTCAGAGTTTAGAGAAGGTTCACATAGTAATTCTTATTAACCTAACAATCAGTTTTTATCAGATTATACCATCCCAAAAGAGAGGTGACTCTGGTTTTCAAGAAGACCAACAAAAGTGACGTTACTCTGGTTTTCAAGAATACCGACAAAAGAGACGTAACTCTGGTTTTCAAGAAAACCGACAAAAGAGACGTTACTCTGGTTTTCAAGAAAAGAGACATTACTCAAAGAGACGTTACTCTGGTTTTCAAGGATACCGACAAAAGAGACGTTACTCTGGTTTTCAAGAATACCGCCAGACATTACTCTGGTTTTTAAGAATACCGACAAGAGACCTTACTCTGGTTTTCAAGAATAATGACAAAAGAGACGCTATTCTGGTTTTCAAGAATACCAACAAAATAGACGTTATTCTGGTTTTCAAAAATCATGACAAAAGAGACATTACTCTGGTTTTCAAGAATACCGACAAAAGAGATTTTACTCAAAGAGACATTTTTCTTGTTTTCAAGAATACCGAAAAAAGAGATTTATTCTGGTGTTCAAGGATACTGACAAAAGAGACGTTACTCTTATTTTCAGAAATACCTCTGGTTTTTAAGAATACTGACAAGAGACCTTACTCTGGTTTTCAAGAATAATGACAAAAGAGACGTTATTCTGGTTTTCAAGAATACATTTTTTGTACCAACAAAAGAATTTGAAGACATTAAACATTTCAAGGATACCGACAAAAGAGACGTAACTGGTTTTTAAGAAATATGACAAAAGAGACGTTACTCTGGTTTTTCAAGGATACCAACAAAATAGACGTTATTCTTGTTTTCAAAATTTATGACAAAAGAGACATTACTCTGGTTTTCAAGAATACCGACAAAAGAGATTTTACTCAAAGAGACATTATTCTTGTTTTCAAGAATACCGAAAAAAGAGATTTATTCTGGTTTTCAAGGATACCGACAAAAGAGACGTTACTCTGGTTTTCAGGAATACCAACAAAAGAGACGTTAATTACTCTGGTTTTTAAGATTAGCAACAAAGAGACATTACTCTGTTTTTCAAAAATACCGACAAAAGAGACGTTATTCTAGTTTTCAATAATATCGACAAAAGAGAGAAATATTATCTTACTCTGGATAGATGCTCTCCACTATGGCCACCAGTTGTTTTGTGGTGGATATTTTACCAAAGGTGTACCTCGCCTCTACTATGGCATGAGCTACCTGTTTGTACCTCCTCTCTTCTCCATATTTACGGATAATTTCTGCTAAATCTCCAAAATCCAAATTGTTGACCACATCCATGGCTGATGGCTGATTGGTTACTCTGAAAAACAGTGGTATTATGAATTACGTCCATATAACATTGTATCACGGGGATTTATCGCACTTCCCAGTTGCTTGATGTAATATGGTTTATATACATATTTACCAATACATATAGTACATCAAGCAACCAGTAAATGCTATAAATCCCTGTGCATTGTATAATATCAGATAAGTAAAATGCTAAATCTTAATACTGAAGATCGCAAATATACATCTTACAAAAGTTATATGGATGTTTTCACACACTTTCTGATTCTTCTCCATTGTCTTGACGTCATCAATTTCCTTGGGCAGAAATGAACAATGGTTTAACGGACATGCTGCATGTGCTGTAGTTGCGATCTTCCGTATTGAACATTACTTTTTTAACAGAATGCATGCAAGAATTAAATGAATCAAGAACCCAAGTGGATGGACGATATTGCTTATCTGAAAACACTGAAAATCTAACAGTACATGTGATTTTGATATCGTGATGAAATAAAACAACATTTCAAGTTCCATTAATTATCGAAACAGATGGCATATATTATAAGAAACCAGAAGTCTCTAATCATTAAGAAGTAATCTTTACTTTAGCTCTTCTTCTTCTCTTTCCTCTAAAGGATGGGCTGCATAAGCGACATATTCACACTAGGTTTTAGAACATAAGCCAATCCGCTCTATGTAAATTTTTGGTAAAATTCTTTGCAGGTAACATAGTTGCAGACACTATATAAAAAGCAATAAGCAAAGTGCAAAGTTGCAAAACTGGAAAGTAAGGATGAATATGCAACCTTACAATATACAAGAATTGTATAAGGTCTTGACTTCTGGCACGTTTCAGGTTCAATTGATAGGTGCAATACACATTCTTCATGATCCAGAAACCATTTTAAATCATCAGAGTTGTATGAGTTTGACCTTTTAACCCCAAATTCAAGAGGGGACTTCCTTGATTCATGGGAAACAATTCTTACAAAATCCAGGATAATAGGTGCAATACAGGCTCTTATATGATGTGGAAACCATTTTCAATTATTAGAGTTCTATGACCTTGACCTTTGATCCAAATATCAATAGGGGTCATCCTTGACTCAAAGGAAACATTTCTGTCAAGTTTAATAATAGGTGCAATATAGGCTCTTATATCGTCTGGTAACAGTTTTCGATCATTAGAGTTCTATGACCTTGACCTTTTGATTAAAAAACCAATAGGGGTGATCTTTGATTCAAGGGAAACATTTCAGGCAAGTTTCATTATAATAAAGGCAATACAGGCTCTAATATCGTCTGGAAACCATCCTCAATCATCAGAGTCCTATGACCTTGACCTTTGACCCTAAAATCTATAGGGGTCATCCTTGACTCATAGTGAGTAAGCGTATGAAGTTTAATTGCACAGGCATCTATCATACTCGACTCATACAAGCTAAAAAGTTTGGCTAAAAACATTTGTTTTGGGGACCAAACAATTGCCTTTTATCATACATATAGTCTTTTCTAGAAATCACATTGCTTTTTAAGCCCTAACTACAAGTCTATACTTATTGCTAAAGTATTTGGCATTCTGTAGAACTATATATAACTCAAAACCAAATAATGGTCTCTGATGTTTTTGTACATAATAAACTCAATCAACAAGAATTTTTTTCTCATGCTTCATGCAGGTTCTTTAATTCCATATTTCCGCATGAATATTATTATCATAATTATTTGTTATGTAATTTTGAAATACAATGTAAAATTTTGTACTTGAAACTACAGTAATTAACAAAAATGATTTTACAGCTTTGATCTTATCAGTTCTATTTTTTAATACAGGAAAGAAAAAACAAGCCCTGTAATTTGTGAGACTTAAATTATATTGTGAAAGTAAGATCACCAGACAGAAAAAATGGACAAACCAAAGCAAAATGATGTTATAGTAATCTTGGCATTTCTACATATTTACTGATGTCAGGCAACTTTAATTTTAAATTTCAAAGAGTTACCTTTCTTTCTCTGATGTTCGATTAGTAACATTTGATGTTGAAATGAAACAAATTGATCGTTTGTGAAATGTTCTATTTTCAAAAAAAATATGAGAGAAAATGTAAAAAGAATTTAAAGATCTAGACTTATTGATACATGTAATATATATAAACATTTACATGCTGTTTTGATTAATTACACTAGTTGAATCTATAGTGTTGCAAAATCGGAATAATTTTAGTAACGATTATCGGAAACTATTGGAGGAGTACAATCGATATCACAATTGGAATATTCAGACTTTTTTCTTGTTTCGAATTGTTGTATGTTTTATATCTTTTCAGAAGGAGAATACTCAGAGCCTGTACGTGATTTAAGAATCTGATTTTTATTTCAAATCATGGAAATAAAATTAAATGTTGAACATTCCTTGTTCTTAATATGAATTCATGGCAAAGTCCAAAAATTATTGTTTTCATTTTATCTTGTGTAAATATACATGGATTGCTTCACGTAATTTCAACAGCGACAATCAATTTTCAAAACCATTATCGATAGTCGGTGACTTTCAAGTTTCAGTTACGATAGCGGTGACATCAGCGACTATCGTTACAACACTATTTGAATCAGACGATCCTTTTGATTATCAACAAATTTAATGAGGAATGAAATAAGGCCATATAAAAAAAAAATCCTGGTTCTCAGACACCGCCGCGCGCTCAAAATTCCTCCCGACGAGACGTTTTTATCCTGGGAAGGGAAAAAAATAGCCGCCGCCCGCCAGATTTCTCATGCTGATAAATATAATTTTCTATTAATAGAACAGGGATTTCTGTACAAACGAAAAGTAGAAATGTCTGTTTCAGTACAGCGCTTTACGTTTTAACGGCGCTTGTCGGTTTTGTTAAGACTTTACACGACCAAGATGCTTAGGTGCTCTGACTTCTGTGGAGGGAAATACTGTACTTTGTTATTGTACACAAGATGCAAAATGGCGACCGTGGGGGGAGGAACGAATGATTGTCAGCTTGAAGGTGAATTTTAAAGGCAACACAGTCGTGCCGTGGATTATATTGCCATTGGAATCGAACTATTCAGTGACACAGTTATGTGAGAAACTATTGTGCTTAAGTAGAAAAAATTGTGCTTAAGTAGTTTTCGGAAAATAAAAACAAAAAATAAAAACCCTACCTACCTACCCATATTTTTTAGATCAATTATCTGAGAACCAGAAAATTTTTTTGCGTGGCCTAAATTATGACCCATTAATCACCTTTATATTTGATATGCTTTTCTAACAGAAATTTTTAGGGTGCAATTAGTCTATACTTGTAATTCAGGTAAATTAATCAATTATGTACCACAAATTATCGACTTACCTGGTCTGGTCCATTCTCATGTCCAATGGCCCATCCTTGCTGAGGGTGAAGCCCCTCCCTCCATCATCAAACTGCATTGACGATGCCCCTACATCAAACAGAAAGCCGTCAACTGTGCCAGGCATAATGCCCTCGCTATGGAGGAATTGTGGAAGGTCTGTAAACTTGCCATTGAATGGTTTGATCTGCCCTGGTCTGTTATAAAATACATGTACATGCAGACATACAGTATAATTTGAATACGTAAAAAAAGAAAGAAATATGAAAATCATACTTTATTTTCTATTAGTTGAATAAAGTAATCTACTAATCAGAATATTCTATCATGGGTAAACGTCCTTGACCTTATTTCATCACAACATACGCTTTGATGTACATTATTTTGTGCCTAGTTTGATGTGGTATGACCGCTAAGTATAGTTTCACGCGTAAAATTACAATATTCCAGATGTTTTATCCAAGAGATTATTCATTTGTTTTAAGTATATCAAAGCGTAGCTGTATCTACACAGGTCCATTGTATTTCATGGATCTCAGCACTTTCAATGGTCATGAGGGCATCTACAGTTGAGCACTTATCATACCAATCAAAAAATTCTATGTTCGTGGGTATCACAGCACTTCTTTTAAGCTGTACAATATTTTATCGAAGCAATCTCAACATTTTCTTCATCATTAGAAAACATTCTAATTAGGCCATCTTAACCCTTCTACCATACATACTTGTGTAACTTTGCCATCTTTTGAGCTTCAGAGAAAGCCAGAGGATCCCTGTCTAAGCAGATCATTTCTACCCCTGGAGCTGTTTGTAGTATGTGATGTGTATGACCTCCATTTCCAAAGGTCATATCTACTATTAACTTAAAAAAAATATAAAAGAATTAAAACCTTAAATCATTCTATGAAAGTAATTGGCTTTTGAATTGTACATGTTAAACATGTCCCACTCAATATACGGTTGTTGCATGCAAACAGGAGATGCTTACTCTTCCTGGGCACCTGGTCTCACTCCCATATCATGCATATCGGGAGTTTGCTTCTTTTCATAAAGTGGAGGTTTTTGTTTGTTTGCTTTGGTTCCTGTTTTATCCTGATTTTGTATGCCTTCGGTTTCTGATTTTCTGAATTATCGATTTTGTGCTGAATACGGGGATATGGTCATTATCCATATTTGTCATACATGTAATTATACAATATAAAAAGTACATTTTTTTTGACAAAAATTCAACAAACATATCATACTCATTTTAATTTTGATTTTTACACTATTCAGATATTTAAGAATATCATAGAATTGGTTTCACCTTTGGGTACATTAGAATCTAAAAATGTTATGATCGCTGAGCGATAAAGTCCCCTACCGGCGGCATATATTTATGTCCTGTAACTCTGCCTATGAATTACTCTTCAATTAAACATGTATGAGTTTTAATTAAACTTACTGTCAGTGCAGCAGAATATCTCTATTTGTTGCAGGAAAAAGTCTGGAAAACTGACAATAACTGAATTGTGCAAGTCATCAAGGGGCATAACTCCTTGAAAAATAGGTCAAGCATGACAAAAGTCGAACTTGCTCTGTAAGTATCCAAGACTAAGCTGAGTATCACATTTTACCTGAATACAGTATCTCTATTTGTTGCAGAAAGAAGTCTGGAAAACTGACAAAAACTGAATTGTACAAGTCATCAAGAGGCATAACTCCTCGAAAAATATGTAAAGCGTGACGAAAACAAAACTTGCTCTGTAATTATACAAGACCAAGCTGTGTATCAAATTTAATTTGAATATCTCTATTTAATGCAGAAAAAAGTCCGGAAAACTGACAAAAACTAAATTTTCCAAGACATAAAGGGGCATAACTCATTGAAAAATAGGTCAAGCGTGACGAAAGTCGAACTTGCTCTGTAACTATCCAAGACCAAGCTGTATATCAAATTTCATCTGAATATCTGCATCCGTTGAAGAAAAAAGTCCGGAAAACTGACAAAAAGTGAATTTTCCAAGTCATCAAGGGGCATAACTCCTCATAAAATGGGTCAAGTGTGACAAAAGTCAAACTTACTCTGTAACTATCCAAGACCAAGCTGTGTATCAAATTTCATCTGAATATCTCCATCCGTTGCAGAAAAAAGTCCGGAAAACTGACAAAAAGTGAATTTTCCAATACATCAAGGGGCATAACTCCACAAAAAATGGGTCAAGCGTGACAAAAGTCAAACTTGCTCTGTAACTATCCAAGACCAAGCTGTATATCAAATTTCATCTGAATATCTTCATCCGTTGAAGAAAAAAGTCCGGAAAACTGACAAAAAGTGAATTTTCCAAGTCATCAAGGGGCATAACTCCTCGAAAAATAGGTCAAGCGTGACAAAAGTCAAACTTACTCTGTAACTATCCAAGACCAAGCTGTGTATCAAATTTCATCTGAATATCTCCATCCGTTGCAGAAAAAAGTCCGGAAAACTGACAAAAAGTGAATTTTCCAAGTCATCAAGGGGCATAACTCCACAAAAAATGGGTCAAGCGTGACAAAAGTCGAACTTGCTCTGTAACTATCCAAGACCAAGCTTTGTATCAAATTTCATCTGAATATCTCCATCCGTTGCAGAAAAAAGTCCGGAAAACTTACAAAAACTGAATTTTCCAAGTCATCAAGGGGCATAACTCCTTGAAAAATGGGTCAAGTGTGACGAAAGTCAAACTTGCTCTGTAACTATCCAAGACCAAGCTGTGTATCAAATTTCATCTTGATATCTCCATCCGTTGCAGAAAAAAGTCCGGAAAACTGATATTCGGACAGACGGACAGACGGAGGGACAGACGGACAGACGGACAGACAGACCGAGAGGAAACTAAGAGTCCCCTTCGGCATTGCCGGTAGGGGACTAAAAATAAAACAAAATTAATAAAGAACTGAAACTGATAATTTGAATCTTCTTCATACGCTACATGTATTATAAACAGGCTTAGTCTTGGATTAGAAGAGGGACATTAAAATGAAATCTTTAGTGGCAATATAATTAGGGTATTCTCAGCCAATGAGATTATCGAAGAGTTTTGTCATCTATAGAATTAAGTGATAACAAGCTGTATACCTGATTGTCTTGAGGCTCAAGTATATCAAGCACTGTATCTACCATAACAGGAATATGGGCTAGATTTTTGCCATTTTTGGAGAAATCTTTAGATCTTGTGAGCCCATCTTCTGCCAGTGTCCCTAACTCCTGTTGTGTTCCCAGACCATCTGTATGTAAGCCAGCTATCTGCAGTCCAGGCCGTGTTTTAGTAATAATCTTGTCAATCCGCATGATGCTATTAGCTGACATACCCATACTTGTTGATAGTTTCTTTGCTGCAGAGAAAAGCAAGTCAAATTCATATTATGTACATGTATGTTGTATAACAATTAAAGTCTCAATTAATTAACAAAGATGGACAGGATTATATATTTTTTCAATGAAAATGATATTGACACTTCTGTTCTATTTGCATGTATTCAAAACTGTTGATGCTAATATATGACAGGGGCTGGGAGTCATACATGCCAATGATACTCCATTTTTTAACCTCATGTACATTATGTATTGTTACTGATGGTTTCTGACCATATATTTGAAGGTGAAGTACAGGGGATACTATTAACCTTGAACTGTGATGAGAACTTATCATGTCCAAAGTCATGATCAAAGACTGGAATCAGCTACCCCTGGACACTGTCATGAGCGACTCTGTCGAGTCGTTTAAGGCAGCTGTCTCATCATCAACCCATCATTAACTCATCCCATCCATTGTAAATAGTTTTGATCTTTTAATTTAATCTATTAGTTTGAAATAATTTTTAATCCAGCCTGCGCAATTAACCCAAAAAGTAATGTAAACTTCAACAAGTTGAAGGCAATCACTATCATGACTATGAAGTAGAAGTAGAAGTAGAGAGTGGTTTTCTTGTATTGAACAAGGGTCTTTCTCTATATGCATGTACATGTAGGTTTACTGTAGATCTACATGTGAGAGAACATACATTATGCAACAAAATTTTGGAAATGACAACCAAAATTTACATAATTGCACCTTTTAACAACCAATTTTACATACACTGCTTGATCTCCATCTTCCCCTTATGAACATCTTTGTGACTAAACAGTGATACCAGCCTAAACCCTGCGCATACATGTAGAAGAAATGCATAAGGCATATATACATGTAAATTAGACGTGTATATATATGTAGCTACTTGGAATAGCACTGCACAGAACCTGTGTCCATTACCATCACGCTAGATGTGTACAAATACTACATGTGTTGCTGTGGTTATCATGCAGATTATATAAACAAAGAACCATAAAGAATTACTTATTGTCCATGCAGCTAACTCCAGAAATTGGAAAATCACACTTTTTGTCAAAACTTAGGCACAGTCCATTTGATATTCTGGGGGGGGGGGGGCTTGGGTTTTTTTCGAAAAAAATAATTTTGCTCTTAATTTTGATGAAAAAAATAAATTTGCTTATGGTGTGACAGAAAAAAATAATCTTGCTCTTACAAATAATCTGAATTTGAAGAATTACCATAAAATTTCGCTAAAATTCTTGAAAATTTTCCGGCTCGCTTCGCTCGCCGCAGTTTTCAAATTGTATCAAAAATTTTTGGCTCGCTTCACTCGCCATAGTTTTCCATCAAAATATTATTTACTAATAGCATTTTAAGTTCAGATATTTGAAGATATCAAAAGTTATACATGTATGTGAATGAAAAAGGCCTTCCTTAATAGCTTAAA
The DNA here is from genome assembly GCA_028142955.1 of Pinctada fucata. Taxonomy (NCBI): domain Eukaryota; kingdom Metazoa; phylum Mollusca; class Bivalvia; order Pterioida; family Pteriidae; genus Pinctada; species Pinctada fucata. The sequence goes on along the minus strand of AP027102.1, from coordinate 46,279,048 downwards.
TATATTACCAATATTTATGTACATTGTATTGCTGTTAATACATGTTGCATGTGTCCCATAGAGTCATGTTCTTGTAAGCTTGGAAGGAGAACTTCAGTTATTCACCAATTTACAATTCTTAGTAACATTTAAAATAATGTCTAGGAGACCTTCCCCTCAGACCCTCTTATACATGTTATATACATGTACCTTATATAAAATATTGAGAATAATGTATTGTAAAAATCTTTTATCTCTCTGTTTAAAAGTGAATTGAATACTTGCATAAAAAAATAAACTGATATATCAGTGATCGGGATAGGCAATCAGGTGAATGTGACAATGGCCCCATGTCCTGGAACATCAATGCGCCATTTACAAAATGAATGTGCCATTGTTGAAAATGAATGTGCCATGAGCAATTTAAAAAAAACCACAAGCAAACAAACAAATAAGCTAAAACATATATAGACCTGCATGCACCCGCCGCTCCAAATGTCTAGACAGACTTTTCTGTACTTTAACATGGGAAATGGGGAACGCATTTTACCCAAACAGACTCAAAATATTGTCTTAAAGATTCGTTGCATGCTTTTAACCTGAATTTATAATTCAAAATTTGCCTTATCCCCCCCCCCCCTCAAAAAAAAAAAATCACAGTCTGCTGTAAATTGTTGTAAACTACAGTATATCCAAATCTAATAAAAAAAACTTTGTAAGAAATTTGCATTTTGTGAACAAATGAAGTCTACGATTTGTCTTAACTGGTGAAGTCCATTTGTATGTACATACATGTATAAAGTTTTGAAATAAGGATTGTTGCAATCATGCAATAGGAAACAATGGTGTTTTAAATAAATACTTTCATATTATTGTCTGGTGTATCAATTGATACGAAAAGTAAACAAATTAAAAAGCATGCAGAACTTAAATAAGTGAATGTGGTGAAGTCATCACCACGTTGAATAAAAGAACGGAGGATTTCCACAATTTGTTTAAAAATTTAATGCGCCACATTGGCGCACTATGTAAAATTTAAATGTGCCATTTTAGAATTGAATGTGACTATGGCGCAGGGCGCATGCTTATCCCAATCACTGATATATTAATATTTAGAGTTTTGAGTAAAAATATAAATAATTTCTATTGATAAAACACAACATTCTTAATATGCGCATCACTTTGTTAAAAAAATTTCCTTGCTCCAACTTTGCCAGAAAAAAATAATTTTGCCCCGGTCCAGGGCGAAAAAAATAATCTTGCTCCGACAAAAAACCCAAGCCCCCCCCCCCCCCCCCTGAATATCAAATGGACCATGCCTTACTTAAAATTTTGATATGATCATGAACAATATCATGTGATGGACCTAGTGTTCTTGTAACTTTTGATATCAGTATACTGCCAATGTACTAACATGTGCAAGTATCCTTAATTCATATTCAGAAATCAATTTTAAATGGTGCATTTTCTCTGACAGTTTTGCCATCATGTTCATGACTTTTTTTGACATCAAGCCTACCACTACCTCATCAATGTCGTAAACCTAGTGATATTAACATTGAAAACGCCAATCAACATAAAGTAGCCCTGTACTGTTATCATAAAAAAAATTGCCGGCAACAAATAAACATTTCTTGATTTTATGACTGTGCGCGCGCGTGCGGACACTCTACTAAGACCTACCTGTGGCTGTTAAGAAACAGTAAGTTGGTAAAGAACAACACATCGGACACTTGTTGATTGTGGCCCCCTCTTGAGTCGTTGTAATGCCCATCTCAACATTTTCACTGAATGTATTTGCTTTCAATGTCCCCAAAACTCGATCAAAAAATGAAAATTGACGAAATCACAGCATCTACAGAAACGCAAAGCTGGATTTCCCGTCCGCACTGTAATATACAAAGCTCTAACGTATGACTTTCCGGAGATCTAAGTACTGTTCGTGTAATATAACTTGAATGCTCATTTTTAGTCCCCTACCGACAGCGGGCTCGCCGGATCAAGTTCGAGTTTGGTTCCGATTGACCTATTTTTACAAGAGTTTTGGCCCCGTGGACTTCGCAAATTTCACAAAATTCTCAGTTTCCAGACTTTTTTTTCGCTGTCGTTGCAGATATTGATATCACTTTTAGTATGTGAATTTATCTCAATGTGATATGAACAGATCAAGTACGAGTTTGGTTCCGATTGACCTAGTTTTACAAGAGTTATGGCCCCTGGACTTAGCAAATTTCATGAAATTCTCAGTTTTCCAGAACTTTTTTTTTTTTCGCTGTCGTTGCAGATATTGATCTCATTTTTGGTATGTGAGTTTATCTCAATGTGATACAGATCAAGTTCGAGTTTGGTTCCGATTGACCTATTTTTTACAAGAGTTATGGCCCCTGGACTTAGCAAATTTAATGAAATTCTCAGTTTTCCGGACTTTTCTACCATGGTATTGCAGATATTGAAATCATTTTTGGTATGTGAATATATCTTAGTGTGATACAAATCAAGTTCGTGTTTCAATTCTATTGACCCATTTCTACGGGAGTTTGGCCCCTGGCTGCACTTAGCAAATTTCACGAACTTCTCAGTTTCCAGTCTTTTCATATGCCTGTTCTTGTAGATATTGAGCTGATTTTTGGTATTGCAGATACATTATAGTCTGATAAAGAATAAGGCACGGTCCATTTGATATTCAGGGGGGGGGGGGGGGGGGGGGGGGGGGGGGGGGGGGGGGGGGGGGGGGGGGGGGGCTTGGGTTTTTTGTCGGAGCAAGATTATTTTTTTCGCCCCGGACCGGGGCAAAAAAATTTTTTTTCTTGCAATGTTGGAGCAAGGAAATTTTTTAACAAAGTGATGCGAATATTTAAAGAATGTTTGTGTTTTATCAATAGAAATTATCTATATATTTACTCAAAACTTTAAATATTAATATATTAGTTTATTATTAAACAGAGAGATAAAAGACTTAAATACAATTCTCAATATTTTATATAAGATACATGTATATAAACATGTATAAGAGGTCTGAGGGGAATGTCTCATAGACAAATTGTTAAATGTTACTAATATTTGTAAATTGGTGAATAACTGAAGTTCTTCTTCCAAGCTTACAAGAACATAAAATTAGACTCTATGGGATACATGCAACATGTATTAATAGCAATACATAAATATTGATTATATGTTTAAGCTTTTATGGAAGCCCTTTTTCATTCACATACATGTATATAAAAGTTTTGATATCTTCATATATATGAACATTGCCATAAGTAAATAATGTTTTGATATAAAACTATGGCGAGCGAAGCGAGCCAAAAATTTTTGATACAATTTGAAAACTGCGGCGAGCGAAGCGAGCCGGAAAATTTTCATGAATTTTAGCGAAATTTTATGGTAATTCTTCAAATTCAGATTATTTGTAAGAGCAAGATTATTTTTTTCTGTCACACCACCATAAGCAAATTTATTTTTTTCATCAAAATTGAGAGCAAAATTATTTTTTTCGAAAGCGAGCGAAGCGAGCCGGAAAATTTTCATGAATTTTAGCGAAATTTTATGGTAATTCTTCAAATTCAGATTATTTGTAAGAGCAAGATTATTTTTTTCTGTCACACCATAAGCAAATTTATTTTTTTCATCAAAATTGAGAGCAAAATTATTTTTTTCGAAAAAAACCCAAGCCCCCCCCCCCCCCCCCCCCAGAATATCAAATGGACCGTGCCTAAGTTGAAGTTGGGTTTGATTTAAGGTATGGCCTCATTGCGAATTTCTTTAAATTTTCCTGTTTTCCAGACCTTTTTCTAAAACACATATTGAACTTATTTCGATGATGGATTCATCTTTTGGTGTAAGTACAGGTCAAGGCAGAGTTGAAGGACATGGATTAATGTCGGTAGGGGACTTATATCGCTTGCGATTCATAATCTTTTTTAAAATCAGTTTTGCATGTAAAGTAATTTCGAAAAATCAAATAATTTGAATATAAAGTATTTTGGAATTTTTTTTTATGAGATTCTCTCATTACGTCGGCTGAAGAGTCTAGATGACCTGACAAATCAAAGTCATATCGCATCAGTGTATTTTCTTCCACAATATGTATCGAAAACTCTTTGTATCGACAGGTTCTATAACATTCGCAGATCTTCGGAATTTTCCGTCACTTGAATGGGAAATAAACAGAAAAGCCCGGGAATGTGCGATTGGTAAATGCATTTTATTCCGAGTTTATCTAACAAGAATTTTACAACATTTGAAGACGTTTACATTTAACGTCAGCGAACTGACGGCAAGCTTTTTGTAAAAGCTAATACTTGTTATTGTTATTTTTAATAATTTGGTAAGCTCTTTTAAATAGATAATATGTGACTCAGTGACATTTATCCATATATATATGCACAACCAATGTAATTCCCCGAGATGTTACTATTGAAAGAAACGTGCTACAATTCGTGTATTAACACTCGTGACGTCACAATGCATAAGATCTAAAGAAGCATGCCGCGACGGCTGTTCGAACCTGCAAACTGAGCCCGCGGTGACCTGAATTTTAACGTCACCCTTTTACCTAGAAAACGCGATTTCAGAAAACAAGAATGAAATAGACAACTATGGTGCATAAATATAGAATAAATGTCATAATTTGTGTTTTGTTACGGGTATACAACACACAGCAAGTGCATTTATCGCATGAAATGCGCTAACGCGCATTACATGTACGATAAATGCACTTGCTGTGTGTTGTATACCCGTAACAAAACACAAATTAAGACACTTATTCTCTATACAATTTATTAAGAGTATACAACAGCCTAAAATAAAAGAAAGTAGTTCATTCTTCAAAATTTGAATTTATAACAAATACGTAGACTATATACTGATGATATTGCAATATACAATATAATTGTGTTTTGATGTAGATAAAAAAAGACAGTATACATTTTTGTATTTACAATTGTTAGCCATCAGGAAAGCCCATACATGAAGGAATTGTTATAACTGGGCAAATAATTATATGGATCTTTAAAAAAAAATTAATCTATGTATAAATTTTGGCCCTTATATATAAGGAAACAACCATTTGATTTTTAGGGGGGGAGGGGGAGAGTTAAATTGCCAGCCGAATTATTTTTTTTTTTTTTTTTTTCGCCGGGCCTTCGTGCCGGATTTTTTTTTTTATTTCCAATGTTGAAAATTATTCTAAAGTTTAAATCATTATTTGCACTCAGTTAATGACACACAAAAAAGCGTTTTCCGGGAATATTGAAAGGTTGGACGCGTGGGGATGGGGGGCGGTCTTTTTTTTTTTTTGCTCAGACTCCCTGCCCCCTCCCCCCATAAAAATCAAATGGTTGCTCCCTAAATGCTTCAGTACAAAAAAGTATTATTTATCCAACAATACATTTATGTGCTCGAAATTTCTTTATTAATAATTTTGAGATCACTTAATTATCATATCAAAGATCAAAGTGTTCTATTCTCAATTATTGATTTACCCCCCCCCCCCCCCCCACACACACACACACGCCCATTATACACAAGTTCACGATCTAACGGACGCCCTTCATTTATGTGAATCATTGTGTGATTTTGTTTGATATGCTGTATATTCTATACGTTCTAATTAGATGACAATGCTCGCTAATCAAATCTGTTTTAATCACAACGTAAAGCTGAAGGACAAAATAATTACATATCGTAATTGTAATAGAAGACGTAAATGATAGATATTCAAGAATCAAGTGAAGGAAAAACATCCCACACTACTCTGTTCCCTTTCTTGAATTCCACGAAGTACTCTTTGTGCGTAGCTCACTGACCTATTTTAAGATCGAGCTGGTTGATTATATGTTCATTCTACATGTTCTATACATAAAGTACAGTCATTTCGGTACCTGAAAATTGGTAAAACATGAAAATGATTCAAAACGCGTTTGGAAGAACTTTTATATTCAAAGATATAGTATAGGGAAGCGTTTTTGATATTTTGAAGTTCCATAAAAAAAATTCAGGATCCGAAGTGACTGTTTAAAAGTAATGCTTCCAGCAATAGATATATAGACTAAGTAAATATTGAAACGGTTTATTGGTGTATTAGATACTTTTTCTGGCCTTGATCGAAATTTACAGAAGGGTGCTAATTTTATTTTGCGTATCTATTTCGAAACATGCTCTTTTTCATTAGCAACCCACTACTGAGACGTACACTGCATAGGGAAACTTGTCAAAAAATAATCTTTGATCGCTGAGCGATATAAGTCCCCTACCGGCATAATTCTATGTCCTATAACTCTGCTTAGAACGCAAATTTAAAATTGACCAGTACGTGCATCAAAAGATTAATGCCCACACAGAAATCAGTTAATGGTCTGAATTAACAGAAAAGATCTTGAAAAAAATTCATGAAATGGTGTCTTGAATCTGTATAACACTACAATGTATTCATATACTAAAAATCAGATCAACAAATACAACAACATCCAAGAAAAGTCTGTAAAACAGAAAATTTCATGAAATTTGCTAAGTCCAAGGGCCATTACTCTTTTGTAAAAATAGGTCAATCAAACCCATACTCGAACTTGATCTGTATAACACTAAGATATATTCATATATTACCAACAATCAGTTCAATGTCTGCAATAGAAGTGAAGAAAAGTCCGGAAAACTGAAAATTTCATGAAATTTGCTAAGTCCAAGGGTCATAACCCTTGTCAAAATAGATTAATTCATCCCAAAATCAAAGTTGATCTGTATCACATGATGATGTATTCATTTATATAATAAGTGTCTTATTTTGTGTGTTTATGCAGAAATAATAAGGGGGGGGGGGGTTGACCCGGTTTCATGTTCAAATTTTAACATTTCTGGTGCAATTCCAAATTTTAAGTACATGAATAAATGTCTGGCGAGCGGTAGCGTGCCAGGATTTTTTTAGCAAAATATTGACTCACCAGAAAATACTTTCTATACCCTCTATCATTAACAAGTACATGTAGTAATATTATTTATATATAGTTGGACTTAAATGTCTTCATGTATATTGATAAAAGAAAGAAAGGGAATTTCCAACAACACCAGGTTGCAGCACCCACAGCAAAATCCCAAAACACCCATGCAAAAAAACAGAACAGACACCCACAGAAAGAGACACAAAAGGGACAAGGAACACCAACTCACAACATAGAAACATGAAACATAAAAGACTACACATAAAACAACGAGACCAATGGGCATCCGGTGCCGACTTAGGACGGCCATCTGCCACGCAAATAGCAGACGGTGTGGTTATCCTGGATTACGTGCGCACAACCCTCCCACTATTCCGATTTCCCAGAGGTCTCGAAGAACGCACAATTATGGTGTAAAACAACCTCCTCACTGTTAGATGACCACACACAAACAAGACCGTAAAACACAGGGGTCCAAGCAACACAGATGACTATGTAAATGGATATAAAAAGAGGACGTGCGTAATATAGTCCGTGCTCTGCCGGCTGAAGCGAGCTCATATATGTTATCACCCGAGGAGTCCGACTGACATTCAGAGAGGACAGGTGGTCGGGGCCCTGTCTTCTCTAAGGAGGTTTGGACAGGGCCCGTCATGGAGTCCCGTCGTCACAGTCAGTCAGAGTGCAAGTCTTAAGAATGCGCCCGTACAAGACTGTATATTGGTCAAGTACCAAGCTTAGTGTCCGTCTGGTGACATTAGGATCATATCCACGGTATAAAAGGCGTTTGATGACTCTGACGCATTTTCGATACATATGCTGTCTACCTTTGATCCTTCTTATTTTGTTAATTATGTCACCATAAAATGCAGGTTGTGAAATACCTAAAGTAATATACTCCGTTGCTTGTATGGGTCCGAATTTCAAAAGAAGTTGATCATAATTTTTGTAAAATTTCCAGAAAGTCTTTACTAGTTTGTGAAAGCGAAAACCTTGACCTAAAAGTTTCTTTGTAATTTGTAGATTTCTATTATGAAAATCCAAAACATCAGTACATGCTCTAGCATACCGGATGAGCTGTGAAATGTAGATACCGTATGACGGTAATCTAGGGACATCACCGTCAAGCCAGGGGAAATTTACTATGTTGAATCCAAAATCATCTCGTTTGTCATATACACTTGTATGAATTTGTCCATTGACAATTTTGATATTTAGGTCCAAAAATGGTGTTTCAGTGTCTGTAAAGTTTGCCTTATAAAGTAATATGTATAAAGGATGGATCAGAATAGCTAAATTATTCAGAAAGTCTATAAAGAACTGGCGAGCGATAGAGAGCCAAAGAAAAATTTTGAAAATTATCCGATTTATGGTACAAAATGTTGCTATTTTAAACAATGTTAACGCATCATAAAATTTTGTGATTGAAAAGTGGGGGGAGGGGAGCACAAACATTGTTGTGCCCCCCCCCCCCACTTTTCAAAGTGGGGTGGGGGGCATGTGCCCCGCTGCCCCCCCCCTTTCCTACGCCCTTGAACACTAATTATCTCTCTTGTAGTGTGGAGCAGTTAAACACGCTCCCCGCGATTAAATGTTAAAAGTGTAATACGATAGTGATTACTTCAATCCAGCTCTGTCGCCTGAACTAAGCTTTGTCGAAATCCCTTTTCAATTTGACAGCAAGTATTATTTTGCTATTTCAAAAATTTGTCGTTTCATCTAAACGCATCTATGATTTTAAATTAAAGAAGGTTAACATCTTAGCACTATCCCTTCAATTCTATTAATGTATAAGATTCTAATTAACTATGTTACTAAATCGACCTTTCACAAAATTTGGACCCGCGTGCTCTTTGCTAGATATATACACGAAATTTAAAAGAAAATCAAAGTAGAGGGCGCTACTGAAATGGATTTGGCTTTGTCTGAAAATGACTTCAAATGACATGAATTACCACTGCACTGATGAGTATTTACTATCCGACACACGTGTCTGGTCCATTAGTTTTTTTTTCAAAAAGGAAACGAGTTAAATGAGATTAAGAAGAAGATTCTGACGATAATCTAAATAATATTCACAATAGAGCACCAGCTTGAGCATCGACGGACCCCTAGGAAGCAGGAGGTGGGACCAGTTGCCCGGGAGGGGTAAGCATCCCCTGTTGGCTAGCCGCACCCGCTTTCGATGTTCACGCACGAAAATAAAAACAATATATTAAATACATGCACTGTGTGAGGTTACGTCTATATAGAAAGTGCTATGGCGATGATGTCAGGGGAAAATATTCAAAACATTTACTGTCAAACCCCTCGCTGGGAACCTTTTTACGAGCTCCACACGGCAAAGGACATAAGTGTGACATTGCTTCAGACAGCTTCTCTGTCCCACCTCTAGCTTGCTAGGGGTCCGTCTATGCTCAATTTGGTGCTCTATTGTGAGTGCTGTTGTGATTATCGTCAGGATCTTCTTTAACTCATTTTAGATGTCAGAAGCTATTTGCTGTATTTGCAGGAAATTTTCGTATTATGTCGAAATGTAATATAACTTTATGGCTATTGAGATACTCATCTTGTTTGTCGACATAATTGTCTTCTATATTGACACGATCATCTTGTATATCGAAACGATTATCCAAATAAAAACATTCGGTCGCTTGGTATTCAGTGTAAAAACGACAGTGTATATGCTAACTATGTTAAATCCATCCTTTGCTTCTCTAGCGTTCAATCCAAATCTTGAATTTGAAAAATCTTGAAAGATTTGCTTTGAACGCTAAAAAAAACTTGAACGATTTGCATTGAACGCTAAAAAATCTTGAAAGATTTGCATTGAACACTAAAAAATCTTGAAAGATTTGCATTGAACGCTATTATAATAGAGATTGAAGCAAATCATGGATTTTACATAGTTATCATATACATTGACGTCTTTTTACACTCGATATAGGCCAAGGGACCGGAAATTTGTGTATTTGAGTGTTTGTGTTTCTATTTGTATCATCCCTTCCCGCTAGTAGAAATTATTTAATCTATGACCTAATTATCTTTTTTGTCGACATTTGATTATCTTGTATGACGACATGATACTTATCTTGACATAATCGACTTGTATGTCGACATAATTAACTTTTTTACATACATGATCGTTATTTATATCTCCTGTAGCCGTTTCACTATTTCTTATATTTAAATTACCAGTCATCGCTTTACTGATATATCTCTCGATAACATTGTATTAATCCATTCATATTCTATTTTTAAATCTACCTTTAATTTACTAAAGCATATCGTTTGTCTTTCCTCTTTCGGCAATTAATTATCACGTGACTTTTATTATAAATTAGAATGTTCCCTTGAAATCAGCGGTAGCTTCTACCCATTTTTCCTACTGACCACTTTGGTTCATTTCCAGTCGTAAGTATTTCGCACCATCTCATTCATTGTCTAACAATATCGCACTATTTTTCATTATATTTCACTTCATAAAATGTTTAATAAATCATGAACATAAAACAAGCCTCATCATTTCAAAACTAAGTACAAAAGGAACCTGGATACGTAACCATATGCGATCTACCACTTGTCCGGTTACATTTTTGGCGAGCTTTGCCCTTTTTGTACTTAGAGTTTTATTAGACGAGATTTTCCATGTACTTTAGATATTAATTTGCATTTTGACTTTTTGTACTTAGGATATTGTGTATTTTTTATTTTCATTTTTGAATCAGATATTTTTTCAATCTGATGATTACATTATTTGTACTTTGTATTTTGAAAACTCATTTTTGAAATTGAGTTATTTTGAAGTCGACACTTTGTCATGGATAAAGTTATTGAAGAAATGAGAAAGTCCCCTATGTTTAGGAGACGAGCAAATAAATCAGATGACGATGATTTTCAAAATAAAACATCTACTCCCTCATTTAGACTCAAGTCTAAATTTAAACACGTTGATTTGAATACTACTCATGATTTAAATACCCCAGAGAGAGACGTGTATTCTAAATACAGTTCAGGTGATCAATTCGCCACTCTTGATTACACTGGTTACAGTCAATTAAATGCCCCAGGTAGACAATCAATGCAAAGTCAGTCAAGTATTCAGAACTTAAATGAGTTAGAATTATTTGATCGTTTTGGAAACAAGGTGATTTTATGTCCACTTACAAACAATACCAAAGAAATGGGTAGAGCATTTTTAAGTTCAAATCAAGACAATTTTTCTGTGAACAATACATGTACATCACAACACAGAAACTTTTTATTTGATAGTAACACACATCAAGTAAATGAAAATAGACTATCACAACCACAACTGAATCATTTCGATACGTTATCTCATACAAACGATCGTACGTACTTAGTGAATGGTACCATGCGAAACCCAGATACATCGTCTATGCGCATGCGCACGTATATGCCTCCGCCAGTTCCGCCGAGACCCGATTTACTTAGTTCGAAATTTGCGAATTCTTCCGGCGATGCGACTCTCAATGATAGGTACACTGTGTATCGGCATGATTTGAGAGATGCATATCGATCCGATCCGAGATCCGATTTTGCTACATACCGTATACATGAAGGACTTCCGCAAAGCACGATGCGCACTAATGATTTACCGTACAATTCTCCTCGTCTTCCGCATCGAAACAAAAAGCAAAAAGAACCCGACAAATTCGATGGAAATTCACAAGAATTTCAAGATTATTTGCCGTACTTCGAACGAATCGCAATTTGGAATGACTGGACTAGCTATGAAGCCGCAGAACAATTAGCCATGAGTCTTACAGGTTCCGCACAGAAAGCGTTGATCGGGTTATCGAGATTTCATTTGTCAAATTATGAAGCATTGACACAGGTCTTAAATGAATACTTCTATCCGCCTGAGCGTATGAATGCATATCGATGCGAATTTCGCAACAGACAGCGACATGCAAATGAAACTGCAAATGATTACGGCAAAGCGCTTTTACAGTTAAGCAGCAAGGCTTTTCCGAATTTAGATGACGAAACTCGTGAGTTTTTCGCTGTCGATCAATACATTTTGGGACTCAGAAATAATGAGATGAAACGACATGTTCAGTTAAAGTACCCAAAGTCAATCAAAGATGCGGTATCTGAAACAATCGCATATGAATCAACGGAATCATTTGATCGATTTGAAACGAAACCGAAAGTTCAATTTTCTGATGAAATACACACGAATTATGCGATGAAACACGAAAAAGGAAGCAAAAACAACGACACAAATGTCTATAATGACGTTATGCGTGCCATTACTGAGGGTTTTCAGCAAATTTCAGCGAAATTATCCGACCAAAATTCGCCAAGAGCACGATCGCCTGTCCCTCTTAGGGATAACTCACGTGATCGTGACGAAACTCGCGAACATAATTATCCTACACAAAGAGGTTCCGGACGACGCATAGTTTGCGATTATTGCGGGAAATCAGGACACATACAACCGAGATGTTGGCAATATTTAGAAGATATGGAGCGCAATCAACGCCAAGAAAATCAGCGACCACATTCGGGAAACGAAAATCGGCTGCCTTAGAGGCCGATAAGCCAGCCGAAATTTGTATAACTGACAAAAACCGGCCAACTATTCAACATTCTACCGTTCAAACGAATGCTGTGACTTCAGATATCAGTCAACCAAAGCCCGACACCGATGACATTTTATGCGAAAACGAAATAAATGTCAAGTCATTAGAAGTGCAGCCTGATGTGCCGATTCATCATTTGAATGCCACTTCTGACTCTTGTCTTTTTTGTCAAGTTTCTGTAAATAACAACAAGTTCAATTTCGTCATCGACACCGGTAGTTCATTAACGATAGTTTCATCAGCTGTTTTTCACCGGTTGAATATTGCAATGTCTGCCTTGCGGATCAGCAATATCAACATCCGCACGGCTGATGGCAACTCACTTGAAGTTTTTGGAACATTAGATCTCACATTTAAACTTGGCACACACACATTTACACAAAATGTAGTCATTGCAAAGTTAGACAATTTATCTGGTATTTTTGGGATAGATTTTTTAGAAGCAAACGACATGAAAATTTTCATCAATGACAGGTGTTTAGTTAGTCCTACAAACACCATCCCTCTTTTTAAAGATGGTGAAGGGAAATGTTGTGCTAGAATTAGAATGAATTCTCCTGTAGAAGTCCCTGCCCAATCAGAAATGATTATTGAAGGGTATGTCCAAGGTCAAATGGGTAAAACATTTGGACTTGTGTAATCAACCCAAGATTTACAAAGCAAAGGATTGTTAATAGCCAAGTCCCTAGTCAAAACTGATGGCGACCGTGTTGCTATATCAGTTCTAAATCTTAGAAAATACCCCCAAACTTTGGATAGTGATCAGGTTTTAGGTAAAGTTCAATCTGTTGATGAAATTATTACACCAGAGAATGAACAGAAAAATGACAATGACAATGAATGCTCACTCCCAGATCATTTGTCTAAACTTTTAGAAGGTGCTTCAGACAAATTGTCTACTGAAGAAAGAAATCAGTTGAAATCACTTTTGTTCAAATATCAACACATTTTTGCAGCTCCTAATTGCAGAGTAGGACAAACATCTTTGGTAGAACATAGGATTGACACAGGGGATTCTCCGCCTGTTAAGGTTCCTCAACGCAGGCTGCCTGCAACTCAGAGGAAAATTGTGGAACAAGAACTTTCAAAAATGATTGAAAATGAAATTGTTGAGCCAAGTAAAAGTCCATGGGCTTCCCCAATTTGTTTAGTCAGAAAGAAAGATCAAACATATAGATTTTGTATTGATTTTCGTATACTAAATGCAATTACCAAGAAAGATGCCTATCCACTCCGAAGAGTAGATGATTTTTTAGAATCACTTTCAGGTTGTTCTTATTTTTCAACTTTAGATCTTGCTCAAGGGTACTGGCAATGTAAAATGGCCGATTCTGACAAACATAAGACTGCCTTCAGTACACACAAAGGTTTATATCAATTCAATGAAATGCCTTTCGGTCTTTGCAATGCCCCAGCCACTTTTCAAAGGCTAATGGAAAATGTCTTAGGAAATCTTACATGGGAGAAATGTCTTTGCTATTTAGACGACATTATCATTTATGGTAAAACATTCTCAGAAGCCATACAGAACTTAGAACTTGTTTTTGAATGTTTTAGAAAGGCAAACTTGAAATTAAAGCCATCAAAATGTCATCTTTTTCTGACAGAAGTTTCATTTTTGGGACATGTAGTTTCTGCAAAAGGTGTTCAGTGTGATCCATCTAAAATTGAAGCAGTAAAATCTTGGCCCACACCCCAAAATGTCAAAGAAGTTAAATCTTTTCTCGGGTTAGCAGGATATTACAGACGTTTTATCCCCAATTTTTCTGCCATTTCCTTTCCATTGAACAGGTTAATGCGAAAGAAACAGCCTTTTGTATGGGATGATAGTTGTGACTCGGCTTTCGTAAAGCTTAAACAACTATTAACATCATCTCCCATTCTTGCTTTTCCCACTGAAAATGATCCTTTCATTTTAGATACTGACGCTAGTTTGACAGGTATTGGTGCAGTTCTGTCACAGATTCAAAATGGTGAAGAGGTTGTCATAGCATACGCAAGTAAATCACTTAACAAAAGTCAAAGACGATACTGTACAACAAACAGAGAATTACTTGCTGTTGTCACATTTGTCAGACATTTTAGACACTTTTTGCTAGGTAGACACTTTACTATAAGATCAGATCATGCTTCATTAGTTTGGCTAAGAAATTTCAAAGAGCCAGAGGGTATCGTAGCTCGATGGAATAGTATCCTTGATACATTCGACTACGAATTACAATACAGAAAAGGTGAAAATCATGTAAATGCAGATAGTCTGTCTAGAGTTTCGCACAGAAAATGCAAAAGATTAGATTGTAATTCCCCAGATTCTGATAAAAATGACGTCACTGAAGCAGTGGCATACGTGACTCTCAGATCTGACCAATCAAAGAAGACTCTATCTAACTGGGTACAATCTTGGTCGCAAGATGAAATAAGGTAAATGCAATCTGATGATTTGGTTATAGGGCCATTTATTAAACTTAAAGAAAAGTATGAAATGAAACCTGACAGGTCCGTTGTCAAACTTATGAGCCAGAACATTAGATTAATGTATTCCATGTGGGAAACATTTGAAATTTTAGAGGGTATTTTGTACAGAAAGTTTGTCACAGAAAAAGGGGACACTCATTTACAGTTAGTAGCTCCTATGACAATAAGAAATGAAATTCTCACTCAGCTCCATGACAACAAAACAGCAGGTCATTTAGGAAGAGATAAGACCATTTCGACCATTAGACAACGATTTTACTGGCCAGGTTTAAGTAAAGATGTCAAACTTTGGTGCAAACATTGTAATATATGTGCAAAGAACAAGCCAGGTCCTGGTAGAGGTAAAGCACCCATGGGTCATGTTTATTCAAATCGACCTTTAGATAGAATAGCTATAGATATTCTAGGCCCACTTCCTGTAACTGACGATGGAAATGAGTACATCATGGTTCTCGGGGATTATTTCAGCAAATGGAAAGAGGCTTATCCTATCAAAAACCACACTGCCCAAACTGTAGCAGATAAGCTCATATCAGAATTTATATGTCGTTTTGGTGTACCATCAAACATTCATACAGATCAGGGGCGTGAATTTGAATCCAACTTATTCAAAATTTTATGTGAATGTTTGCAAATAAACAAAACTAGAACTACCCCTTACCACCCCCAATCTGATGGATTAGTTGAGCGATTTAATCGAACACTCTTACAAATGCTCACATCTTTTGTTAGTGAAGCCAGAGATGACTGGGATAACAATCTCCCCTTTATTATGATGGCTTACCGTGCCACACCACATGACAGTACAATGTGTACACCTAATGAGTTGATGTTAGGTCGTGAAGTTCATTTACCAGTAGACATACTTACTTCACCACCTCCTGGTACTTTCGACAACTGTTGTCTACCACAGTACGTAGAGTGGGTGCAGAATGCTTTGCAAAATTCTTTTGATTTTGTATTAGAGAAAACCAATTCTGTTGTTAGGCGTAAAAAAGCTTACTATGACAGGGGTTTGAAACCTAGAAAATTTCAAAAACATGACTGGGTTTGGAGATACTATCCTCCGAAAGCAGACAGAAAAATGAGTCCCTCATGGATAGGTCCTTATCTAATTCTTGACAAGCTATCAGATTACACCTACAAGATTCAAATGAACCAAACATCTAAAGTCATCGTTGCACATGTAGACGACCTTAAGTCATGTGAAAACACAACAGGTTTTTTAAATTGGGACACTTGCACAGACGAAACAAGAACAGGCATGCAAAACACAGGAGTCAGGGATACTGACACAGACATACCGACTCAAACTACACAAAACATTGAGCAACATGAAAATACAAAAGAACCACCTAAAAGATCCAAATATGGAAGAATTTTGATACCTAACCCCAAATATTCATATTAGGCACCGTCACTTAGTTATTTAGAATGTACAATTAATATTTGCATGTATGTATTTGATAATGTAGTTTATGTTTGAGATTTTATCGGCATACTGTATGCTCAAAATCTCATCTTTGATTCAAGATGTATTATATTGTATATACTTCAAATCTAATTATAATAGAAATACAACTAAATTCATTAATTTAAAGTAATTATAATTTGGATGATCTATAACTGTATATATAAAAATCATATACATTCGTTCGCGTTTTAACCCAAATAATTTGAATTGTATATGATCTATAATGTATTATCACGTTGATTCGTTCTTCCTACACATTATATCCTGTTGCTTACTTAGAGTACATTTTTGCTCTAATACATTTTTTTTTTTATTTTTAAAGATGGACTTCCTTCAAGTAAATGTAGATGAGAATGAGGAATTTGAATTTCAACAAGAGAACCTAGCATCTAGGACCATGTGGCCCACTGTGGGCTCTACTTGTAACGTTGATGGTTGTTCAGCCTCCTCTATGTTCACAGAATATTCGGACTATATCCGACACTGGTCGTCATTCCATGTTGAGTTACACAACTGTCATTGCTGTAAATTTTGTAACTACAAGCATAGAAAAATGTCTAAAGTAAAGCAGCATGTTAGGAAGGTTCACAACGCTCCAGATACCTTCATAACAACTAAATCTGAAAGAAACAGGAATTTCATTGATCCCAAGGAGGTTCTTCCGTTTCGAAAGGGAACCCATGAGGAACGCGCCAGAGAGGAAAAAAAAAAAGAAAAAGGCCGCTACTGAGAGAAGGAAATTAGTCGAGAAGAATGTAAATGGACTTTTCCGTATGGAAAGACATGTTTGTAGAGATGAAGAGGTTGTGTTTCCTGATTATACATGGAATGCGGGATCTTCATTCATTAGACGAAAGAGGAAATGGACCGGTGAAGCTGTGCAATATGTCCGTCCACTAGAATAGAACATTTATGCATAAATGTTTCATCATAATTTACATAATTTATAATTCTATCATATTTATCGATATATTGTAACATTTAATATCATTATTTATATTCATATTTATTCATGTACATGTATAAAGTGCGATATATATATTTTTGGTGTTTTTATGGTGCAATAAGCTTAACTATAAATTATTTTTGTATTACAAAATTCTTTTATAAGGGGGGAGGAATGTAGCCGTTTCACTATTTCTTATATTTAAATTACCAGTCATCGCTTTACTGATATATCTCTCGATAACATTGTATTAATCCATTCATATTCTATTTTTAAATCTACCTTTAATTTACTAAAGCATATCGTTTGTCTCATTGGCTTTCCTCTTTCGGCAATTAATTATCACGTGACTTTTATTATAAATTAGAATGTTCCCTTGAAATCAGCGGTAGCTTCTACCCATTTTTCCTACTGACCACTTTGGTTCATTTCCAGTCGTAAGTAATAGGATATACATCACATTCTCTTCATTTCGCACCATCTCATTCATTGTCTAACAATATCGCACTATTTTTCATTATATTTCACTTCATAAAATGTTTAATAAATCATGAACATAAAACAAGCCTCATCATTTCAAAACTAAGTACAAAAGGAACCTGGATACGTAACCATATGCGATCTACCACTTGTCCGGTTACACTCCTATATTGACATGCCCATCAACAACAGTAGAAACAACTGTATCTCGTTTATCGACGGTACTTTTGTGCATGTCGACATTTCACATCTTACATTTCGTAAATATTTTAGTCATCTTGACGTCACACATTTGCATTTTTAAAAGTAGTTTGCTTGTTGACGTTATGAAAACACAATATATGGAAATCTCATGTATGTATAGGAAGCATGCCGAAGAATGTGACAGTATAGATCTATATTTTGCTTGAATTACATAATTTCAATCAAACACTCAATCATTCCTTTCTCATCTACATGATATAATGTGTAAAAATACTGAGTCAAGTGTTGAAATTTTGATCTATTATCATGTCTGGATGATATATCATACGCATCTTCGTATAATTTGTTTGGGCGGCTTATGACGACAGTGAGTATTGATTGGTTGAAACAAACAGCACGTGCCCAGAAATTAGACTCCGACCATTGAGGATCACTAAAGAGGGTTAAGTATCTGAAACATGCATGTCTGGCCCATGCTGTAAATTTATCTGCTTTTAAATGGTGCTAATAAATTTGAAGACGTTTAACATTTGTACGTTCGTACATGCAACAATATTTGATTACTTACAGGAATCTTGAGGCATATCTAGAACAAAAAAGTTGAATTCATTTTGCGTAATCTGAAACATATATACCTACACTTAAAAGTTATCGACAGCAACTGATGACGGACCATGAAGATGGTCAATATTGAAATATATGTTCTAGATGAATTCAAGATGTTTTGACATACATGTATACCTACGCCCAAGGGTTTTAAAGTCACAGTAGAGGTCAATGTCATTGTTTTGCAAGTAATGTTTGTCAATGTAATCAAAATTGTTTCTTGATGAAATTGAAACCAAAGGAAAGAATAGACAGCATTTAGGTAAAGCGGTGGTCACAACCCGCCGTACGTGCACGAGTACACGTGCTGTCTGCGTGCAAAAACGTAGGCAAACGTACCTTGGGTATCCGTACGGTGTCCGTGTGTTATCAGTACGTGTCCCGTACTTCCTCCTTGCGGATTTGGGAACACACAGACAGGACGTAGCAGTTTTAATGCATACAGAACTTTCGCTGCGTCCTGTCTGTGTGTTGTCGAAGAATTCAACAAGAAGTACGACACGCACGTTGCAAGTACGTTGCAATTACGTGCAACGAACCTTCGACTCGAGGAAGTGAGGACTCCGTGCGTTAGCAATACGTGTCAATTTGACATCCTTAAATAACGTAGAAGACGTACGGAGAAAGTACGTTGTAAGCAAGTTGCACGCAAGTCGTAAGTACACGCAAGGCACTTATATTTTTGCGCTAAATATGATGCATGTAACCATCCATATAACCGTGTGTGCGACATGCGTGACGCACTCCTACCGTACTCTTGCCACTTCTTTCTCAGAAAAACGTAGCGCACGTAGCCTCCACAAACACGCACGTCCTAAAAGCACGCACTGCGGGTTGTAACCAGGGCTTAATGGATGAAAAACTCTGGCAATAACCTACACGGGATTGTATTAGGAAATCTCAAACCCATATTCGATAGACAAACTATACATAGGTCATTTCAGTTTTTCAAAATATCAAATCAAGTTTAAAGGAGGTTGAAAGGAGGTTGATATTGGGGTTAAGTACCCGAAATGTGCATGTATAGTCCATGCTGCAAATTTATCTGTTTTTAAATGATGCTATTGAATTTGAAGACGTTTAACATCCTAGCACCGTCCCTCCAACTTAAGCTCTTGGTCATAGATGTTTTTTGGTTGTGTGACTAAGTCAACCATTACACCGGTATATATATAGAGTTTTGGAGTCACGAACTCTTTTCAAAATTGATGAGCAAACTTTGTTTGATGTGTGGAAAATTCAAATATATATATTTAAACAATCAGACCAAAGGGCAGTGCTACGTGTTAAATTTGAAAGTATAAAATGTAGATCTCTGACAGATTTACAGACGGACAGAGGCACACCAAACAGAATTCAGTTCTTATAGATCGCATCGCGATGCAGGAAAAAAAAATCTGGATTTGCGCATGAACCACAAGAGGAGAGTTGAATCAATATCACAAATACGTTTATTGACTTCTATTTGATTTGTCGCTTTATCAGTCCTATCTCTTATTTGCTTAACCAATGATACAGACAGAAAGCTTACTTGATCTAATTTAAATGATATGCAGCGGTCGGGACAACCAAAACGAAACAAAAGGAATTATCACTGGTATATTATATTACGTAAAGGCCTAGACTAGTGTACCTAATTTATCAATTACCAGGGATTGGTGTTTCATATGTTTTTATTATAGGGATTTAATTTCATATTGTCTACGTTTATGGGAGGGGGGGGGGGGGCTTATTTGGATAACATAAATATTATGATCTGATGAGAAAGATTCGTAAGTGTACAAGAATTGGAACGCGATTTTCATGAAAAGTGCAAATACATGTACTTTAGTTGACAGGGTATTTTTTTCTATTTTACTTTAACACATGATTCACCCGTTTTGAAGTTTCATAAAGCCATTTCATAAATATATGATATGATAACATGTTACACATCGCTCTGCTTGAATGCGATTGGTCAAGTTTGGAACCTTATCACGTAAACTTTGACAATTGTGATCTTTCAAATATCGGTCAATTGTTAAATTCAGACGCGGATTCAATATCAATGATTAAAATTGTTGTAGAATTAATTATTGCATTAAAATACTGACAAATTTGAAACATTTTTTCTCTTACGCACAGAATATATCATTCTATACGATGGGGAAATACTTCTCGAGGCGTAGCAGACGACCTGAAGGTCACGGCGGGGTTCGCCTCTTATTCCCAGAAACGTTGATTTCACGTTAGAAATACACATATTTAGGCAATATCATGTGATAAAAAGAATCTCAAATGAATTTTCATTTCATACGATGTATTATGATACTTGTTGCCAAGGCTCGGGGATATAAAACCCACAACCCGTTTCAGCCAATATTTATCATATTATTTGACTCTATCCATAATGTATCATTGTAAAATTAATACCTTTAATAAAAATCATCGGTATAATACAATTTTACAGCATACCTAAATTTACTAGAAAAAAAAATCTTTAAGCATTCTTCATATCTCTCCTATAAAATGTTGTATTTTGTCTAAATATAGATCTAGTATAATGTCGACTCAACTATGACACCTTGTTTTATCACATGAAACACATGTCTTGCAGTTGCATAAACCCATTTCTTATTTTTTAAATGTTATGATACCACGTTACATACAACTTTGGACGCATTTTCATTAGGTATTAATTAAAGCGTAATTTAAAGATTGTTTGCGGTTAAAGAGGGTGCTACTGAAATGATTTTTCGTGGCTCCGCTAGAAGCATCACTGAAAAGAAAAAAAACATCACTGATGAGAATTTAATATTCAAAAGATAGGAGAGGGCATTATATATATATAAATGTTGTGAAAACTTTTGCCCAATCCTTTTCTGCTACTTGAAATAAAATATGATTAAACTACAAAAAAAAAATTAATATTCGAAACACGTGTCTGGTGCATGGAAATTGGTTTGGAATTTTCTTCAAGAAGGTATAGAGAACCCTTCGACATTATTAAAGATTGTTTGCGACGTCACAACAGAAACGACAACGCTCAATCTTCATACATGTATTATCCCAAATTGCACACAACGACATAAGCGGCACAGGTTTGCAATATACTTTTCGTGGTGTAGTCTTTGACGGAAGTAGATAGTACGCTTGCGTGGAAGTTGGTATTATCCTCTTTTTCGGCCTCGAGCATCACTGATATGACCTATTTTTTCTTGAATGGTGCACTGATATTGTAACATTGATAATATATTTCAGTATCTTAAACAATTCAGCCAATCGGCTGGTGTATCTGCTTATTGACTGGTATTCATTCTCCTTCCTTCAATTCATACAAATAAATAATCAAACGCAAAATACAATTTGCGAACAGCCCGACGTTGCTGCTATTTTTTTTTACTAACATTAAAACTTTTTTTTTAAATTTGATAAAGTTTTCGAAACCCGATGGACATCTCCCTTAATACATAGTTTTAACCTCAGCTATAACTCTTTTGTTCAAGTTTTAGCTCCTGTTTTGAATTACCTTATCAAGTAAATTTTTAACGTCTTCAAATTCAATACCATCATTTAAGAACAGATCAATTTGCAGCATGAACCAGACATGCACATTTCGGTACTTAACCCTCGTCATTGAAAACTATTTTTAAAATCTATCTCTATTTCGGGTTAGATGTTAATGTTTTGGCATTGTTTGTTGAGATGCGCATCTAGTGTAATGAAAGTACTAGATCTAGAACATATTCGCGAATGATATCGTCCTAACAACTCCACAGTGTTTCCACTCTGAATTAAAACAAAGGAGGGGATCTCCAACAATACCAAGTTGCAGCACACACAGCAAAACCCCAAAACACCAAATTCAAAAACACAAAGCAGACAAGCACAAGAAGAGACGCATAAGGAACAAGGAACGTCAACGCACAACACAGAAACATCAAACACAAAGGACTATCCATAAACCAACGAGACCAATGGGCAACCGGTGTCGACTTAAGACGGCCATCTGCCACGGAAATAGGAGAAGGTGTGGTTATCCTGGATTACGTGCGCACAACCTTCCCACTTTTCCGATTACCCAAAGGTCTCGAAGAACGTACAATCGTGTTGTAAAATAAAATTATCTATCCCCGTCGCAGTTCGAGATAGATTCTGTTATTTCGGGCCGACAACATTTCGTGGCTTTTTTGCCACGATTTTTTTTTTATTTATTCCCCTTTGCACGTAAGTAAAATATGAGCTATCTACCTGACCTTAACGCGCTAGGCGACCTCTTACAAGAGTGCACGCCCACTACGTCACCAATCTTGACGTCATATGATTCTCGCGCCACACTTTTCAGGTTCGTCTGCAAGGTAAGGTAACGAATTTATTTGCTCGTGAATTGTTTCAGTTTTTGTCTGTAATCTTCACCAAATTATTAGTTATTCAATCAAAATGTTATACCCTCCTACCCTCCCGTTGTCACAATTACTTTTAAGACATAAGAATTTTCAAGTTGGGACCTGGTTCTGCTGTTCGTTTTAATCTATATTGCAGGTTATGTCAAGATTTTGACTTTAAGCAGTCCTCTACTGCTCTGAAGATATGACAACGGACTTTCCCTGGTGCGGCTGACGGTCACCCCGTACATCTACGCAACCCCGGTTCCTCATGCTGTTCCTGCTTTCTCGACCTGTCCTCGGATCCGATCCTCCTTTATTCCCGGACAAGATATTCCTGTATTCTCGGACATGCTGATTCTGTTCCATCTAGACTTCTAGTCGTCACTACTATTAACACTACACCAATGCTGCTGGCCTACGAAATTGGTACTCCCGACATTCCTGTATGTTATTACTTATACTAGACTGTCCGATCCAAGCCGAACTTTGCTGTGATTTCCAAGATATAGGCAGCTTTTGCGCTATAAGGCACATTACTGGCTAACGTGAACTATAATGCCAATGCGCTTTGGAGCGGTTGCGCTTTGGCGCGGTTTTCCGGTCAATCGCATTGCGCCATCTATAAATAGGGGACTTACGCCTTATGCCCGTATTTACAATTTCGGCATCTGGCATTTAACGATTTAAACTCTGAACACATTTACATTGGCCGCGGTTTTTCCGGGCTGATTTGAAATGTCTGCATTTGTCAGCATTTGAAACGTCTGCATTTGTCTGATTTGAAACGTCTGCATTTGTCAGCATTTGAAAACGTCTGCATTTGTCTGTATTTGAAATTTGTCATTAATTGTCAGCCGCGCCCAAAATAAGCCACAAGAAATAAATTAACAAAAAATATTCCTTTGTTCGTCTGCATTTGCCTGCATTATAATGTATTACCAATATTTATGGTATATCATTCATGTTCGGAGAAATCGAAAAGTTCGATCGAACCCACATTGTTGTTGTTGTAGATATAACTGATGATGATGTTGATAATGATAATGATGATGTCGATAATGATAATGATGATGTCGATAATGACGATGATAATGATGATGATGATGATGATGATGTCAGATGATGATGATGATGATGATGATGATGATGATGATGATGATGATGATGAAATTCATCATTTAATTGATCTTTGTGATCTTATCAAGAGGTCCCGAAATAACCTCCTCACTGTCAGATGACCACACACAAACAAGACCGCAAAACGCGGGGCCCAAGAAACACAGATGAATATGTAAATATATCAAAAGAGGGCTACGTAATACAGTCCGTGCTCTGCCGGCTGTAGCGAGCTCATGTGTGTTATCATCCGAGGAGTCCGAGTTCAGAGAGGACAGGTGGGAGTCAGTCAGAGTGCAAGTTTTAAGAGTGCAAGTTTTAAGAATGCGCTGGTACAAGACTGTAGATTGGTCAAGTTTAATTACTAAATATGATGAAAAAGTAAGAAAACTATCAAAAGTCTCCCTTAATACATAGACCTGTCATTACCTGCCAATAGCTGACAATAGGTTAGGTACTGTTTTGAATAAATACACATCAAAGAAGTACCTATCAGTTATTCAGTCTCAAAGTCCAGAAGGCAAGACAAAATCATTAGAATTTCCATTGGAACGGTTGTGAACCTCGGAATGAATAACATTCCGAGGTGAGACCAGATGCCCGGGGAGTTTTTCATATATTCGGTATTCGATTTACTATAAATGTCAGTCGGATTTACTCTAAATGATTTACTCTAAATGCCTGTCCTCTCTGATTTATATAGATTTACTCTAAATGCCTGTCCTCTCTGAATGTCAGTCGGACTCCTCGGGTGATTACATACATGAGCTCGCTACAGCCGGCAGAGCACGGACTGTATTACGCATGCCCTCTTTTTATATCCATTTACATATTCATCTGTGTCTCTGGGGCCTCTACGTTTCGCGGTCTTGTTTGTGTGATGTCATCTTACAGTGAGTAGGTTGTTTTACACCAAAATTGTACGTTCTTCGAGATCTCTGGGTAATTGGAGAAGTGAGAGGGTTGTGCGCACGTAATCCAGGATAACCACACCATTTGCTACTTGCGTGACAAATGGCCGTCCATAGTCGGCACCGGTTGCCCATTAATCTCGTCGGTTTATGTGTAGTCTTTTGTGTTTGATGTTTACATGTCGTGTGTCTCTTTTCCGTCTCGTGCTGTGCTCGTCTTTTGTGTTTTTGCATCGGGTGTTTTGGTGTTTTACTGCTGATGCTGCAACGGTGTCTTGTTGGAGATCCCCTCCCTTCCTTCTAATTCGGATTCGAATATTAATGATGTTAAACGTCTTCAAATTCAGAAGCATCATTTATAAACAGATAAATTTGCAGCATGGGCCAGACATGCACGTTTCGGGTACTCAACCCTTGTCAGTAATCCTCAATCTAAACAATGTAATATGGTCAAAGAGGGTGAACATTATTATGTCCAAAAATGTACCAAAAGACGTAACAGGATGGGTGGGAGATGATGCTACATGACCCACGTTTAAGAAATTTCAAGAATTGTGGCAACAGAAAATTTTGAATGCGTTGAAGAGACAGACGATCAATCCAATTGATGAAATATTCATGAAATGCGCATATGGTGCACATACAGTTGTAAAAGAGAAGAGGGGATGTCCAATAGGACTCCAAAAAATGTCAATGGCGAAAATCAGAGGACAAGCACGTATATGCGAGTACTTATGAATTTTTATAACCATTGCACCAATCACAATTATGGTTTCAAAAATGACTAACCATCAGGGTATGCTTACTCCTCCCGGGCACCTGATCCCACCTCTAGCTTGCTAGGGGTCCGTCGATGCTAAGTTTGGTTCTCTATTGTGAGTGCTGTTGAGATTCTCGTCAGTATCACCTTTAACTCTTATTTCAACATGTTTTCTTTTGATTTATCGAAAAATAAAAGTATTAGATATTTTACCTATGATTAAGACTGAGCCCTTCCAAATTTTGAAAATAATGCGTTAAATTGTCCAAGATACTTGTACATGTATTGAAAGATGAAGAGAAACAGGAACGGTTTATCTGTTTTTGTAAAATCTACAGATTGAGTAACAACCAGCAGAAAAGTGCATAGAATCAAAGAGGAAGTATTGCTTAATATAATGATTACGTGACCGATAAAGGAGACCGGTCTGATTGGTCTCTATTGAAGTTTGACTTTTCTCCCTTGGGAGTGTTCGAAACGCAGTTCATACCAGATTGATATTAATTGTGAACAATTACTTGATAAATTTGACAAGAAATCCATCAACAAAATTTGAAGACAAGATCTACTATTCTACTACTAGTATTCCCCTTTCCTTTGAAAATGAAATATAAGAAAAGAAGAAAGCTAACAATCAAAAACATTTCCTTGAGAAAAGTATATTATTCATCACGAATTACATGCAATAATCAATTCATAGTTTTGAATCAATATCTAAACTTAATATATACAGTATCTCAGTAACTTTAAGCATCTGGTAAATTTCGCGAAAATTTACCCTTAACAGATGTGTCGTTATTTCCAATGATTCAACACGAGTCCAACCAGAATTATACACCCATGAACACAAACAGTAAGGCAGTCATTACCTATATTTACATTTATTCTAAGTATCGGTCATTTTTATTTGCATGCATTTCGCAGAATTTGCCTGTTATAGCGTCAAATGTATTTGGACGTTGGTAAATCCTCCCTGCATGCAAAACTTGAATGTGACGTCACAATGGCATCTCAAGTTATTGGAATATAATTCTAGTTACGTAATGGGCGTTTAACATGGGAAATCTACTAGTAATGTAAATATTGAAGTAAGTTAGTACATCATGCCCAATGTTTAACGTCTTCAAATTCAATAGTATCATTTTAAAGCAGAGAAATTTACATCATGGACCAGACATGTACGTTTCGGGTACTGAACCCTCGTCAGTGATCCTCAATTTAAACAATGAAATAGGACCAAAGAGTGAAAAATATTATGTCCAAAAATATACCAAAAAAATGGAGCAGGATGGGTGGGATATGATGCTACAGGACAAACGTTTTAGAAATTTCAAGAGTTTTTGATAACAGAAATTTTCGAATGCGTCGAAGAGACAGACGATCAACAAATACAAGCATCAAATAATAAATTTTCATGAAAACTAAGGATGGAAGAGCTAGTAACATTGAATTTTGCGACTAAGTATTAAATTGCTTTCTCTGCCATTCTGACAATAGAGAGGAGATGAACTTTTTCTTGGTCACAAAGTAATTCTTCGTTCTTTATATCTAAACATTCTGTAGCATAACATCCCACCAATCCTGCTACGTCTTTCGGTACATGGTACATTTTTGGACATAATACTTTCACACTCTTTGGCAATATCACATTGTTTAGATTGAAGATCACCGACGAGGGTTAAGTAACCGAAACGTGTATGTCTGGTCCATGCTGCAAATTTATCTCTTCTTAAATGATGCTATTGAATTTGAAGTCGTTTAACACCATTAACCATAGTTATTTAAAAATCTTCCTTTTTATTATAGCAGAAGGTGAAATTCTTAATTTTTAGAGTGGGAATCTTTATCCATAGGATGATCTCTTACAGCAGGTAGTTTGTTTTTTTTTCATCAAATACAAAGTGGTTCATTTGTTTTACCTTAAACAATTCGACTTGATTGCTTAGAAAGTTAAACGATACACCAAGATTAATTGCTTGGAGATTATCAAATCAAAAGAATTTAACTGATTCTTTAAGAAATGTTCTCGAGGACGAAATCAGATTTCTCAGAGTTACAGCCAGGTTTGCATGCATTTGAAAATTGAAGCGTTCCAACTTGTAACCTTCGTGAATTACATTTCAAACGAATTCTAATGCACCAGACATTATTCGTTATTTTCGAAAACCAAAGTTACATGTACTTCCCTTTTGAGACGGTATCTGACGTTGACTGATTATGAAGTCATCAAATTTTATGGAAACAGTCCTAAAAGTCTGGGAAATGACGGTATAAAATCGACGTTACCATACCATTTTCATGACGTCACAATTGTATCAGATACCGTCCGTAAGATGAAAAATTCTGTATTCCGCCACGACACGTACTAGTATTTTGGATAGTAAATCCTCATCGACGGTACTTGGTTCAAGCCAATGTGATGTTGAGACAAGCAAAATATCTATTTTAGTAGCTCACTATCTATAGGTAGATGTTTTGATTTTTTGTATCTATTAAGCAAAGAGTGCGCAGCTTTAAATTTCCTGTAGCGTCGATACAGTAGCATAGTTAAATGAGATCAGTATAGCATCTGTAGCATCATATCCCACCCATCCTGCTACGTCTTTCGGTATTTGTTTGGACATAATAACTTTCATACTCTTTAGCCATATAACATTGTTTAGATTGAGGATCACTGACGAGGGTTAAGTACCCGAAACATGCATGTCTGGTCCATTCTGCCAATTTATCTTTTTTTAAATGATGCTTATCAAATTGAAGACGTTAAACATTTGTACCACTTGGTGAGTATCACTGCTGGTGGACCAGGAGTCCCTGAGGGCACATGTAGCCAAGTTCGATCAACTTCGGTTGATCGTTTCTTCAACGCATTCGAAAATTTCTGTTATCAAAAATCAAAAAAAAATTTGATACCAGAAATTTTAGAATGCGTTGAAGAAACGATCAACCGAAATTATCGAACTTGGCTAAATGTGCCCTCTAGGACTCCTGGTCCACCAGCAGTGACACTCACCAAGTGGTATAAATGTTAAACGTCTTTAAATTCAATAGCATCATTTAAAACCTGATAAATTTACAGCATGGACCAGACATGCACGTTTCGGGTACTAAACCCTCGTCAGTGATCCTCAGTCTAAACAATGTAATACGGCCCAAAAGTATGAAAAATATTATGTCCAAAAATGTACCAAAAGACGTAGAAGAATGGATGGGATATGATGCTACAGGACCCACGTTTAAGAAATTTCAAGAAATTTTGTAACAGAAAATTTCAAATGCGTTGAAGAGACACACGATCAACCGAATTTGATCGAAGCTGGCTACATGTGCCCTCGGGGACTCTTGGTCCACCAGCAGTGACACTCACCAAGTAGTTCAAATGTTAAACGTCTTTAAATTCAATAGCATTATTTAAAACCTGATAAATTTACAGCATGGACCAGATTTGCACGTTTCGGGTACTAAACCCTCGTCAGTGATCCTCAGTCTAAACAATGTAATTAAACGTCTTCAAATTGAATAGCAACATTTAATCATATCCCACCCATCCTGCTACGTCTTTCGGTATTTGTTTGGACATAACTTTCATACTCTTTAACCATATTACATTGTTTAGATTGAGGATCACTTAAGAGGGTTAAATACCCGAAACATGCATGTCTTGTCCATGCTGCAAATTTATCTGTTCTTAAATTATGTTAATCAAATTGAAGACGTTAAACATTTGTACCACTTGGTGAGTGTCACTGCTGGTGGACCAGGAGTCCCCGAGGGTACATGTAGCCAAGTTCGATCAACTTCGGTTGATCGTTTCTTCAACGCATTCGAAAATGTCTGTTATCAAAATTTCTTGAAATTTCTAAAACGTTGGTCCTGTAGCATCATATCCCACCCATCCTGCTACGTCTTTCGGTATTTCTTTGGACATAATAACTTTCATACTCTTTGGCCATATTACATTGACTAGATGAAGGGTTAAGTACCTGAAACATGCATGTCTGGTCCATGCTGCCAATTTATTTGTTCTTAAATGATGCTAATGAAATAGAAAACGTTTAACATCTATGACAAAAAGAGCATTGGAGGGATGGTGGTAGGATGGTAATCTGATTTTCGTGTGTTATTTCTAAAGGAGCATAAAATGATATACCACTTTCCAGATAATGCACACGTTTTGAAGAGAAGATCTCTAACTTGTTCTTTACATCAAAGGAAAAAATGCAAATACAAACATAAAAATGAACAGTCATAAACTGTTCGAATATTTCTTTTATAAAAATATTTCACGATGACCGAAATGGTATAAGCTATATGCCCTTGCCCACGCATTCAAATGAAATAAATAAATTGATTCGGGAAAGCGATTCCCGCGTCAAGATTCTTTAAAATTTTATCAATGATTAGAATGTGCTTGTCAAATGAACAACTTTTCCTCTCTATTCATTTTAACTGAGAATCGACTTTTTTAGGATGCCTACAAATGGAAGCCGATCTATTACAACTGCAAACCAAGAGTGACCTATTATATTACAGAGGGAATCCATTGGTTTCTCAACAGATTATATCACGAGGGTCGAGAGGGATTCATCACTGCTAAATAGACGGAAGAAAACGCTTTGACAGAGATTTCATTACGGTGATCAGTCAAACATGCTCAACAGACAGTATTGTCATTTTCTGAATGAAAAGAATTGGATTGGGGAAGTGTCATCTGAGACTTAGCTGTAATCACGGACATAGCAGCTAGTATGATGGGTTAAGAGACAATCATTACACGCCGAGTTATATCTGATGTGAATACGCTCGTGCTCTCTGCCCTGGGACCATTTCATGAAGAGAAAGTCGCTTTTATGACCTTTGGTTGTGATTTATATAACCTTTTTCTGCCCATAAACTTTGTTTTTCATAACATAGGACCGAAATAGAAATAACAAAATTTGCCTTGATCACCAGGACCCTAACTTGTTTTGAACCTACCTAAAATTTGAAACCTCTAAGTGTTGATTGGGTAGCAATTAGAAAGATCATAATACACATTTTATCCTGATTTTGAAATGCCTTCGGTTTATGATTTTCTGAATTATCGATTTTGTGCTGTATATAGGGATATGTTCATTATCCGTATGTGTGATACATACACTTGCAACAGAACATTATTCAGGATCACAGTAGCACAACACAAAATCTTTTTTGTATGGTACACAATATTGGACTTATTTTTGTCTAAAATCTCATAGAAGAATTTGGACACAAATTTTGTCAGAAAAACACTGTTACTGTAGATGTTGTTCTTTGCTACGTACATTACTTTAAACAAAAATATATTTAGAACGTTACCAGTAAGTTAATGAAGATTTTTTTTTAACGTTTATCAACATGTAACTTTCTAACGCAGGTGCGATAAATTAATGTAACGTTATATTTTAAAATACTTATATTTTAAACTGCATTTTCTTTCTAAAATACCAGTATAACATGGGAAGTTAATACACATTTACCATAATCTTTGTTTCTGGCCGCGATTCGTCTCACCTTAATATAGGCATCTGATCATACACAGCACAAACTTTTATAAAACAAATATTTCAAATTAGGGAACCACAAAAAGGGGAGGGGGCAGTATATTTATTTGATTCTTTAGAAATATTTTTACATTGAAGTATCGATGATGAGCATTTATTGTTCGAATTCTGCGTGTCTTTAATACCGCATTGGGCAATAGTTGTCCTGAAGAATCGGGACACTTCTTTGTTCTTTACTAGACAGAAGAACTGACGGACGCACATTAATTGATCCCTCGATTTCAATACTGGTATACAACCTTGTTCTTGCAGGTGACATACAGTAAGTGTTTTGAATATTTTCCCTGACATGGTCGCCATAGCACTTTCTATATAGGCGCAACTACAGACAGTGCATGTATTCTATATATATTGTTTTCATTTACGTGCATGAACATCGACGGCGGATGCTTACTCCTCCCGGTCACCTGGTCCCACCTCTGGCTTGCTGGGGGTCCGTCGATGCTCAATTTGGTGCTCTGCTGTGAGAGCTGTTGAGATTATCGTCAGGATCTTCTTTAACTCATACAAAGAAAAAATCGCGATTTAGTTTTAAGAAATGTACCTATCACTTATCATTTATTAGATTCATGTTTTGGGTTGCACGAGGGAAAATATGAGATTTCTGGTAGATATGTCGAAAGGTAGTTATGTTTCAAAATGAATGAAAATAAGATATTCTCTAGGCATCACATGGATTGCTAAAAGCATAAAATCAAATACTCAATTGGAATTAGTGATCATATTGACTTGAAAGTAGGCAACGCAAATACGAACGAACGAAAGCAGCATGGCAGAAGCAATAAAGACATCAGTATTAAGCTTGTTCATATTTCCCAATGGTGTCTGCATGCGATTGTGAAATAAGTAGATAAATGATCTTACACTGCAAGAGTTATTGACTTATTTTGGTATTGAACACATTCCAACGACATCCGAGAATGAAATTAAGTTCAATATGATTTGGGGCAGATTTCAATTTGAACAAAACTATTTTGATTTTTGAATTGCATATATGGAGGATCTCAAACGATTGTCTATATAGGTAGGTGATTTGTGGAACGATTTGTGAGATTTTCACTTCTCTAATCAAAGGTGAGGAGATCACTAAAATCACACAACGAGTTTCATAAATACCGTAACGGTATGGAATTGCGACACTAATTGAAATAATCATTATGGAAGTTCATCGGTTGCCATGGGGATCTTATAAAATCATATGAGATCCCTCTTTCCAGAATGACACCAAACAGGATATCTTTACCTGATATGTACATCAATATGTACATCGAGGCAATTACGGAATTTGACAAGTTTTCATGGAAAAGTTGCGATGGGTGTTTCATGCAAACAGACGACACCGACTCTTCCCGGACGCCTTGTCGTACTTGGGAATATTGTTTATTCCGGGGCTCGCAACGTCTAATGATCTTGCCTTACCTTCTCGACTGTAAGACTGCATAACTGATGGGTACTTTTTTGTAATTATTGAGATTCTTATAACATATGGCATACATCATTTATGATCAAAATGTCGTCAAAAGTAAACAATTTCGACATATCTTGCTAAGAACGTACCGACATTGCCGTCTCCAGAGTGACATCATGAACTACAACACTGGCAAAGTAACGAAGGACCCCTCCAAACAGGCTTTTGAAATTTTTGGTTCACATGGCTAATCCATGAGTACTTTCTCTACATTATGAAGATAATGTTCTATCTACGTACAAACATGATCTTCTCATCATTCCCAATCAGTATGTAAGATTGACATTCCTTGACTTTAATCCTTGATAGTTTGGATTTTCTACGTGTCTTCCTATCATAATTCTCATCATAAGTGTATTACGCATACATTTTAAACAAATTTAGTGAATTATTCCAAAACATATAGTAACCAGATTCAATAATGTTTTTAAAAACTTATGCCCAATCCAATTTTCTCATTAAAAATAAAATATATTTAAACTTACTGTTTCATTGGCATAAGAGAGACCTGTTATGTTTAAAATTTCGCTCTTCATCTTCGACCTCGAACCATCTCTGATGAGATATTACTTGTTAAAACGGTGCACTTAAACAGAACATATGTTTCAATTCTGATAAATTTATCCACTACATTGGTATCTCTGCTGGTTGACTGTAAGTTGTCGAGGACATTTTTATGCCCCCGGAATCAAAGATTCGGGGGCATATAGTTTTCGGCCTGTCCGTCTGTTTGTCTGTCTGTTTGTCCGAAAAACGTTAACATCGGACATAACTTTTGAATTGGAGGTGATAGGGCTTTCATATTTCACATGTGTATTCCTTGTGAAAAGACCTTTCCATTGATACCAAAATTTTTGACCTCGTGACCTTGACCTTGATCTTTGCCCTACTTTTCAAAAACTTTAACATTAGGTACAACTTTTGAATGGTAAGTGATAGGGCTTTCATATTTTACATGTGTATTCCTTGTGAAAAGACCTTTCCATTGATACCAAAATTTTTGTTCTCGTGACCTTGACCTTGATCTTTGCCCTACTTTTCAAAAACTTTAACATTAGGTACAACTTTTGAATGGTAAGTGATAGGGCTTTCATATTTTACATGTGTATTCCTTGTGAAAAGACCTTTCCATTGATACCAAAATTTTTGTTCTCGTGACCTTGACCTTAATCTTTGCCCTACTTTTCAAAAACTTTAACATTAGGTACAACTTTTGAATGGTAAGTGATAGGGCTTTCATATTTTACATGTGTATTTCTTGTGACAAGACCTTTCCATTGATACCAAAACTTTTGACCTCGTGACCTGGATGTGACCTTTGACCTACTTTTCAAAAACTTTAACATTGGGCATGACTTTTGAATGGTAAGTAATGGGACTTTCATGTTGCACATGTTACAAAACCTCTCCAATGATACCAAAATATTTGACCTCCTGAAATGGACCTTGACCTTTGACCTACTTAACAAAAACTTGAACATTGGGAATAACTTTTGAATGGTAAGTGATAGGGCTTTGATATTTCTTAATTATTTGTGTATTCCTTGTCACAAGATTTGTCCACCGATACCTGCAGAAATTTTAACCAAGTGACCCTGACCTTGACCTTTCACATACATGTACTTTACAGAAAATAGTGTTTATACTAACAAAGATGCCACCGGGGGCATTCGTGTATCACAAACACAGGCTTTATTTTTTTTCTAGTTCACAGTTCTTCAAACACTAGACTTGAAAAATATTTTCCAATTGCTCCGTAACCTAATTGAATATATTTTTTTAAACAAAGTAGTGTATCCCTTTAGGCATTGCTCTATCCTTAGCTAATGTATTGGCATATTTTAGATCAGTTTAGAATTACCCTCTTCATATATACATTCTTTATATTGATTTTTAAGATTTAAGCATCGAGCATCACCGATGAGACATTACTTGTCAAAACGCTTATATTGTGCACTGCAATTTGTACAACAGAATATGTTTAAAAGGAGAATGTCCACTTGTCTCTTAAATTGGCCCTGTATTTTTCGTCTAAAATAAACATATGGAAATTGTGATTTCCTATCTCTAATATTTCATTAAAATGACAAATATGGATAATGACCATATCCCAATAAAATCAACAATTCAGAAAATCATAAACCGAAGGCATACAAAATCAGGACAAAACAAGAACCAAAGCAAACAAAGAAAAACGAACAAACTCCACCATATGAAAAGAAGCGAACTCCCAAAATGGAAGTGAGAACAGGTGCCCAGGAAGAGTAAGCATCTTCTATTTGCATGCAACACCCGTCACTTCATCAATTTGGTAGAATTGTCACATCCGGTTAATTCCATTTCGGAAGATGCAAGTATATTCGGTTGTTGGATGGTTCAAATGGTCTAAGACAGAATATCGTCCACCATTCTGGAAAGTGCGAATATATTAGGCTCATATTTCAAAAGAAAGGAAGGGATCTCCAACAACACTAGGTTGCACAACCCACAGCAAAGCACCCAATGCAAAACACATAGAACAGACACCCACAGAAAGAGAAATAGACGCAAAAGGGACAAGAAACCCCACCTCACACCATAGGAATATTGAACATAAAGACCACACATAAACCAACGAGGCCAAAAGAAACCGATGCCGACTCAAGTACTTGTAAATAATACGGAAGTGCTCCAACTCTATACCTTCTTGAAGAAAATTTCAAACCAATTTTCATGCACCTACGGTGTTCATTAGGGGACATCGCTTCTTCAAATCTTCGCCCTACTATATATCACCAGTCGAAGAATTGAAGAATTGAAGTAATGATGCGAAGATTTGAAGTAATGATGCGAAGAATTGAAGAATTGATGCGAAGAATTGAAGAAATGATGCGAAGAAACGATTATTTCTTCAAATCTTCGCATCATTCCTTCAAATCTTCGCATCATTTCTTCAGATCTTAAAATCTTCGCATCATTTCTTCAATTCTTCAAATCTTTAAATCTTCGCATCATTACTTCAAATCTTCGCATCATTGCTTTAAATCTTCAAATCTTCGCATCATTACTTTAAATCTTCAAATCTTCGCATCATTACTTCAAATCTTTAAATCTTCGCATCATTACTTCAAATCTTCAAATCTTCGCATCATTACTTTAAATCTTTAAATCTTCGCATCATTACTTTAAATCTTCAAATCTTCGCATCATTTCTTCAAATCTTCAAATCATTACTTCAAATCTTCAATTCTTCGCATCATTACTTAAAT
Source organism: Pinctada fucata (assembly GCA_028142955.1). NCBI lineage: Eukaryota > Metazoa > Mollusca > Bivalvia > Pterioida > Pteriidae > Pinctada > Pinctada fucata. Next base: position 46,242,888 of record AP027102.1, on the reverse strand, counting down.
TCTTAAAATCTTCAATTCTTCACATTTTAACTTTGTCAGAAATAATCATTTTTGCACTATATCTTTCAATAATACAGTGATATATATATATGATTTAATGAACTGATTTACTGTATATTAATCATTTTTAAGTAACTTAATGCTTAAATATATATCTTATGCTAGAATTTTATTCATTTTGAATCTTAATGAATTATTTCCTTATGTAAAATAGAGGAGTAAGAACCAAAGAATTTCAAAACATTTTGGCACGGCATGTCATGGATTTTTGAGATTTTTGGTATGGAAGTTCAATATGAAGTACTAGTATGTAAATCAACCCAAGTTTTTTCAAAAAGGTTGTCGTTGCCATGGTAACACTGTCTGAAGTTTCAAAAATCGGGAAAATCTATAGGACAAGGCAATTTTGTAGGCTTCGTTACCATGGAAACAGGTACATTTTAAATCTTAAATTGCTTTGATTATTTTCTTTTAATCCTTATTATTACGCATATTTGTAAAGTTTTTTACATTCATCTCGGATGCCTTATGTATACAAGATGAAAAATTGGGCCGAAACAGGGTATCAAAAGGCTTTGTTTTGGGCACTCAAAGACCCTTTTTTGCATGTTTTTACTGTTTTACAAGGTTGAAAATTTCATAAAAGCACCAATTTTTAAAGTCCAAATTGTAGTTATCCAATTAGTATCATCTTTGAACTCTACATGAATATGAAAAATTAATTGGGCTAATTTGTCCTTTTATATGCAAAGCAGCATCAAATTTAGTTGCTATGGCAACAATCGGCTGAAAGGTTTCAATACGATGAATTTAAACACAACCTCTATCAAACTATCTACGCATGATATTGGAACAGAAGTTCATGTATACATCTATTAAAGGCGTTTTGATATAAAAATGACCTTGAGAATATTTCAAGGTCATCCACTGAATTTTCAAGGTCATTAAACTTTAAGTGACCAGATTTGACGAAAAATCCTGATTTTTCATAGAATGAAGGTGTCAATATTTTAGAAACCTTGAAATATTGAACTTAACAGTTATTTGCCATAAAATGATAAATGTATCACTTATTTCTTAGAACTATTGATTACGTTTCTTCACATCTTCGAATATCTAAATTCTTCGTGAGTATGTTGATAAAAAAGGGACGAAATCTGTATTTTTCTTGTTTTTTGACGGAAAAATATTTTCCTATTGAATAGCTACAATTCAATAAATTCTAAGATTTGTCTTTCTTATATTCATGTGCTTTCATAATATATACGACCTATGAAAATATTTAAATAAAAAAATAACTAAAATCGGTAACAAAAAAATTTGAAAATCAATATTTTATGCAAAATTTGAGTCTTTAAGTATAAATGACCTTGAACATCAAGCCAATGACCTTGAACATTTTAATTGTTCTTATGTAAAAGATACAAGTCATATATATACATGCATACATTTTGACAATCTTATGTAACTCTAAAGAGGAATAAAATCAATTTCAAAGATAATATGAAACAAGCAAAAAGGTCTAATGTTGCCATGGCAACGGTCTTTGACGACAGAATTTAGGTAAAACTCTGAAATACCCACTCCAATTTTTCGTTCATTTTATTTGTCAATAAACATACATTTCCATTGATGAAAATCACTAGTCTCCTATTGGTGCCTTTTGTGATATTTAAGATTGAAAATGGTCAAAAACACACTAAATTGGCCCTTATTTTCACCTCTATTTTTCGCTTCATTTTGACTTAGTTTGGCTTAATACAATAAGCTTCCTGTAATAAATATCACATAACTAAGTGTACTAAGTAAGAATGGAAGTAAGGAAGAATAGATTATATAAAGATGAACAAGCTGTTACAGTGGTATCCATGGCAACGAAGTCTCTGGATCTGGCTTATTTCATGGTCCCAAAAGTGCTATAAATAGAATGACCTCGTTACCATGGCAACCAGAGGTCACATTGGATGAAAAGTGTCATTTTCATGGTCAGTACTCAATATGTACCAATTATACCGAAAATCATCAAAATCCATGACATGCCGTGCCGAACGATTTTGGTCCTTACAGAGAATGGCTATTGAATTTAAAAGTGATGATGCGAAGAATTGAAGATTTGAAGTAATGATGCGAAGATTTGAAGATTTGAAGTAATGATGCGAAGATTTTAAGAGTAAAAGTAATGATGCGAAGATTTTAAGATTTAAAGTAGTGACGCGAAGATTTTAAGATTTAAAGTAATGATGCGAAGATTTTAAGATTTGAAGTAATGATGCGAAGATTTAAAAATTTGAAGAATTGAAGAAATGATGCGAAGATTTTAATAGCCATTCTCTGTAAGGACCAAAATCGTTCGGCACGGCATGTCATGGATTTTGATGATTTTCGGTATAATGGGTATATATTAAGTACTGACCATGAAAATAACACTTTTCAGCCAATGTGACCTCTGGTTGCCATGGTAACAAGGTCATTCTATTTATAGCACTTTTGGGACCATGAAATAAGCCAGCTCCGGAGACTTCGTTGCCATGGATACCACTGTAACAGCTTGTTCACCTTTATATAATCTATTCTTCCTTACTTCCATTCTTACTTAGTACACTTAGATATGTGATATTTATTACAGGAACCTTATTGTATTAAGCCAAAATAAGTCAAAATGAAGCGAAAAATAGAGGTGAAAATAAGGGCCAATTTAGTGTGTTTTTGACCATTTTCAATCTTAAATATCACAAAAGGCACCAATAGGAGACTAGTGATTTTCATCAATGGAAATGTATGTTTATTGACAAATAAAATGAACGAAAAATTGGAGTGGGTATTTAAGAGTATTACCTAGATTCTGTCGTCAAAGACCGTTGCCATGGCAACATTAGACCTTTTTGCTTGTTTCATATTATCTTTGAAATTGACTTTATTCCTCTTTAGAGCTACAATAGATTGTCAAAATGTATGCATGTATAGATATGACTTATATCTTTTACATAAGAACAATTAAAATGTTCAAGGTCATTGGCTTGATGTTCAAGGTCATTTATACTTTGAGACTCAAATTTTGCATAAAATATTGATTTTTAAATTTTTTTGTTACCGATTTTAGTGATTTTTTATTTAAATATTTTCATAGGTCATATATATTATGAAAGCACATGAATATAAGAAAGACAAATCTTAGAATTTATTGAATTGTCGCAATTCAATAGGAATATATTTTTCCGTCAAAAAACAAGAAAAATACAGATTTCGTCCCTTTTATATCAAAATACTCACTAAGAATTTAGATATTCGAAGATGTGAAGAAACGTAATCAAAAGTTCTAAGAAATAAGTGATACATTAATCATTTGATGGCAAATAACTGTTAAGTTCAATATTTCAAGGTTTCTAAAATATTGACATCTTCATTTCATGAAAAATCAGGATTTTTCGTCAAATCTGGTCACTTAAAGTTTAATGACCTTGAAAATTCAGTGGGTGACCTTGAAATATTTTCAAGGTCATTTTTATATCAAAACGCCTCTGATAGATGTATACATGAACTTCTGTTCCAATATCATGCGTAGATAGTTTGATAGAGGTTGTGTTTAAATTCATCGTATTGAAACCTTTCAGCCGATTGTTGCCATAGCAACTAAATTTGATGCTGCTTTGCATATAAAAGGACAAATTAGCCCAATTAATTTTTTATATTCATGAAGAGTTCAAAGATGATACTAATTGGATAACTAGAATTTGGACTTCAAAAATTGGTGCTATTATGAAATTTTCAACCTTGTAAAACAGTAAAAACATGCAAAAAAGGGCCTTTGAGTGCCCAAAACAAAGCCTTTTGATACCCTGTTTTGGCCCAATTTTTCATCTTGTATACATAAGGCATCCGAGATGAATGTAAAAAACTTTACAAATATGCATAATAATAAGGATTAAAAGAAAATAATCAAAGCAATTTAAGATTTAAAATGTACCTGTTTCCATGGTAACCAAGCCTTCAAATATGCCTTGTCCTATAGATTTTCCCGATTTTTGAAACTTCAGACACGGTTACCATGGCAACGACAACCTTTTCGAAAAAACCGGGGTTGATTTACATACTAGTACTTCATATTGAACTTCCATACCAAAAATCTCAAAAATCCATGACATGCCGTGCCAACATGTTTTGAAATTCTTTGGTTCTTACAGAGAATTGCTGTTAAGATCTGAAGAAATGATGCGAAGAATTGAAGTAATGATGCGAAGATTTGAAGGAATGATGCGAAGATTTGAAGAAATAATCGTTTCTTCGCATCATTTCTTCAGATCTTCGCATCATTACTTCATTTCTTCAATTCTTCGACTGGTGATATATAGTAGGGCGAAGATTTGAAGAAGCGATGTCCCCTAATGAACACCCTATGCACCAGACATGTGTTTCGATTATTAAATTCTCATCAGTGATGCTTCCAGCCAAAGTGCTTTTCATAAACTGCCCAAAATTCATTTCACTAGCGCCCTCTGGTTTTAGTTTTAGAATTTAAAGTTATGCATTTTCCAGTTAATCGAATGTAAAGTCACGTTCGTAAGATATGACGTCACATTGTGACGTCATTTGCTATTGTTAACGGAAAATTAAGGAAAACGAAGGCAGAAAAACGAAGGCAGAAATCTTTTAAAATAACATGGGTGCGCAACCTCAATCAAAATAATTTTTTTTTATTCTAATTAGAAAGATCAATCGAATAGCTATCTTTTAGTATAGAAATTATTTTGGTTAAGGTAACGCGCCCTTCTTGTTTTCAATGATTTTTACCGAACTTTGGCTTATTTCTTTACATTTTTCATCCTTGTCACGAATGTTGGGTGTACTCGTAGCAGTATATTATAAAAAAAATAAAACCTTTGAATTACCTGAATCAGCTGTGTTACAATTATTAAAAATTAAAATTAAACGCTTTTTTTTAAACCAAGAACAATAACTTGAAATAATTCAAAGATATTTTAAAGCGAAAATCCAAACGATTGTGCTTATAATAGGAAAGTAAGCTGTGTGATATAATAGACGAACGTATTCAATATTGAATATATATTGTAATATATTTTTTTTTACTTCAAATTCAATAGCATCATTTAAGAACAGATTAATTTGCAAAATGGATCGGACCTTCACGTTTCGGGCACTGATCCTCAATCTAAACAATGACCAAAGAGTGTGAAAGTTGTAATATTCAAAAATGTATCGAAATACGTAAAAGGATTGGTGGAATATGGTGCTGCAGGACCTGCGTTTTAGAAATTTCATGATACTTTGATAACAGAAATTAAAACACTTACGAACATTTATTATCAGGAACATTGAAATTTTTTATTTTTTTTTTATGCCAAGAAGACTTCTCTATACAGCAGATTTCTGTTAATCTTTTTCTTCATGTATGTGATTCAGTATCTATGTAAAGTATACCATCGGAATTGTCAATATTGAAATATATGTTCTGTAGTACCAATTTTGTTGTTACAGTACTATATCACGGAATAGACAAAAATATTAATGTCTTCAAAACTCAAACGTTTCCAAATAGGATTTAAGTTTTCCATATTTTGACCCAAGCAGAATCTTACTCATTTTAATTACGATGTAAAACTATATGGAAAGAGTAGATAAAAACAAAATAATAACTTCGTATTTAGTAATACTTACATTGAATCGTAATCAGTGAATGAAATGCAAATACAAATGCAGAAACCACAATCAAAGAGAAAAGAAAAAGGTCAAACAGACGGAGACAATAAGACAGCTTCATAGACACACGAAGGACAAACAGACAGAGACAATAAGACAGCTTCATAGACACACGAAGGACAACCTAATCTAATGAATAGTGCAGGTACGGAATGCATTGTAGGTGGCGCTTTAAACGCAGTGCAGTTACATTTATGAAGAAAATTAGTAGGACTAAAATCTGTCGCCGATTATGTTAAAAAAAAATAGACGATTTTGTTCATTTGCCCTGGTATGAGAACCTAGAATAAGAAAGTTATAAAAAATGTAAGCAGTGCCATCCTGAACAAATTTGATGAAGATATTAGATGTAAACATTATTTGAAAAATGGAATTCCATTGATCCAAAGCCTGCCTAACATAATAAATTCTTGTGAAATCTGCTATTACAAGGCCAGTATTATTAGAAGCTATTTCCACACAAAAAAATTATACAATAAACTTAAACATTGTGTTCATTTAAATAGTTTTTAAACTAAATGCAAACTTTCAGACCCATCAGAAGGGAGTTAGATCAAAAGCAGTTCACATAACTTTAGTCAGAACAAAGTTCGGACAGTAAGAGTTTCCAGACAGTCGTCGTTTTCATGTACTGTGAGGGACCTTATTTTCAAAATTATTTTGACAATTCTTTAGATTTTTAAATGGAGAACTCAAACCATGAATCTTCATAACAAAATTTTGTATCTAAGTTGCTTTATCACACCACCTTTTCACTCCTTTCTGTCCCGTTTAATATCGCGTACGGGGGGAGTCGCTGAAAGCAATCCTTTTTCAATTTACATGATTTGAGAAATTCCGATACTATTTCCAAGGTAATATTACAGAGTCATTTGTTTAAAAGAGTGAAGAAAAAAATATAATTTTTAGTTTGGACTGATATTGATCGCGATTGACAGCTTTTAAATCAGGTGTAAGATTGACAGCTTTTTAAAATCAGGTGTCCGGAAACTTTTCCAGTAATTTGCGAAAAACTGCAAAAAAAATGTAGGGTCATTAAATCGGTCTAGAAACAATATTCCATGACAGATTTATCATTTTCTTTCAATATGTGGGAACGGCAAAGCATTATTTGAAAGGAGCCTTTTCCAGTATAGTACAAACGAGTTATCGGTGAAAAACCTTCAAAATCGTCAGGAAACTCAATTTTAAACGTCAGTATTACAAAAAGGGATGTGTCCTGCGCATGTAAAGTGCGAAACGAAACAAAACGCAACAAAACGAAACACATTGACAGATCGAAACTAACTAAGCAAAACAGATCGACGTTTGCATTTTAAAGGATTTAAGGAGGGGGATAAATAAGGAGTGAATGTATTGATTTATTATATTCAAAAGTTATTATTGATATTATTGATATTTATAGTACATTTTTGTACGTGGTGTAATGAACTTATTACCACATTAATAAAAAAACAGACAAATGGGCTAAGTACAGTTTCGGGATTAATTCGATAGATAATTTTACATTCATATTTGATTGCTTTAGTACATATTTTCCACATACATTACATTCAAGTGACATAAAATGCTCCTCGAGCTTTTTCATGATACAGAGAATGTTACAGTGTTAAACGTCGTCAAAGGCTTTTTGTTTATGCAACTGTGTATCCGTGTTAGTTGGACGGTTGCGGACAAATAATCCGGATACCTACATCATTAGATGTTTTCAAATATCGGGTGACCCTCAGATGCCTGCTTCACTATGGTCTTCTTCAATTTATATTTTTATATCTGTCATTCATTTTTCATGTTTATGAGCTTGATTGTTTTCAATGATTGTTTATTGGACCGTAATCTGCAGAATGCAGTGCTGTTGTGTTCATTTCAGGGTAGACTTGATCGAGATCTCTTTCACACTGATGCAATTTACTGGGTACATGTAACAGTCAGAGTAAAGATTTCATTTGACATATTTAAATACGTGTATGACATATCCCTAAAAATTAAGGTCATACTGCATCTAAAAAAATTAAATCAGAGGGTGCTACTGAAATGAATTTTGGCTGTGTCTGAAAATCCCTTTGGCTTAAAACATCACTGATTAGAATTTTACCGTCCGAAACACGTGTCTGGTGCCTTAAAATTGGCTTGCAATTTTCTTCATTGAGGTTAAGAGTGGAACACTTCCGGATCATTAACACACCATGTAAGGTGTCCTGACGACGAGTGATTTTTTGTGTTAATTGTCCTGGATTTTTCGTGTTTGTCCTGGATTATTTGTGTTCGTTTCGAGCGAAATCGGCAAAATTTCATATTTTTTAGACAATTAACGGACATGTAGATCATCGTTGGATACTTTTCTTTGCATTAAACATTGTAAATGCATTATAAGACTGAATCAATGCTTAGAGCTGTCTGCTTTTCATTAAATCAAGAGATTTCGACTTTTTTTTATAAAAATCCATGTTCTCGTCGTTTAAACAGACTAGGTTCAAATATTTTAACATGAATATCTTGTGCCAGTTCAACAGTGCTAACCATATTTTTTCTCAAGCAATAAAACGGCATTACAAGGCAGAAAACCAAAATTTAAAAAAAGTTAGAGGTCCTGGCTTTTTTGTGTTTTGTCCTGGATTTTTTGTGTTTGCTGTCCTGGCTTTTGTATATCTCTTCAACAATCTAATAGAGTTTAATTAATTTTTAGGGGATTTTGCCATAGCAGTAGCTCCACTTTATGTGAAATTTTATTTTGCAACCCTTGTTTGTTACAAAAATCACTGTAGTTCTGATTTCTGTATTCATATGAAATATGTCCTAATTTGACAGGCTTCCCGTATTAATTGATCACGAGTGTATAGTCTACTAAGTCACTAACATGTTCTTTGGATCGTTGCATCAGAATGAAAAAAAGTTATATGTTCATACATGTTAGACTAAAAGATACCAATATGTATCAGGTTAATTGTGGGTCGTGCTCACACATTCCGGAAAACACACCATTTGTTGTAAATTATGCAGCAGATGACTGTCCGAAGTTGCCAGGAGCGTAGCCAGAGCAATGCTGAAACGCAGACAGACCAAGATCAAGGTCAAGACCAACTTAAATCTATAGGGTGGACGGAGGACAAATGCTTTGTGCCTTTTTAAAAGAATGAAAAGAGATCCTGATATGTATCTGAATGTATAAAAAATAAAAATATTATACCTAATTGTTATCTAAGTGCATCAACCCGGAAACTACATCGAGCAAATCATTTTCCCACATTCTTGACACAGTGGCGGATCCAGAAGGTCCATTGTCGGAGAGGGGGGGGGGGGGTAGGCGGGATTGAAGTTGAGGAGCGAAGGGCCAGAGGGGGTAGATGGGGGCACGGGGTGTACGGGGGGCCTCCCCGGAAATTTGTGAGAATAATGGACGCAAATGGTGCAATCTGAGACCACTTTTCAACAAATTTGCTTGATCTTCGTTTTGTTTGATATTGAAGGATTAACACGATTTCATACTTACAATGTTTACAAGTTTTTATATGTAAATGAAACAAATATTTCAATAATTTTGTTTTATCACAGTAGTTTAGAATTCCCCTTTCTAAGTAAAATGTTGTAAATTTTCCCTCTCTGGGGTACCGGTACCAATCCCCCAAATAGAGAGAATGTCCTATTATATTAATACTCTGGTTTCAAGACTTGTTTGTTTGTTTGTTTGTTTGTTTTTTTGGTTGTTTAGGCCCATATGGTTGATTCAAGGCATGAAGTGCCGAGTAGGGGATGATCAGGAGCCCTCCTGTTGTGAAGATTGTAGTCCGGGAGGACCTCCCTCGGATTTTTTTTTTGAAAAAATTGTTTAAAATGGTGTGATATGGAGCACATAAATTTTCCACAGATATCAATTTCATTGAAATCCATTTGTTGGTAATGCCTAGAAGTTTTATTGGCTGTTAAACTTACTAGACTTGAAAAACATAGTTAAAAAAGTTTTTGGACGCTCTGTGTGTGTGTGTGGGGGGGGGGGGTCGCTCCCCCTACCCCGTTAAATCCGCCATTGTGACATTAGCCTTACGAAAATGTTTTGTTGAAATTCAAAGAAAAATTAAGAAGGCTTCTGTTCAATGCCCTTCCACTATATATTGCAAACTAATTATTGATAGTCGTCCTTTCGATCAAATAATCATGTAAAGATGACGAGGGGGCGAAACTAACCTCCCGCGATAAGGTTTCGACAGATTTACTTTGCATATTTTGAATTTGATCTGTGAGTTTTCTTTTACGTTTAATTACGTTTTCATTTTAATTCTTTTCTTAAAACGTTGATAAATTGGCCCGACTACAAAATTGATTCGATTCAATTCCGAGTTTTGCTTACAGAGAACCCCCACTATAGTCTTACAGTACAATGTTTTGAATAAGTGTTGGTTGCAAATTTAGAGGAGGACAATTAGTGGGGCCGCCCCATCACCGTATTTAATATTTGTTTACATGCTAGCTCATGCTAACTTTGCATTATTTTTTCTTTGCTCTGCTTGAATGGATCACTAGCGAATCTAGAGGTGTCGCACGGGTCCCTATTACCTCCCGTGGCGGTCAATTTTTCTTCAAATGTTCTGAATTTCCTATGAAAATTCTAAATAATTACGAATTTATCTGTAAGTACATGTATTTGAAAAAAATTAATTGGCTCGCTGTTGCTCGCCGGTTTTCAAGACTTAAAATATGCATGGACATTGAATTTTATGTTTGAGACTCAAAATACATTTAAAGAGGATATAGATAGTAATTGACTAATTGTCTTCATTTTCATTCTAACTCTGAAAAAAAAGTACGCCAATCGTCTTTCAAGCATAGTAGAAGAAAGTTAAAAGTCATTAATTTAGGAACCCAGTGGGAGGAATTAGAATATAACTTCTTTTTTCGCATGTCAGTTTTCCGTAAAAATTGTCTTTGAAACTGGACTTTGTCCTCCCCCGCCCCTTTCTGAAATCCTAGATCCCTCTGATGGGAATGGTAGGAGGGGAAACAAAAACACGAAAAAAAAAAAAAAAACCAAACAAACAAACAAAAAACAAACAAACAAACAAAAACAAAAAACAAAACAAAAACAAAAACAAAAAAACAAAACAAAACCAAAAACCAAAAACAGAAACAAACAAACAAACAACAAAAATCAATAAAAAGGATGTATGGCTATTCGTTCATCATTCTTTACAAAGTGTTCCTACATGTATATAAACGCCCTTGAATATATAGCGTATACATACCACCGTACAAAAAGAACTGGGTGAATGACCCCTACCCCTCTCCTTTTGTGCATAATGTTTGATAATCTGAAGGAAAGGAGAAAAGAGAGGGGGGTGGGGTTAGCAAGGCGCATAGCTAGGCGCACTTAAGTACCAAATGTTCCACATCGTTTTGCAAAGCAGACTAAAAGAAAGTGTACCATAGTTCATTTTAACGTAGAAAACTGCTCTGTAGATGTGTAAAATGCATTAGATTCCGGGGCTTTGCCCCTTGGCCTGGATATCCATAAGGGCTTCTCCCTGGACCCAATTGGGCCTCTGAAAGCGATCCCAACACCTCATGACTGAAAGTGCTTCCACTTGAAAATCACTCTGGCTACCCACCTGCCTTTGGAACGATATGAAAAACAAACCAACATGTCCGCTCAGAGGCACCGTAGAAAAGAAGGGAAAAAATAAAACAAAACAAAACAAAACAAAACAAAAACAAAAAAAAAACCAAAAAGATGTATGCATACAAAACAAGCTTTCTCTTCGTTTAAACTAAGGCATGGGTCATTTTTATAAAAGTTAAGAGTTATATGAGTCGATTATATCAAAATATTCGCTTGCTTTTCAAAGCTATTGTTAATTATTCTAAAATCCAAAACTAGAAAATCCAGGACATCACACAGAAAATCCAGGACTAGGTACACAAAAAAGTCAGGACATACTCAACTCTTTTCAAATCTAGTAATATTCGTATATTTTTAATTGCGGTCCCTAATAGATGACTTAGACATCATAGATACATGAAAACAAACTGAAAAAATGTCAAATTGAGCATTTTATGGAGTTTCAATCAATTTTATGACACAAAACATCCAGGACGTACACAAGAAATCCAGGACAAATAACACAAAAAATCATCCCTCGTCAGGACACCTTACATGGTGTGATTAAGATGAATATTCCGGGTTTTTTTTTTTCAAATAGCATACATGTATTTGAATATATCTGAACTGATGATTTTCAATAATTTCATTTTTTTTATTTATTCATAAAGTGATGTTATCAATAATGAATTAAATGCCATTCGATAACAATTCAGAAAGTGACAATGGTAATTCTGTTTGCATATGAATAATTTATCACAAAGTCTACTTAGTCAAAAGAAAGCGATATGACAACGGTAACACCTTTTGTATGCATTGTAGTGTAAATAATACAATATTGACACCAAACACTCTCAGTATTTCATAATGGAATAAATTCCATGTCCCCTTTGAATGAAACATGATCTAACCATCCATTTAGAGAATTATCGTCATGATATAATACTATTACAAATGCTTATAGATCAATTCATGTATAGTTGATAGTGCCAGATTCCTGAGAAACCAGGGATATGCTATCATCGTATTGTTTCGAAGAAAATCGGAGGATTACTGGATCAATAATCTGTTAGTTATTATATTAAACATGTATGAACCTTCATCCACCAATGTCCACTGTTAATCCAGGGGAAAATATTATAGGGTATACTTTTTTAAACATCAAACATCATTGCAATAAGCCATGGGCTCCCATAAAAGCAATGGAAAGGAAATTTCAATATATGTCTGAAAACACAAAGAGAAATAACATTTTATAATAATGTTTAATGTTTAATAATTAAATGTTTATGAGAAAAAAAGCTTAATAACATTTTTATGTAACTCCTGTCATTTATCATGTTTATTCGGAAATACTTCATAGGAATAGATTGTATGTTAAACGTCTTTAATTTCAATAGCATCATTTAAAACATGATAAATTTACAGCATGGACCAGACATGCACGTTTCGGGTACTAAACCCTCGTCAGTGATCTTCAGTCTAAACAATGTAATATGGCCAAAAAGTATGAAAATTATTGTGTCCAAAAATGTACCAAAAGACGTAGCAGAATGGGTGGGAAATTATGCTACAGGACCCACGTTTCAGAAATTTCAAGAAATTTTGTAACAGAAAATTTCAAATGCGTTGAATCTTATACACCAATAATTAATGTTGTTTAAAAATATTCTCCAAAATTTCATTCGAAAATAACTAATTTAGTGCTTAAAAATTAATCATTCTTACACTTTTACAGCACTGCATTTTGAATTTTAGATTCGTTTTTTTCTTTATTTGCGTTTTGCTACATGTATCAGGAAATGCTGGCCATTAGAAGAATTGAATTATTGCGAGAATTCTAATTTCAGTTGACTTAGGAAATGAATCTTTTTTTTCTGTTGATGTAGGTATCATCCGATAAATTGGACGGAAAACCGCATCAATAATGACCAACGCGCGAAGCGTGTTGATGCAAAAGTTTTCCTCGCAATTTTCGGCTGATACCTGCGTCAACAGAAAAAATATCATTTGATTTCTTATCATTTTATATTCTCCACTTATGGAAAACGGACTGTCTCTTTGAATCTAATAACAATTATTTCGTAAGTTCGGGGTTGCGCAATGACACAACAGCCTCCCAAGAGGAAAACAAGATATGGCAGCCGCCATGATTCAAACAGCGTCTCTTTATACCTTTTTGCATAAGAACTAGTTTTAGTAAATCCTACAGGCACGGGGCATTTTTATTAGATAAATCTAAAATTAATGGTACCTTGAAATTTGAAAAAAAAAATCAGCACATCGTATTTTCAGTTACGGGCTAATACGTGTTAAGGGAATCCCCGGTTCCAAAAAAAAAGTGCTAGTGATAGACGTCCATGATAAATCTAGTACATTGATGTACCAACAAAATACCTCAGCCAACCAGAATCTTCATTTCTAAATAGTAACAATACATTTAAATGATATGATATTGAGTAGAAAGTTTTTTGGCATATCACAAAAGTCAATGATATTTCAGATAAAATGAACGATTTCCTAATGCTTTAAATATGTAAATTGTCGATAAATGTGTCCTGAGATAAAAAAGTCCATTAAATCGAAAATTACAATTATCATTTGATTTTCATAATCAAAAGTATTTGTACTTGTTCATTTGAACTTAATATTTGTTGTGCATATAGTTATAGAGAGAAAATGTCATAGCTTTGTACATGGTGTTGTTACGGGTATGCAACACACTGGAAGTACATTTATCGTAAGAATGTACCAACGAATGCCCGTCACAAAATTTACTCTATAAAGAAAAACATATTTCTTAAAAGAGTTTACCCATTCACTGATGGGGTGCTAATCATTAGACATTTTTCATGTTTGCGGAATTTGGACTTCGGACACAGCACTTGGAAGGGACTATGTCAAAAACGTAAATTGTTAATGTTATCACACTTAACCTTGTTTAAATTTTGTGTATTTATTCTCATGTGTAAATATACATATTTAATTTGTCAATATTGAAATATATTTTCTATAGTACCAATTTTCTTGTACTAGACACGTGTTTCGGATATTTTAATCCTCGTCAGTAGTACTTCATGCCAAACAGTTTAAAATGAAGCCAAAGTAAAACTCTCCACGGTAAACTCCTCTATTGTGTGTTCAGATTTTACTTTTTTTACTCGCACCTGATTCCCTTTATAAGTAACTAAGACCCCTTAAGTGCGAATTCCGGAATGCGAAGTCCGCAGTACGTCAACTTGAAAAAATGTCCAATATCTCTAGGGAGGCAGCACTTGATATGTTTTTTCAGGGGAGTACTTTCATGAAATTGTTGAATTTTCCTGGCGCCATCTACAATACAGAGTTTTAATTTCCTCTTGCCAAAATAAGCGGCTCCTAATTTTGTCAAGGGTTTATTCAGAAGCGTATTCAAGTGAAAAATATGGCCAAAAATCGTTGATGGTTAGGCACAAGGAGCTTAATTCTAAAGATGACCGCAAAAACTTATGCCGAAATCAAGCTAAGGCACCGTCCATTTGATATTCGGGGGGGGGGGGGGGGGGGCTTGGGTTGTTTGTCTGAGCGAGATTATTTTTTCGCCCCGGTCGGGAGCAACATTATTTTTTTCTTGCAAAGTTGGAGCAAGAAACTTTTTTTCTAACATTAGTGATGTGCGATATATTTATGTTTTATCAATACAAATTCTTTACTTTGACTGAAAACTCTAAAGTATTACTTCATTTTTATTCACAAATTTAATTCACACCTAAGCTGACAGATAAAAGAATTTAACAATTAAATCTTCAGTAGACAAAATTTATATAAGCTAGGTAAAGTAAGCCTGGGTCTGAGTAAGAGGTTCTTCCAGACAAATTTTCAAATTTAGAATTGTAAATTGGTGGAAAAACCGAAGTTCTCTTTCCAAATTTGCATATTAATTTAGACTCTATTATGATACATGCATCTATTAATAGTGAATACATTATATTATTAATATATGTAAGTTTTTGATGAAGCCCCTTTTTTATTTAATATGCATTCTTTTGATATTTTCAAATAGGAACTTAATGTTTCGATAGAAAACTATGGCGAGCGAAAATTTGTGTAATGTGAATTGGCAACTGCGGCGAGCGAAGCTAGCCGGAATTTTTTCAGGATTTTTAAGCGAAATTTTATGGTAATTCTTCAAATTCAGATTACTTGTAAGAGCAAGTTAGATTTTTTTTTCTGTCACACCGTAAGCAAATTTATTTCATTCATCAAGATTCGGAGCAAATTAATTTTTTTCGACCCCCCCCCCCCGTGAATATCAAATGGACCGTGCCTAGGGACACAGCTATGCAATGAGGGAGATACCCCTTAGTTTTAGAAATTTAGGTCTTATTTGGTGACAGAAAATTTAGAATATATTTCAATGCAGTGCGTAAACACTAAAACTAGATGAGCGATATTCTCGAGGACTAACAGTCCACCAGCAGGGATACGAGCCTAGTGGTTGAAATTTTCAATATTGAAATATATTTTCTATAGTACCAATTTTGTTGTACTAGACACGTGTTTCGGACATTTCAATCGTCGTCAGTAGTACTTCATGCCAAACAGTTTCAATAAAGCCAAAGTATAACTCTCCACGGTAAACTCCTCTATTGTGTGTTTAGATTTAACTTTTTTACTTGCACCTGATTCCCTTTATAAATAAGACCCCTATAGTGCGAATTCCGGAATGCGAAGTCCGCAGTACGTCAACTTGAAAAAAATGTCCAATATCTCTAGGGAGGCAGCATTTGATATGTTTTTTCAGGGGAGTACTTTCGTGAAATTGTTGGAAAGGTAAACACTTTGCAAAATATATCAATATAAAGGTTTTATTTTTTACTTTCGAAAACAATTATACTGTCTACAAGTACATTCACCATTCTTCTCTTGATACTTCGTTGTTTTTCCGTAATTATTTTGCGCGTTAATTTGAGACATATTGTCAAAGGAATTGATAGCATAATTGTTACGATTTTTGTAATGGTATCTAACTTTAAGGAAATTTTTGGGCTATAAGATATTGATATAATTATACAATTCTTTATGTCTGTACTAAATGTTGTTTAACATAACATTGTAATATGATCAACTTGGGCCTCCATGATAAACATTTTGTGGAAAAGTAACAAACCTTACTCATTTTTTTTTTTTTGCAAACGTACTCTATTTGTGTCTTGCGTGGCTCTGGTCACCTGGCTTGCTTCAGAATGTTATTTATTCCGAGATGAGGTAAGCAACCGTTCTTTCTTCTGTGAGTAAGACATATTTGACTTATTCGAAAAAGAGGAAGAAGATTCAAAACGAGAAAAAAATTGCAATGAGCATCAAAGATAGGAATTTCAGTCACGTGATCTTTCAAGCTGACAAATCGATCTATCGGTTACCGCACTGAACTTACCTTACGATTTCTACAAGGATTTATGATAAAAACATATGATTCTATCTTTAACCTTTAAAGTGATATTTATTCTTTTTATTTATATTGTATTTTTTACGAAAATATGAACAAAAGTGGAGAAATGATCATGTTTTTGGACGATAACGCAAGAATTTGTAAATATCTCGCTGCAAATATCTATGGCAAGAGGAACGGCTTATGGTGAATTTGAGGGTCGTTCTGCTTGGCGGCTATTTCAGCTTATTTATCAACATTTAAAACATGGAACTCATGTATGGTTAGATAGATTGGACTCTCCGATTGAAAACCAAAGTTGCGCAAAAGTTCAACTCCAAATGTAACGAAAGTTGTGACATTGGTTAATTTTCAGGGGAATATTGATTACTTTTGATGTCATCCTTTCTATTTTGCGCACTTAAATATTAAAAGTTTGAACATTTCCAATTATTTTGATATATAGAGCACCAGATTTTATTATGGTTTACCTGGCTGCATTCCAATTTTCCCACCTCGACCCCCTTGATTATTTACTGCGTGACAATGTCTTACATGCCGATTTCACGCATGTTATCAAGAAAGTGCTCGATTACTTTATATTTACCATAAAAGTTAAGTGTAAAAAGGAACAGGGAAATATATATACATTAAACTCTTTCATTTGTATGAAATGATCATCATTTTTTTCAGAACTATCGTACATACGATTTGCTCATTTTTACTCTTTGTGGGGTTTTTTTTTGGGGGGGGGGGCTTATTTACGCAAAAGCTCTGTTTAGATCGCATGTTGGTTCTTTTTTTTTTTTTTTTTTTTACTTTCCTCCTTTTAATTTTTTTTCAAATAACGCTTAATTTTACCGAAAAGAACAAAGATATACTAGTCTCTTTATATGAAAAATCTTCTTTTTTTTGGCCATGGCAACCGAAATGAAGTGCTTTAAAAGCAATAATCACACAATTTTGTTATTTCTTAAAATATTATTTTGATTAACTTTCATTTCAAACACGTGAAAATTGAGTTTAGAAATCTTGAGATTATCAAAATGTGTATATATATTTAAATCGATGGTGGTCATTTTGTTTTAAAATGGTTACCATGGCAACGCAACTAAATTATCATCGTACATGTAATATAAAACGAATAGCTGAAGTCTATATAAACAAAATTTGAATGGTGCCATATCATGAGAAGTTTTATATTGAATACTACATGAAATTGTGTCACAAAAATGATACCAATCATCAAGCTTTCAACTTCATTATCTCTGGACACGATCACCGATTTTGATAATTTTTCTGTTAAATGTTTCTATTATTAATGTAACCATCTAATAATACATGGATCTTAATAATTAATGAATTTTAAGGTAAAATACCTATCAAAGATCACATACACATGGACGAGAAAATAGATGACAGCATAAGTGATTTTATCCCACCTCTGGCAAATGTCTTGCAATATGATTGGCCGAAAAGAACCGGATATTATGTTGTATTGATGGGATATTACTTTAATATCCCGCTTCCACTAGACGCTTTACGCTGTTGACGTTACCGAGATGCTTTTAAAAATCTTGACTTAAACATACACTAACCAAAAGCCATCGGCTGGATAAATTCGTTATTCAGTGTTTTACAGGGGATACAAAAATATATAAGATTGATGAAAAAGTTGTATTTGGCTCGACTTCTCCTCGCCCAATACAAGTTTTTCATCGACCCAATATATTTCTGTATCCCCCTGTAAAACACTGTATAACTGATAATTTTGTCAACAAACGGAGTTATATGTGTAATATATATATACCATAAATATGCTTTTAGAAAAATTGAAACAAAAATAAAGTACTCACTGACAAATTCATATTCTTAAAAATCCGAATTGGCTCATGACTAGTCTCGATTCTTTTTCATAATGATGTAATATCTAATTAATAAGAGTTGTAGGCAATCAGCCCGAACATCTAAAAAGAAAGGTCATGTTAATTTCTTTTTAGGGTGGATAGGTGATGGGGGTGACACAAATTAGAGGTCTTCCTACAAGCGTAAATGTCATGCACGTGCCATTGATTATACTGACTCCATAACAAAATTGCCTTTAAATCCAAGTATCGATAAATTATATGTCCATGACTAACTGACATTGTTTAAAGACAGAAGTTGTGACGTAATGTGACTCAGTTCGTCTTTATCTTTACCCACTTACCAAATGGTTCCAATTAGTGAAAAGAAGTCGAACACAACTTTAAGCTTTACAAAAGATCAGAATCCAAAGAAAACAATTGGCATACGAATTTTTGAAAAATTTAAGAGATCCACAAAAAACGACAACAGTTACTTTTGTCATAAATTGTCAATAAAAAAAAGCATCGTTTATTAAGAAATGGCTGTCTTAATTGTGGTGTTCATTGGTGTATAATTCTGGTTGGTCACGTGCAAATTCCGTGAATCCCGAAGCGATTCTCGAAAAAATATGCACGTGTCCAACCAGCATTATACACTCATGAACACCAAAAGTAATTACATTTATTCTAAATATCGGTCAGTTTTATTTGCATGCGCTGTTTTGCCTGTTCTAGTGTCGAATTCTCCCTACATGCAAACCTTGAACGTGACGTCACAATAGCATCCCAAGTTATTGTACTATAATTCTTGTTGCGTAATGGGCATTTCACACGGGAATCTACTTGTAATGTAATTATTTCTAGCAATACAGGATTTTTCGTACCAAATGATTTAGGTATGTAATATTTGTGATGTAAAAATGGTCAATGAAGAAATGTTTATGCCCATAGCAATACCAGTAATGTTCTGTCCACGATAAGAGACAGAACATACCTTCATAACCAATGACAAATATGGATAATGACCATATCCCTGTATACAGCACAAAATCGATAATTCAGAAAAACAGAAACCGAAGGCATACAAAATCAGGATAAAACAGGAACCAAAGCAAACAAACAAAAACCTTCACCACATGAAAAGAAGCGATCCCCCGATATGGGAGTGAGACCAGGTGCCCAGGAAGAGTAAGCATCTCCTGCTTGCATGCAACACCCGCCGCTTCAATTAGAATTCAAGTAGAACTGTCACATCTGGTTACTTTCATTTAGGAAGACATAGAGTACAATCTTTGGTTGGATGGTTCAAATGGTCTATAACAGAATATCATCCACCATTCTGGAGAGTGGGACATCATAGTGTACGACGAGTTCCCCATATCGTCCGTAGAACTTCCTCGGTGACGATGTTAGTCGGTCACAAACATATCCCTGACTGAGAAGCTTATCTGAAAGACGCCTAGCTCTCAGAACAAAATCCGTATATTTGGTACTTCCTCTGGCATAGCGTATCAACTGAGATATGAACACGCCATTAGCAGGCGATGAAGGAATGTTCCTACTCAGAAAAGGAAAGTTTGTAATGCTGAAATTGAAGTCGTCACGTTTGTCATAGAGTGAGGTGTTCAAGTGACCATCAGTGTCGTAGGACAACATTATGTCCAAATAGGATGCTGAATTATTTGTCTCTGTAGTTTCTTTGACTTCAAGCTCCGAAGGATAGATACTGCTCAGGTAATCCCCGAGTTTTGGATTATTGATGGACAACATATCGTCTATGTATCTGTAAGTGAAGTTGAAGTCAGAAGCTAAGTATCTTTTCCTTTCAGAGACCAAAGATTGAATGAATTCAGCTTCGTACGAGTAAAGGAAAATGTCGGCAAGGAGTTGGGTACAATTGGTCCCCATTGTAATTCCGACAATTTGCTGGAAGACCTTTCCTCCAAACACCACAAAAATGTTGTCTATCAGAAAATTTAACATCTGTATAATATCTGTTTCAGTGTACTTATTGTTAGAATCGGACTTTTCTTTTACAAAGTAGGTTTTTTCATAGTTAACAACAATAAATTTGTATTTGCGATTACCGTTCTTACTTGTAAACGCATTACTTATAATTTTTGCGTGTCTTAGGGATACTAAGGGAGATCCCCGACAAGAAAACATAGAAAGCATATGTATGAGAATAAACAACACATAACCATCACACAATCTTTGATTCTAAGAATACCTTTTATCAAGAGGTACTAATAAACCAAGCAATGACACATGAACGGCAACACAAAAAGAAGGTACACCAATGTACTACATGTATCAGAACCATCTGCTAAACAACGAATGGTGAAGGTGTCAGGCGGATGAAACATGAATAAAAAAGGACTAAAGAACACATGTTGCAACGCCCTTTATCTATCATGTAACTCTCGGTTTGCATTTTCTTTAATTCTGGATTTGTTTGACCATAACTTTTTATGTATCTTTGTGGTTTTCGCAATGGACTCGAGTAGAACCTCTAAAATAGGTTTTCCAAACAATAGAGGTTTACTTACAAGTGTTGTCAACGTGTGCGTGTGACGTACATGTATACGTCATCCCTTGATATCACAATCCGAAGACGTCGTTTAGTTCTACGAGCTTGTATACATGAAGGTCTAGATAAAGCTGTAGGCTTTAGATCTACGTGTAGCTTGCTCATATTGATTGCAAAAAATGTATATCGAAGTTCGTAAAACCAAAATGAAAAGAAAGTTTGAATCCCAAACGTTCTTTAACAATAGCGAAATCTTGACGTTTGTGTTTCTATGGAGCTGTGTCATGCTCAACGTCTGTTTCTCGATTTTTCTTTTCATGTGAGAAAGTTCTTTCTATATTTATTTTTTCAGGAATTTATAGGCTCTTTGATTGCTATTTTTGGAATCTGATTTTGGGTTTTGTTTTTGACTTTGTGTTTATAATAATTACTTATTCCCTTTTGCAGTGTGGAACAGCTAAATTTGTTTCCCCGTGACTGGATGTTTAAAGAGTAATAATTACTTCTTCCCAGCTCTGTCGCATGAAAACAAGCCTCGTTTTGGCCCTTTATCAATTCGACATAATAAATTCCGTCTTTCGATATACAGAGTGACTTCCCACTTAGGACGGTATCTGTAATGTTATGACGTAATTGAAATCCTATAGAAACATCGTATTAACAGCGCGTTCTCTGTCAATTTTATGCTTGTTCCCAAGGAATGTAATGACGTCACAATTACTTTACGTCAGTCACCGTCCCGAGTGGAAAGGGAAATGAATAGACGAAATACTTCAAAATGTATTTTACTACTTCGGAAACTTTCACCCAAATAACGGTTTGTGGTCATATATTTCATTTAGCTTTGCTACTGAATCGATCCTCCACAAAATTTGGAGCCGCACACTCTCTGCAAAGTAAATGCACAAATTTAAATTAAAAATTGAAATACGTGTGGTTGTCTCAGAAAATGACTTCGGCATTACTTAAAAAGCACCACTGATGAAGACATACTATCCAAAATACGTGTCTGGTGCATTAAAATTGGTTTGAAATTTTTTTTCAAGGTAAAGAGTTGGAAAACTTCCGTTATAGTTCATTCGCTGATTTATCCTCTCATGTAAATCATACTTATTTCGGCCAACAAAGACACCGATTTTTTAAAGTATGAACGTTATCGTTATTCCATAATGATTAACTTCTTCATATTCAATGTTGCATCATTTAAGAACAGATAAATTTGTAGCACGGACCAGATATGAACCTCTATCCATAATAAATACATATTCCTTACACACATTATATGAATACATTGGTTTGAAATTTTCTTCAAGAAGGTATAGAGTTGGAGCCCTTTCGCATGTGTTGCATGCAATCAGGAGATGCTGACTCTTTCCGGGCACCTGGTCTCACTTCGGAGTGTTGTTCATTCCGGGGTTCGCAGCCGTTCCGATGGGAATTATCACGATTTAGCAGTGCCTTCTCGACTTTGAGATTTGATAGCTGTTGTGTACTTCTTTAATGTTCATTATCATACAAGTATCGTACATATAATGAAAGTCACTTTTATCATGTTTATCTAACGATGTATCCATATTATAAGAACGTTTTTTGAAAAAAAAAACTATCTGGAATTGTGTAACTGGAGATTATTACATATAACATCGCCAGTGCACCATTAATCAATTAAAGAGTTAACAACTTTATGTAATTTGCAACTTTACAACATTTGAAGGAATCTTTTTCTTCCGTCTAAAATTGTAATTTTTTTTTGGGGGGGGACATTTTTTTACTTGAATCAATTATAATGATAAACATCAAAGAAGTACCTATCAGTTATTCAGTCTCAAAATCCAGAAGGCAGGGCAAAATCATATCCATTGAATAAAAAAATGTTTTGACTAACAGAACGATTTGCTCAACTGAATTTTTTCTCAGCCTTCTAATCTCACTACATTTATTTAATTCACCAATAGTATAAACATTGTCGCTGACCAAGATATTGGACGTTTATTTATTGTATTGCGATGTTTATGGTTAAAACACATACAATAATTTCCGGGATAAATTTGATTAGAATCCATGATATTCTAACGCGACTGCTTTACGATCGTTGAGCGTGATTCGGTGCCGCCTCGTGATTGGCGCTCTCTATTTACCGTATCAATTGCATTATTTATCCTACGCCGATTCTGATTAAATATCCCACCCACCCAGCCAATGGTTGGTTATACCTATATAAGATTGATTTGTTTAAGAGGATCTTACATAGAACGTGTCATCTACGAAACAAGTAGGATAGTTAACCAGGAGGCGTGAAGGGGCACCGGAGAACCATAACACAGTGCAACTGCAAATTCAAAGGAAAGTCTGTAAAGCATCATTTTAAAGGTAAGTTATATTATAGTGACTTATAGTTGGCTCGTAATGGAGAGTGCATAAAAGCAAATTGCCCAATGGAAAGAATTTCTATCTTTTCGACTCAAAATTTGTGAAAATTATCCAAATTTATGCTTATACGTTCAAATACTTTCCTGTAGCTTCTATATTACCAGATTGCAAGTTTTAAAGCGATTATAAAGTATAACGTGATGCATCATTCTGTCAAATAAACCTATGTCCATTTGAAAATAGACAGAAATATAGCAGTTTTTAGAACTTGTCTTACAAGTGTGTATATTTCATAATTTTTGAAGTACTCATTTAATACGGTGCTACAAATTAAATCCATGATCAATTCTATATTTGTCCATTTGATAGTATTGATAAATAGTAGATCAATTTGATTTATATTTTATTCTCTAAAGTTATTTTATCTTAAAATAAGCTAACCGAAGAAACTGGATCGACTTTTCTGAGTTTAGAACTTTTGTAAATGTTAAAACATTTTATGAACTCTATATGTCTGCGAACTAAAAAAAAATGTCTGGAATTATAAATAAAGAAGGTTTTCGTGTTAATTTTTTATAAGCTTCTAATGGCTAAAACCTGTTTTGGCATTATCTCAATATCCATATGAAATTTATGCCAAAAATCTCTTAATATTCTTCATCAATTTTGTTGGTTGAGGGATTTTTTTCATAAAACGCTTTACAACAAAAATGAAAAGAAAATTGAGCCACGAAAATGGTCGAAACATGAGCGATTTCTAGAAAGAAGCTACATGAAAGAATCCTTTTTTTTAATTATTTGTGCTGGTGAATGTATTTTATTAATTTCTTTTTAGGCATCCCTAACGATTATTCTTTATCACGTAATTAGAAAACAAATCACTAAAGAAGTAAACATAAAAAAACCAGTAATTTGAAATGAACAAAGATTATTTAGGGAATATCATATCAAGAGATTAAATGTGAAACTGAAGACCATCTTTAAATTACATTAATAAAGACAATATGTCTTATTGCTGATGATACGTGTAATATCAAATCATAATTTGTGACCGTTAGAAATAAACGATTACCGTAAACTTTTATCAGTCACCTTTAAATACAATTTGTGTCCCTAAAAGATAAGATACATGGTGACCATTAACAACGTTTCTTGTCTACGTGTTGTCTTAAGATTATTTTTTCGTCCATTTACAAAATGATATTCTATGCCATTTTCAATTTTACTTTGGTGGCATACCTTCTTTTACCACTGATTTGGGTGGTGGTCTGCGATGATGCCCTTTTGTACATTGTTTGTGCCTGTCTGTTCTTTATGATATTTGCACTATCGACATCGCTGTATCTGTGTAGCCTTATTGGTTTCATCTTTCCTGTTTGATCAAAATAACATGGTCATTTTGAGATTTTCTGTAAAGAATTCGTCAACGTTATATTATTAGTCGTCTCAGATTTAAAAAAAAAACCTTATTGGTAACGTTTGACAAGAAGAATTTTCACATATAATTTTGTCGCCAACAATTTTGTGAAAGGTTAGAACCAGAATGTATAACAGTTAATTGTGTTTTGAATGTTTACTGTTAGGTCCATCAATGAAAACGAGCTCAATTCCGTAATAGTTAATTTTTTATTCATTATTCGATGCACTATCTCATTACCACATTTCCCTTCTGTTTTATCTTCTAAACGCATGGGAAAAGTAAAACATTTTTATTAAGCCAACAGTTGAATCTTACTTTCTTATTGCGATGTAATTCTGCTTTCATGTTACAAGTTGTTATTTTTCAACTTTTCAATACAAAGTTTCAAGGGAATCATGCAAAACCTTCAAATGCAATCCCGAAACAATTGAACGTGATTGAATCGAAATAATGTGTATAATGTATTAGTATGTATCTATGCGTTTGAAGGTATATGTTGAATTAAGTCAAGTTAATGAAGAAAAAACTATTTTAACGCATAGGAACAAATAGCTATACAGAATCCTTTTTTCAACTGCTACAAAATGCGTTATAATGAATTTTACAAACTAAACTGCACTAATTCATCATGTTCATGATTATGCTATTATCTGAATAAACCCATTTTTGTCCAGATTCCATTAAAATGATTGTGCAAAAATATGTAAAAGAAAGCTCTCCCAGCATCAATCCGCGTTTATTTTTTGGTTATTCAGTCCTGCATTTTAATTCTCTTTGTATGACAAAGATGAAATGAAGTTTTTTCTACGCACTTCAATTATCATTTATCTTTGCAAATTTTGTATCAGAACGTTTTCAATGAAAAAGAGCGAATACAATTGTTACTAATTTTCAAAGACTTCATCTCATTCTCTACACAGAGTAAAGAAAATGCAGCTATTGATAAACTAGACATATTCACATACATAGACTTTTGAATTCCATACTATTGTCTATGATCTTTTTGTCAATATGTGTACGTTGATATCTGGATCATCATCATTATTCATTCGAAAGAGAAATAGGAGTTCTCGATTCAGCAAAGCTACTTTGCAATGATCCAAACGAAGCCAAAAGGCTTAGAAAGATCGCAAGTGGGAAACTTAAGCCATTCCAGGGGTACGAACAAAGAGAAAAGGAGGAAAAATCAACAATTATGTTAGAAATGTGTTTTTAAAAAGAGTGTTCGAATGAAATATGTCCAAAACGAGTATGGAGATTCTTAAAATTATAAATTTGCCAAATACAAAGTCATGTGTAGTATCTTTAATCAGTATTTTACATAACATAGTGTTAGTTAACATGATAATATGTGAAAAATCTTGTACAGTTTTGTTTTCATGGCATTTATTTAGGAAAAACAAAAGAAGAATTGATTATGATCTAAAGAGGTATTTGAAATTTACATTAAGAGACAATTTTTGTTATGATACCAATCTCATCCATAACAAATGCACGATACGACAAATTTGTGGCGGAAGAATTTTCCATGGTTCTATATGAAAAATTATACAGAATAGATATTTCGGGAGATATTCGATAGTCTGTGATCAAGACAGGAAAATATTTCTATTGTAATGGATCGACATGGTATTTTGATTCCTCAAGAATGTAAAAAGCATTTATTTAGTCCTCATAATAATACAATGAAGAGCTTATGATCAAAATTATAAATATTGGGTCTTTCAAAAGAAAGGAGGGGATCTAAAACAACACTCGGATTCAGCAACCACACCAAAACTATAAACAAAAACCAATGCAAAAACAGAGAGCAGACATCCACAGATAGAGACAAAAAGGACCAAGAATCACAACTCACACCATAGAAACATGAAACACAAAAGACCACACATAAACCAACGAGATAAATGGGCAACCGTTGCCGACTTAGGACGGCCATCATTACGTCAGAGAATGAAAGTCAAACACAAAATCCGAAAAAATCATAAAACAGATCTTTCTCATGAGACAAGAAAACATCGAACAAACAGATGGAGGCAATAACACAACTCCAATGAGACCTTAAAGACAACAATATCTAGTGTCAAATTCAAGTTCGGAATGTATTGTATATGTAAGCGTCTTCAAATTGAATAGCATCATTTAAGCAAAGATAAATTGGCAACGTGGACCAGACATGCATGTTTCGGGTACTTAACCCTCATCAGTGATCCTAAATCTAAACAATGTAATATGCCAAAAAATATGTAAGTTACTATGTCGAAAAAGTGTACCGAAAGACGTAGCAGGATGAGTGGGATATGATGCTACAGGACCCACTTTTTAGAAATACCAAGAATTTTTGATAGCAGAAATTTAGAATGCGTTGAAGAAACGATCAACCGAAATTGATCGAACTTGGCTACATGTGCCCTCGGGGACTCCTGGTCCACCAGCAGTGACACTCACCAAGTGGTATAAATGTAAACGTCTTCAAATTGAATAGCATTATTTAAGCACAGATAAATTGGCAACGTGGATCAGACATGCATGTTTCGGGTACTTAACCCTCATCAGTGATCCTAAATCTAAACAATGTAATATGCCAAAAAATATGTAAGTTACTATGTCGAAAAAGTGTACCGAAAGACGTAGCAGGATGAGTGGGATATGATGCTACAGGACCCACTTTTTAGAAATACCAAGAAATTTTGATAGCAGAAATTTAGAATGCGTTGAAGAAACGATCAACCGAAATTGATCGAACTTGGCTACATGTGCCCTCGGGGACTCCTGGTCCACCAGCAGTGACACTCACCAAGTGGTATAAATGTGAACGTCTTCAAATTGAATAGCATCATTTAAGCACAGATAAATTGGCAACGTGGACCAGACATGCATGTTTCGGGTACTTAACCCTCATCAGTGATCCTAAATCTAAACAATGTAATATGCCAAAAAAATATGTAAGTTACTATGTCGAAAAAGTGTACCGAAAGACGTAGCAGGATGTATGTGGCACCATTAAAACGCACCGTGTTTATTAGCAGAAATAAAAAGATAATATACAACACTTGCTCGATTTCAGTAAATTAAACATAAGTTAAGGTTACTGTACACGCATGTGGTTTCATAGTATTAGGTATTAAACGACTGTACATAAACGACTGTACATAAACGACTGTACATAAACGACTGTACATAAACGACTGTACATAAATGACTGTAATTGGCTGGACGGTATGGCTGGACAGTAGATTTTACAATATGGTTTAATGAATGTGATTTTAGCATAATAAGGATCTAATAATAACATTGCAAAACATAAACATGGTAAATGAGTGAAAATCATCCATGATAGTCACATGGTTTAATAGAGTGAAATATTGTAATGTGCGAGGCTCAAACAAATGTAGTTGCAGCATGGCGCGTCACGGCAAGACAAAGGTAGTTGAAACGTGGATTACAGAAATAATAAGATCATAATTGTGACAAGGCTAGGCATTTGTTTTTTTTTTAATTTTGTTTGACAGAAGTGATTATTGTATGGACTTGTATTATTTTTGTGACAGTAGTAAATAGCTAGAAAGTAATTATAATATTTCTTTCTTTTGTTGCCAGTATTTTGCTATATAAACATTAAAGAAGTACCTATCAGTTATTCATTGTCAAAGTCGAGAAGGCTAGGCAAAACCATTAGAATTTCCATAGGAACGACTGCGAACCTCGGTATGAATAACATTCCGAAGTGAGACCAGGTGCCCGGGGAAAGTCAGTGTCTCCTGGCCGAATGCAACACCCGCCGCAACAGCTCTATTGAAACCCGTCAAACTCGTATACATTTTAAGATATTTTTGTCATTCAGGATATCCATATTTTCCTCGTTTAAAGGCTTTCGCACTATGTATAACCCTATTTCGTCGGCTCGATATTTTGCTTTCCTTTTTCAATGAGTGTCTTAAATGTAATCTTTTAACAGAAGACTATTGCTGATTCGCTTAACAGGATTATATGTTTTAGTGTAGCTGAAATGTTCAAACTTGATTAATTTTTTTTCCAAAGCTGCGTCCATGGCTTCTCAGATCTGTTCATTCCTTCCGGATCAAACCTTTGTCTTTTGATGTCCACGTTGTTATTTCATATGATTTGCGTACAGGAACTATGTTGTTTTCATTTGCATAACATCAGATGAATTACAATTGTACGAACGGAAAACCTCTGCCTCTGAAACATCAATCGTAACAATCCGATATTTGACATGAAAAAGTCAGTAATTAAATTACGATTCGGAATAATTAGTCACACAATCGACATTTATCAAGGGACAATTCAAATGACTTTGCTTCTTATTTTCGTATATTGATACCTTATTTCTGTCTGTTTGCTTGTTTTTCAAGTAAAGAATTAACGATTGGTTACATCAAGGATCACATAATGGCTTACCAGACCATTCCTATGACATCAAGAACAATGCTAATTACCTGCATGAGTGATACACTAATTGAAGTTCGTATAGTTATACATTGTATATAGGTTTGTCTCTGATGCAAAGTTTCTTCATTTAAGGAATTATTACAATATTTTTCGGATGATCGAGGTATCAACACCAAAACAATTTGAGGGAAAACTGCATTGTGCGCGTAACGCAAGATGCAGTTTCCCCCCAATTTTTTGTGTTGATACCTCGATCAACCAAAACATTATTATATTGATTACCTATCATTTCATGTCTTCGCTTTTCAACATTTATTTGCAGATTTGAAATTGCGTTGCTAATGACGTTGCTTATGACGCTTCTAAGCACATATTCCGGTTTCTTTTGATACAGCTATCACGTCAACTTTAAGACCAATGAAAATGACGTTTACAAATTGAAATTAAATGATGCCGGCATTGACTCTCAGAATGGTTTCATAAGGTCGAAGGCAATTCATATTCAGGTAAAACTTTTGCAGAAAATGTCCCCTTCTA
This sequence comes from Pinctada fucata, assembly GCA_028142955.1. NCBI lineage: Eukaryota > Metazoa > Mollusca > Bivalvia > Pterioida > Pteriidae > Pinctada > Pinctada fucata. The sequence goes on along the minus strand of AP027102.1, from coordinate 46,213,056 downwards.
ATACAGAAAATGAAATTAAGTTCGTAAAGTGCATTTGAATATTTTGAAAGTGTACTTTATTATTAGACAAGATGCACAACTCATATCTATGTCTCGTCTTGGGTCAATTGCTGGTTTAAATTGTTTAGTGCAATGGCTCTCGGCTTCTCGCCCTAGCTTCTTATCCCGGGCGTCATTTGATTGAATCTTTAATTCGGCGAATGGCCTCATGTTGGTGGGACATTTTTTCGCCCACTCAGTCTTCGTATGTTTTCGCTTGGTTTTTCGGCTCTCTCTTGTTCTAGATAACCACAAGAGAAGGTTCTTATAGTCGAAATGAAATAAAATGGTCAGTAAATATTGACAAAAACAGATATAGGCATATTTGACGTCTTCATTCCGTAATACCGCAATTTCTAACAGATACTTACTTGCATTAAAGGCAATTAATACCGACTTAACATGATGCACATAATAGATCAAAGCATATATTGCTTTCTTATTCTAATTAATAATACATCTTCAGATATATCAAGGGAGAACTTGAAGGTATTTACGTAAATCAATCGTCATATAAAGTTCTTTTAAGTAGAAGAATTATTCACAAAGGAATAACTGAGATGTTACAAAGTAAAGGATACCTCAAACTTACTCTACGATTTGTTTTCCAATATTACAATTACCATTTTGTGAAAAGAATCAAATAAGCATAAGCAATCGGGAAAAAATCATTTAAACTCAGATGATATCAAGAAAGGAAGACGCTTAGTTTTAAGAATATCTTAAGTATCTTGACCAAGTTTAATTTCAAAACTTCTACATAGGATATATTTTTCAGATATATTTTATGACTTGTAATGAGAAGAAAGGCATACTGGTGTAAGCTATTTCTTGTTGGTATTCATATTGAGTATGTCAATATTGAAATATATGATCTATAGTTACTGTACCAATTTCATTGTACTAGACACGTGTTTCGGATATTGAATCCTCGTCTGTAGTACTTCATATCAAACAGTTTTAATAAAGCCAAAGTGAATTTTCCTGGCGCCATCTATAATACAGACGTTTTATTTCCTATAACGTGTAACAATAAAATAATGGGAAATTCTAAAAGAAAGCATTGTCCTTCTTTAATATCATATTTTCTAATGACAAATTACAAAAGACTCCCTTAATTTACTAGTACTGTCCTTGAGAGTTTTCTTCCACACGTATTCAAACTATCGTTATCTTTCAAGTTAGTGAAATAACTCACTTGCTTAGCATACTCATAGGATGGGACATTACATATCAATGCCCTTTTGAAGTCTTTCGAGACTGGAGGCAGAAAGGATTTCCTATGTTATGGCAAATATGCATGTACTATGGTAAAGGTTAATGGAGTTTAAATCGAATTCTTCAACAATCTAAGACCATCGTCTGATTGGAATTTAATACATGTAATCTAAAGACATCGCGTAAATGGAAAAGAGTCTGAGGCATAATTGTAATACATATGATTTTGCAGAACTATCCTTTAAGTACAATTCAAAGAAACATACGGATTGTAAGGGACTTTTGACGTTGAGTTCCTTCGTGTGACTATTTTATTTCAACATTTTCTTGTTAATAAGAAAGTGTTTTCATCTAGTTTAGTCTAAAAGTTACACAATTCATATTCAATAGCATCATTTAAGAACAGATAAATTTGCAGCATGGACCAGATAGGCACTTCGTCAGTGATCCTGAATCTAAACAATGAAATATGAATAAAGACTGTGAAATTAATGTCCAAAAATTACCGAAAGACGCAGTATGATGGGTGGTATATGATGCTACAGGACCAACTTTTCAGAACTTTCGAGAAAACTTTGTGAACAGTAATTTTCGAATGCGGTTGAAGAAACAATCAACCGAAGCCTACTTCAGTTTTTCTTAGCACATGAAACGATGACAAGTCCTTGCTGGAAATAGAAAAAGGGCAAAGTATTGTGCTCTATCCTGTACTTATTCCTCGTATATACGTTTAATTTTCCATCAAATGCTAATCAAAGGGATAAAAAATGTCTCGATTTTAGATTTTGTATGAGCTTAATTGGGTATCTGTACCACACAAATCAAGATCATAGATATGGTACTCTTTGAAAGGATGATATCCGCTTTAATTGTGATATCCAATTACCTGGCGTAAAAATGATAACATCAAAGACAGAGCAATACAGTCTCTGACATAGCTTTTTGTGAGCATTAAAATACTATCGGGCTCCTAAGAAAACAGAAAATTTTGTTTCCTGTTATTAAATAACGAAAAGGGAAAGTAAAGAATTGCAATGGTGTTACATCAGAAAAGGGCACTATTCAAATATCTAGCCTTTTATGCCTTACAAGAATTTACTTTTGGTGTACTAATAGGGAACTGCAGATTTGTTTTATGCCCAGAAATAGTCTTAGTCTAAATCAAACGAGGGTGCAGTATATAAGATGTAAGGGCAATTCCTATTCACATAGGTCATTCAGGCATAGATCTTGGTGTCGCACCCAGATAATAGCTGTTGTATCATCTAAACTTGACCGATATCGGAATTTCTGAATGTTGCAGAAATTATGCGATTTGATCAACTTTGTTTTTATACAATTCTCACTTTGGATCTAAATTATTGTGAAAAACACTCATTCATTGTCAGCTACATCCTGGTTCCATCATCTGAAAACCTCGTTTTAGACGATTTTGTGACCCTGGAATGTATCATATATATGTATCTTTTTAGCATACCGTATCACACAATCCCGGATCTGGCACCAATTATTTTTATCTTGTAAAATGAAGAAGTGTTGTGACTGTGACGCCGAAGGGCAATCTTGTGAACACACATTGTAATTTTAACTTAGTTGCATCGAACATGTATGTTTCGGATAAATAGTCCCCAGAAACGATACTTCAAGCCTTGTACGTCGTAGAATGACTGATTAAATTCAGACCTGCAAATTCTACAACCTTGAAAAAAAGTCTTATTTCTTGGATCTAGTATGCTTAGTTTAAATACTTTTACAAGATTCTGCGAATCATCCACATTCTCCCACTAATATCGCAATATGCCAATATCTCGACTATGTGACAGGTTTCGCATCACGTCTGTCAGCTTGCATAGACCCTTTAACATTGACACAAAAGTTCTCCTGGTATTCAATTCATAAGATTCTAAGAGCTGCTAAATGGAAGCGACTTGATTCTGATTGATCAAACTATTTTGTTGCAAAGCCCCAGTCTAGATCCTTGCGTGTCATGTTGATCAATTCCGATTAAGCCAATTAACCATGCTTATATGTTTTCAATACACATCGTAAATTCCTCAATGGATTTATGAGTAGACTTTATGATATCTCTGATAAATTGAGTATGCATTTTACGGGCTTCTGTCAACAAGGCGAATTATGTAATTTATATTGCATCATTATTTTCCAGCTAAATGTACGAGAAGATTAGTTGCAGGCTTAGACCGGGAATAAAGTGGTGCATTAGATATACCAAACAGAATGTCATAAAACATGTAAAATCGTAAATACAAGAAAATATTTTATTTTGAATTATCTCAAAGGAGTCGTTAAATCCAATTGCTATTAGTATTTTCAAATAGAGTACGTAGAATGATATATTATTCATTCGGTTCATTAGTGAAACAGTAACCTTAAGGAAGACATGGTGATGTCATTTCATACTTCTTTCACCACAACATAATACAATTTATTTTAGCGTACTTACAGATGCTATATATTCTTAAGAAAAGTGACGAACTTGACCAAATAATTCAAACAGCACAGAATCGAAATTACTTATTCAAATTAACAGCAAATTATTGGGTAATAACCCTTTCACGATTTTCTCCCAAAAAGATGTTTCTTTATCTAGTTTGCAATGCTTACATATTCTTTCTGTATTTGTACATAATTTCCTTCATGAATTTTGAGTTGCTATTGAAAGCATCTTCTTTACTGTTTATACTTTATCGATTATATTTTAACATTGTGAGATTATTTTATATAGCTAAATTAGATTATAATTTAAAAATAGAAGGGAATGTCTAAGCTCCGTTACCAGGAAACGGTAACCTGAACAACTGATCACTTGGCGTTTATGTTCTGATCAGTGGTATGGACATAATAACTTTCGCATTTTGGGCCATATTGCATTGTTTCAGATTGAGGATCACTGACGAGGGTAAAGAACCCGGAACGTACATGTCTGGTTCATGCTACAAATTTATCTCTTCTTATTGATGCTATTGATTTTGAAGATGTTTAAAATTTGAACCACTTGGTGAGTGTCACTATTCATGGACCAGAAGTACCCGAGAGCTCATATAGCCAAGTCCGATCAAATTCGGTTAATATTTTCTTCAATGCATTCGAAAATTTATGTAGCCAAGCCTCTTATAATTCTTAAAACGTGGGTCCTGTAGCAACATGAGTTAAAGAAGATCCTGACGATAATCTCAACAGCACTCACAATAGAGCACAAAATTAAACATCGTCGGACCCCTAGCAAGCCAGAGGTGGGGCAACATATCCCACCTATCCCACTACGGCTGTCGGTACATTTTTGGACATATCATTTTCGCACATTTTGGCGATATTACATTGTTCTGATTGAGGATCATTGACGACGGGTAAGTACCCGAAACGTGCATAACTTGTCAATGCTGAAAACTTATATTTTATAAAATGATGTTATTGAATTCGAAGGCGTTTGATATTCAAGCCGAAGCCTAAGATTCAGAGAAACGAGAATTCCTCAACCTTTTGCTAACTAATGGCCTTGATTTGATAATTTGGATTTTGTGCCCTTCTTTCATCCAATGATAATGTATAGGCGCTCATTCGTTTAGTTTTTATTTTGAGCTCATTTATATACTTTATTTATTCTCAAAAGGCGATAGGTTTGTCAGAAATCATTCAAATTAAGGCATTCAATTGTCATATAAAAATTAATCATTTTAGATTTTTGATATATCAATGACAAAAAATTTTCCTTGATAAATCTTTGGTAATTTTCCATTGTTTGATAAGGTTCTTGAAAGATAAGACATCTCTATTATATGAAATACAAATACTCTTATCAGCCCTCATCTTGTTTGACGTCATTTGCGACATACCTTAATCTTCGCCTCATACTTTAAGGAAAATGATATGCTTAATTGCTCAGATAAACATTGTTCTTGACTTCGAGCACGAAAATGGTATACATAGGTGTTTTAATTGTACAGTAAAAGACGTCAATAATAAAATTTCATATTCTTTTGATCTGCTTGATATGAAGATATTCTTCCGTGACCCAATTCAAGTCACGTGATAGCATATTTTTATTGCAATGCTATCTTAGTCTTTATAACCTAGAACATGATCATGTAAATCGAGGGGCTAACATCCTTAAAGTAATTAAGTCATAGGACGCCTTCATCTACATATAAGGCGTATTTTTTTTTTCTATTAAAGCAAAGCTTGCAAAAAACGTGAGGAGGCTATTTTACACCACAATTTTGCGTTCTTCGAGACCTCTTGGTAATTGGAAAAGTGGGAGGGTTATGGGCACGTAATTTAGGATAACCACACCGTCTGCTACTGACGAGACAGATGGCCGGCTGTAGTAAGCTCATGCAAGTGATCACCCGATGAGTCCGACTGACATTCAGAGAGGACAGGTGGTCGAGGTCCTGTCTTCTATAAAGAGGTTTGGAAGGATCAGTCATGAAGTAATCATTTAAAAAACATTTAATCACTGGGAACGAGTTTAACTTATCAACATTGCAAAACAAAATATTAAGTGTTTATAATAATAATGAAAGTGTGCCAACTCTATTCCTTCTTGATTAAAATTTCAAAGACATTATACAAATTTAGATTTTTGATTCAATTTCACTAATTTCACACTGATATTAAAATTGAGCTTTGTCTTTCCGAAATACATATTTACATTGAAATCACTGGTAAACATTTTTAGACTTTCTTGGCCCAAGTAAAAACAAATCAGACAACTCCTTCAGACTAGAACGGAGTTTAAATGTGGGAGTTTGAATTTTGCATATAGCACTCAATACATTACCTTACAGCGGAACGTGGTGCTTTAGAATTTGACAAAGCGTGCAAAAGTCGAAATTATACATCTAAATATTCTGTATTTCTATTGTAAACATTTCAGTTTCTCATTTTCACATTTTGACACGAAGATCCATGAATATATATTACTGTGATTACAAAAAGGAGTCTAAGATGCTTCAATCAATATACATGGTCTAGTTATCTGAAAATCCAAAAAGACGAAATGACCACAAACTTATGCAACAGAATAGGCAAAGGACAACATGGAGCCATAACTTTTGTAAGAAAAACATGTCAATCAAAACTCATCCAAAATCAGTTCAATATCTTCAATGAAAAAAAGAAGATCCTGACGACGGACCCCCAGCAAGCCAGAGGTGGGACCAGGTGCCCGGGAGGAGTTAGCATCCCCTGTTGACTAGCCGCACCCGCCGTCAATGTTCATGCACGAAAATGATAATATATAAAATGCATTCACTGTCTGAGGTTATGTCTATATAGAAAGTGTTATGGAGACCATGTCAGGGAAAAATATTGAAAACACTTACTGTCAAACACCTCGCGGGGAACTTTTTTACAAGCTCCGAACGGCAAAGGGCATACGTGTGACACAAATGAGTTAAAGAAGATCCTGACGATAATTTCAACAGCACTCACAATAGAGCATACAACTACAGCCATACAAAGTCCGGAAACTGAAAAATTCATGAAGTTTGTCATGTCAAAGGGCCATAAATCTTGTTTAAATAAGTCAATCAAATCTAAACTCGAACTTGATTTGTATCTCTTTAAGATGTATTCACGTACCAAAATTTAGTTCATTATACGCAATAGCAGGGATGGAATGTCAAGAAAACTGAAAATTTGCTAAGTCCAAAAAGTCAGGAAACTGAAAATCTCATGAATTTTGTTATGTCAAATGGCCATAACTCTCGTCGTAAAATAGGTCAACTGAATCCATACTCGAATCTGATCTATATCACATTTAGATATATTCACATAACAAAACTGAATTCAATATTTGAAACAACAGCGAAAGCTGGTAGGAAATTTAACATTTTGCCTATATGTGGTTGAAACACGTTTAAATCATCTTTAGAATTCTACGTGCTTTTAAGTGGGCTTTTTACGGCATATTTATCTACATGTATATTATTTCAAAGGATAGCATGGTTTTTATTAGGCATGTGCAATTCATATTTCCCATTTAAAATATCAAATGATATCTTTATTGCAATCATAGAAATTGTTGAGATAATGTTTAAAGTCCCGAGATTGTGTTTATCCTATTGAAATATCAGACACTTCCGGGTGATATATCACGTACAAGAAATCACCTTCTGTACTTAGATCTTTATATAGGATTTCAAGGACATCCTATCTTATCATGACTTTGTCATTTCATCCGAAAATATTAGAAAAAAAATCAAAGGAGGTTAACATCTGAGCTCCAATGTTTTTTAACATAGATTTTATTTGGAATTCCTACTGAATCGACCCTACAGGAAATTTGAAGTCGCGCACTCTCTGCAAAGTAAATGCGCAATTTAAATTCAAAAAATATAACCAGAGGACGTTACTAAAATGAATCTTGGCTTTGTCTGAAAATCACTTGTGCTGGCAGCATCACTGATGAGAATTTGATACCCGAAACACGTGTCTGGTGCATCATAATTGGTTTGAAATTGTCTTCTCAAGTTATAGAGTTGGAACACTTGCGTATTATTTGAGACTAAAACGAAAGATAAAGAAAACAACATATATGACCATGGACCAGCGTGCTCCCTATTGATAATTGACATAATTAGTTGCATTTTTTTTTTTATAAAATCAATTTTTATATCAAATATTGATTCGATATAGGTAATTTTTGGTCCATGCTGCATATTTATCTGGTTTTAAACATTGCCATCGAATTTGAAGACATTTAATATTTCTACATCTGTTCAACCTTGTAGATTCTTTCCTTTCTTTGGTATTAAAACAAGGCACTCAACAAATTGGAACGTTATAATTATCTTACTGATATAACATCCCAAACAAAGTTTTTCTAGTGATTGTTTTCATTTTTTGAAATGGAAATGTTTGTTTTCCTTTTAGTAGATGATCTCGCTACTTTGAAGCTTCAGGAATTTCACATTTGTTCGAAAAGTAGCTCAAGATTTTTTTTTTTTTGGTCAATGTAATTGTTATTCTCTCTCTTTTTTTCATTTTCGTAAAATCTTAAAAGTCTGATTTTTAATGTTTCATACATGAGCTTATTACCCCTTCCTGAAAAAAAACACTACACACGAGGTTTTCATACTTTGCTGCCATATACACGATCATATAACACGTCCGACGCAAATAATCAAGTGCACGGGAATCCCCCTCGATGTTTCAAGATAAATACTGTCTCAATCGTATTCCAAGTCATCATATGACTAGCATTATCAATTAACTGTCGGTAATTTATTCTGGTCAAGAATAGTTTATTCAGAGAAAACATCAGCAGATTTTTTCTATTCTATTTTTCCGTGAATCATATCGGAATAAGTGGTGAGCATCGAAATTTTCAGTTCAACATTCCCTGAATATACGAATCAATACAAATAAAGTAGATTGCGACTGCGACATTATTTCCCCTTTTTTAATCAAAGGAAATTCCTGTGCACTAGGTTATTTGCGTATCACGTGTTATGCGACTGTGATATAGAAATTGTATGGACGAAACATTCCAAATGCGATGAACAGACATACATGTCTTAAATTGGATGAAGAATAATGGTACCTGTCCAAACCTCTTTAGAGAAGACAGGACCACCTGTCCTCTCTGAATTTCAGTCGGACTCCTCGGGTGATCACATGCATGCGATCGCTTCAGCCGGCAGAACACGGACTGTATTGTATTGTATATGCCTCCTCTTTTATATTTATTTAGAAATCAATCTTTTTTGTTTCTTGGGCCTGCGTTATGCTGTCTGAGTGTATGTTCATGTTACAGTGCGGAGGTTATTTTACACAACTATTGTGCGTTCTTCGAGACCTCTGGGTAATCGGAAAAGTGGGAGGGTTGCGCATACGTAATCCGGTTAATGGTGACAGATTGCTGTCCACAGTCAGCACCGGCTGCTTATTGGTCTCGTTGGTTTATGTGTGGTCTGTTGCGTTTGATGTTTCTATGCTGTGCTTTGGTGTTCCCTGTCCCTTTTGTTTTTTGTACGTGTTTGCTCTGTGTGTTTGCATTGGGTGTTTTGGAGTTTTGTTGTGGGTGCTGCAGCCTAGTGTTGTTGGAGATCCCCTCCTTTGTTTCAAGCTTAAATAGAAACATTACTAGTAGATTCCCCATGTTTGACGCCCGTTAGGCAACTAGAATTATATTCCAATAACTTGGCTCGCTATTGTGACGTTACGTTCAAGTTTTGCATGTAGGGAGAATTTACCAACGTTAAATTTCATTTGACGCTGTTACAGACAAAATGTGCAACGCGCATGCAAATAAAAATGACAGTCAATTAGAATAAATGTTAATGCGATTCACGGAATTTGCACATGACCAACCAGAATTTACACCCATGAACACCAAAAATAAGACAGTCATTTCTTAAATAATTCAAAGTAATCGAAATAAATTAGTGATGGTTCTCTTCGTATAATTTCTGAATCTCAGGTATACATTTTTGTAAAATAAATATAAGAAATATAAATTTCATCCGAAATTGCCGAAAGGCTTTATATTGATGTACAGATAGAATATCGAGAACATTTTTCTTTTCAAAAACTGAACACGTCTATCGTTCTTGGACGAGAATGCATTTGGCTACATGATTATATGGTTAATTCTATGTGTTGTTGTTGTTGTTATTTTTTCATCTCCGTTTTCTTTGTTTACTTTGTCTTATTTAAAGTCGTTTTGTCATGTAAAATAATATTATACTTGTATCTCTAGCGATCTTTTGTATTGTCATACAGGCACTTGTAATGCCTCCATTCATTTCCGGTATAGTCATGCCGACATGCTGAAAATGATTTTATGTATCCATATATAGTTTATCATTTTATTTGCATTTCATGATTTAAGTTAGCGACTTGCCTTTCTATTCAAAATTTTGTCATCAAGCCGATCGTAAATAGAAGACGAACTGCAAAAACGACCACTCGAACATAATCAATTCGGTAACAAGTCACAAATTGGTGATTAGAGATATCAATTACGAATGTACTGACAAGCGACAAGTCATTTGTTGGAATTCGTTTAATTTTAGATGTAATTACGTCGAAGTTCGGCATCTGGACATATGTCTCGAGATTTGTTATCCGATTCTGAATGTCTATGCTCAGCAAAAAAAAAAATGGAAAACTCTTACTATGGTCACCACTCGGTGTGATCGCTACTAATCTCAAATAAGCATTAAAGGCGGCTTCGCTATCCAATTATTAGTTTCTGATGCCATATGAGTGCTTGTTTCCACATATTTCAGCATTTACGATAAGGTACTGATTTTTGTACTACAAGAAATAACGGAGGATTACTACAGTGTGATCTTACCACAATTTGATAATAAATATCTTGATCAATTTGACCCTGAAGGGTGTTGTAACTTCGCGTCTGAGAAACGGACCCTACATAAACTACAATCTATTGATTGTAGTGCTGGTGGAGTAGTGGTTAAAGCGATGGACTACAAACTCAAAGATCGTGGATTCGAATCTTATCATCGCTGGTCAGTACAAAACCTTGGGAAAGTTTACACTTCATTTGACTCTCTCCACACGGGAGTGAACCGGGTACCTGGAAGATGAGAGGAGCTTGTTATAAGTGTATACAAGCAGTAGTGCCTAAACGGCAGCTCTGCTTCTATACTCTTATTAGCGAGTTGGGTATGCACTAGATTGTTGAAGTCTCGCCAGGGAGGTAATTGTAAAGGTCACGTGAGGCTCAGGCAATACGAGACTTTAAACCGTTATCTTTAGTTGTACATAATATTCTATGACAATATCTTTATTTGATTCTAGAATTAACATTCAGAAAAAAAAAACAGAAAGGAGCGTCAATCGAGAAATAAGGAAGCAGAACAAAATATAGCAAATAGATGAATCCAATACAACAGTTTGATATCTAAGGTAGATTTTCCTAACGTCAGAAGGGTTGAGATTTTTTGCATGGTTATCCAATGGCTTCTATTCAGAGTATTGTTCAGAAGGTTAGACAAATTTCATGATCTCAGATAAGGTCATGGTTACAGTTTGTCATCTTGGAAAAGGGTCTTTTTTCTTATTTTTACCTGCCTATAAGTATACCTGAAGCATTTAAAAACAGAGGTATAGCGTTTTTGAAGATTGTTCATAAGTTGCTTTCATTCAAGTACATTTAAAAAACGCTTTGAAGGTTCGGATAAGAGCGAAAAAGACATATTGCAATAAAAACATGCAATCTTAGTCTCAAATGACACAGTTCATTATGTCTGATCGAAAGAACCATGTGAAATATCTCGTCAAATTCTACATGGTCTTTGTCACGTTTGTAGAATACGGTAGATAATCTCAACTTGGATAAATTTTATTTACTTTGAACAATCCGAGTTTTAGACTTATTTTTCTATTTCTAATCTAAATAACATCATTATAAAGTTACCCTATAACCAGACATTTTCGCGAGATACTAATTTTCGCTATATTCGCGAGTGATATGGAATCGCGAAAAAAATATTCACGCGAAAATGTGTTTTTGTATGTTATAACATTGTTTGGTTAAATACCTGAAACGTGCATGTCTGGTCCATGCTGTCAATTTATCTGCTTTTAAATGATGCTTATGAATTTGAAGACGTTTTGAAACATATACCCGATTATACGGGAATTGATTCTTATGACAGAAATACCTAAAACGCCGATGACAAAAGGAACAAAACACTAGCCATATGCATATATTTGTTTTTAATTCAAAAATCGCGAAAATAAAGACACCCTATTTTACCATAAAATCTGGAAAATTTCTGGCTATACGGTATTTCTGACGAAATATACATTGGAGTGATACCACAATAAAAACATCATTTCAATTCGAACACTTTAAACACATAGTGATAAATTGATGTTTAACTTCAATATATATATACTGTAGATGTAGCTTTTTTCCATTTCAGTTGAACCTATATTGGTCGTATTGTCGGAATGAGATGTATTTATACCAGGAAGAAACGTTTCTTCAAGTCGATAAAACGAAACAATTAGAGAAATGAAATTTTTGTATATCCTTTGGCTACATTTCCCCTGAACAATATATAGCTGTAACGTGGGATCAACTCTTTGAAATATCAGATCAAATAGTATCAAAAGGGTCTTTCTCCAAGGCATGGGCAGGTTGATAGAATAAACACTGAATAACCAATCATTATCCTCTATAGCAACGCCACCTGTAGCCCATGATATTCGAGAATTAATAATTACCTTTCTTTTTAAATTCAATGATATTTGAGGGCGATATATCCTTTCCTTAAAGCTTATTTGGTGGCCTTACATCAAAATATCTTTTTTCGTGAATTTCTACTTCATGTCGGTGTGATAGGAATGTATTTACTTGCCCACATATTTCGAAGTTGACACGCATTCACAAGATGAGGTGAATTATGGTCACCTTCTAAAACCCTAACCGTTTAATTGTGAAAGAGATGTGTTGAAATGCGAATATTCGTACCAAACGTATTACTGAAAAACTAAAAGAGATGAATTACAAGTGACCCTTTAATTGATTGATGCTTCGATTAGGGAGTAGAAGTAATCTGATCAAATTTATTCTCTGATTAGGTTTACCCGCGTAAATCTAGGAGTAAGTTGGAATTTTAAAGTCACCATACCGTGAAAATCAGTTTTAGTTGTTTGACAATTGACCCTTCCGAGCGCGGGAAAAATTTGAGAAATCCCATGACGTCACAATGCAATTTCGATGTTTGACCGAGGTTCGGAGCTTGTTTGTCCGAGGTAAACACATGGTAAAAGCATTGTGACGTCACGAAATTTTGCATTATTTTCCCGCAATCGGAAGGGTCAATTCGAGAGAATTCTTGATAGATTTAATATACAGGCTATAAAGCACGATTTTTAACAGGTTCGTTTTTCTATATACAAATGTACATGTGCTCGATTTTCATGTAAAGAACCTTTTCCTTATCAAATAATTTCCGATAATATTAATTCTACTTTTTTTCCTCATTTCAGGACGCCAAACAGTGCGATGTTGTGCCAGTTAAGTGTTTGTCTTCTATATCTGACGTCACATTACACATTAGTTACGTCATTACAAATAGATGACGACATCCAGGAACAGACTCCTTTTGAGAAACGAAGACTTGATAGGTATAATTTCTTAGGAACACTAGGGAAAAGACAAAATGAAGAAATTTCAAACGAGCGTGATTTGGAGGAAAAGAGGGCATTAGACTATAGATTGTTCAGAGGTAGCTTAGGGAAAAGGAATAAGGACACAACAGATAGTCTAGACAGTAGTGAGGTATACCCCTCCGCTGGCTATTTGGACAAAGAAACAGAAAAAGATGGCGATTCCCAATTTCAAGATGAATCGAATGATGAAGGCAATAACGTCATGAAAGGATATGACCTAGCACTAACGGAGGCAGAAAAACGACCGATGGATCCTTATATGTTTAGAGGATATCTCGGCAAAAGAATGGATTCTAGGATGTTTTCCGGTCAATTAGGAAAACGCGCATTGGATAGGAAAATGTTTATCAGTCAGTTAGGTAAAAGACTGGATAATAGAATGTTTTTTGGACGTCTTGGGAAGAGGATGGATTATAGGATGTTCTCGGGACAGCTTGGGAAGAGGGGATTGGATAATCATATGTTTGTCGGTCATCTTGGCAAACGATTAATTCCGGTCAGAAACAGCGCCTACTACTACAGATATGGGTCTAGAGGACGACCAATTTATACACAAACAAGGGGAATGGACAGATTCTCGTTCGCTGCGAGACTTGGGAAACGAGACGCCCAAAATGGTACGTTGACATTTAGTCGCCAAGTCTTTTTTCCATAAATATACAGAGTTACTTCTATTCTCCCCTTGGTATGTAATGATACCTAAGGAAAATGCATTATGACGTGATTAATTCTTAGATGAACGTCCTATTTGATGTCTCATTATCACATTGATATGTATGTTTTCCCTGAATTTTACGGTTGTTCCCATTGAATTCAATAACGTCATAATAAGAACACGTCAGACATCAATTCGAATCGGAATCGATAGTGTATCGAAAAGACCAAATAGAGTAATGTTATTTGATAGAGTATAATCAAAAGAAGAAAAGTGAAGGATCATCAGCATGACCACCCTGCACACTCCCAGTGAAACAAACCTACAAAAAAGTGATACATAAATGATATCAGACAGAACTACCAAACGCAAAAAGACGCAAAATTCACTAGAACATCATACAAAGCAATCGAAACAGATATACAGAAACATCAAACATAAATGACAACACATAAAAGGAAGGATACCTATGTGCACCCGGCGCCGACTTTGGACGGTCATCCGCCATTAGCAAATGGTGTGGCTATCTGGATTACGTGCGTAAAACCCTCCCACTTATCCGGATACACAGATGTCTCATGGACACACAGTTGTTGTATAAGCATTAAACTTCTCACTTTAAGGTGACAAATACAAATGAGATAGTTAAACGCAGTGGCCTCTTGTAACAGATTCTATGTGAATGCATCTAGAAAATTCTATGACATGCGTTTAACAGTCTGTGCTCTGCTGGCTAAAGCGAGCTCATGATCAATCATCCTAGGAGTCTGACCAACTTTCAGGTAGAATAGAGGATCAGGACCTAGTATTCCCTGACGAGATTTAAACAAGGCCCGTCACGGAGTCCAGTCGTCACGGTTGGGAAGATGTAGGTTGGTCCAGTATTATGCCCAGTGGTTTTTTTATACATTTAGGATCACAAAACATCAATGACAAAAAGTTGACAATTTAGGATTTAGGATTTCCCTTTCTCCATATCTTATGAACTACCTAGTGAATTAATTCTTTCTATTTTTCAGGCTCATCGTATTAAAACGAAATGCAAATGCTGGATCAATGAAGCTACGTAATCAAGCTATCTTCAATTGACCTTCACCGATGAAAATTGAGAATGTATTCAGAATGATATTCTAGCAAGATCAGCAAGGAATAGGACAAGAAATTCTGTAGAATTTAGTGGTTGCTCAAATAGTTCCTTCATTCCATCTTCAAAATGTTAGGGAAAAAGTGACTTAACTCTAAGAGATGAATAACCTTTTTCGAAGTAAAACTTAGATCATATTTTCAAAATTTGCACTTCATTTTGATGAAATTTCTTTGTTCATGTTGAATAAAATTGACTTTTAAGTCTGTTGAAGTTTGTTTGATTGATCTCGCTTATTGCGTTGTGCCATTATATGTCGTGAGTTGCTTCCTGTCTATTTAACGTGTTTACAAACTTTATAGGTTGTGGATAAACGAGACTAGTACAGACATATAACGGTGAAAACCCTTTTACTTGTGTTTACTCATTATTGCTTCTTATTGTACATTCATTTCAATGGAAAATTATAGTTCATATTCTATGCAGTTTAACTCACAATAGTGCAAAATATAAAGCTTTAAAGAGTTATTCTGACCGGGCCAGGTGGTTTTTTTTTCTGTCCTCTTCACATAATGAAGAGTTCGATTCTTATATCAAGGGTCAATATACATTGTAAGGTCATCATCAATTTGTAGGACGTTTTCTGGTCTGAAACTATTAACTATTTGACCGAAGGGCATACAAAATCAAGATAAAATGGGAACATAAGCAAACAAACAAAAAATTCCACAATATGAACAGAAGCGAACTCACATAAAGGGAGTGAAACCAGGTGTCCAGGAAGAGTCAGCATCCCCTGCTTGCATGCAACCCACGTCGCAACAATTTGGCAAGCATGTCGCATCCGGTTTCTAAGCTTCGCCAACATTCTTTCAAGAATTTATGTTTTGATAAAAGTATTGAAATAATCTATAAGGAAGGAGATGAATATTTTTACTCGGCATTGAGGGTACCATTCTAATCGGAAAGTAAACTGTTTTATATTGCTTCATTTGGAAAATGCGAAGGTTATCTCATTGACATGGCACGCTTGACTGGTATCACTTACTCGACGACAATGTCAAATCAGAATTAAATAAATGATCACTAGTAAAAAATTTGGTTGAACTCACTAAAAACTTTAAAATAAAACAGTAAAATATCTTTCTTAATAAAATGGAATAGAACGCAATGTTTCAATTTTACCTGAGAGTATTAACATGGAGACATGGAGAAATACGAGGGCTGATTGATATGTTGTGAGCCTCGTTTTGAAGGTTTTGAATTTTATCAGACGTTTTGCATTATTTTTCCTTCAGTATTTTTTTTTTTGCCACCGGTATTTAAGGCTTCAATACCATTTTTAAAGAACTCCTTTTCTTCACCGTTCTGAAAGCATCCACTGCATCTTGATAAAGAAGATCCTGACGACAATCTCAACAACACTCACTATAGAGCACCAAATTGAGCATCGAAGGACCCCCAGCAAGCTAGAAGTTGGATCAGGTTCCCGGTAGGAGTAAGCATCCCCTGTTTAGCTAGCCACACCCGCTGTCGATATTTACGTACGAAAATGAAAACAACATATACTGACTCCCAAAAGAAACGATACATGGTTGTATACCAAACAATTTTCAATCAATATTTGAAATATGTGGATTTTTATGATAAAATTGTTTAGTAAGTCTAGTTACTTCAATATACACAATTTGTTTAGCTGTTCATTCATCCAGAACGCCAATATTGACATTTTCATGATTTGCACGAGCTATGCAGTACCACGATATCGTGATTTAATCCAGGTGAATTAAACAACATTTTCGATAGAATATGATCTCACAAAACAAAAAATCACCAAAATTTTCAAAATCTCTCGCCACACAAAGTGTCAAAATTAATCAAAGAACTGCGACGTCAAGCAGTTGGAATGTTAGAAGCGGGTCTACGTCATTCTGACGTTGCCGCGTAATTCAGAGAAACGCAAATCATTATTTTACGTTTAGCTAGCCGTCACAGGATGATTGGATCATTCATCGGCCTTTAATACCGTGTATAAGCACCACTACCCAATGTGACGTCACGTCTACGTAATCTCTCTACGGCTCACTCAACAGTAGCGTTAACGTGCCAACAATAGAGTAAATGTGAGAGGCATCGGTAGGAGACCTACAGAAAATCGAAACAAGACTTTGTGTCCCTGCAATGGAATCGAATTTACCAAAATTGGACAAATTTGGGATTTTTACAATGCAATCTGTGCTTTTAGCAAAGGTATTGCGTAATGGTCATGTGATGAAATGAATATTTATATCATGAAATGTCCTGTTCATGATCTAAATTTGAATCATGCAAAAATTTATAAATGTGCTTTTTTATGTAGTAAATTGATTTCAATTTATTTATATGTAACGTTTCTTTTGGGAGTCAGTATTTATAAAACGTACACTGTCTTAGGTTATGTCTATATAGAAGTGCTGTGGCGATCATGCCAGGGAGAAACATTTCAAACACTTTATGTCAAACCCTTCGCGGGAAACTTCTTTACGAGCTTCACAAGGCAAA
Organism: Pinctada fucata; assembly: GCA_028142955.1. Classification (NCBI taxonomy): domain Eukaryota; kingdom Metazoa; phylum Mollusca; class Bivalvia; order Pterioida; family Pteriidae; genus Pinctada; species Pinctada fucata. Next base: position 46,195,342 of record AP027102.1, on the reverse strand, counting down.
GGGCATAAGTGTGACACCAATGAGATAAAGAAGATCCTGACGACAATCTTAACTGCACTCACAATAGAACACCAAGTTGAGCATTGAAAGGCCCCTAGCAAGCTAGATTTGGAAACAGGTGCCCGAGAGGAGTACGTATCCCCTGTTTGGCTAGCCGCATCGCCGTCGATGTTCACGCGCAAAAATGAAAACAGCATATATAAAACATGCACTGTCTTAGGTTTTGTGTATAAAGAAAGTGCTATGGCGACCATGTCAGGGAGAAACATTAAAACGCTTACTGTCAAACCCCTTGCAAGGAATTTGTTGCGAATATGACGTCATCATAGGACTGAAAGTTGGTGCCAGATATAGCTGCTTTCACTTTTGGGAAAAGATGAAAATCTGATGGAGCAAGATCAGGTCAATAAGGCAGACGCTCAACCAAAGCCACAATCTTGAATGGCAGTCATGGCAGTAACAGACTGGTGAACATGAGCATTGTCTTGATGGAACACACCTTTATGGAGATTTCGGCGGCGCTTAAGTTTACTGAAGCTGTGTCAGAAGTGACGCATAGTATGTCCCATTGATTGTTTTTCCTTTTCGAGATAATCTATTAGCAGAATACGCTCTGCATCCAAGAAGACCGAGACAATAACCTTCCCAGCTGAAGGAACAGTCTTTGCCTTCGCCAGGGTGCTTCCACTGTTTCGACTCTTGTTTGGCCTTTGAGGTAAAATGATAGACCCATGTTTAATCCATAGTGACAAATCTTTGAAGAAAATTGGCAGGATCTCCCTCAAAAAGGTTAAGATGAGCACGCGATAAAGTGTACCTGGTGTGCTTCCGCTCAACTGTCAGAAGTCTTGGCACAGAAATGGTCGAAAGCTTTCTCATTTCAAGATCTTTAGCCATAATGGAATGGACTTTTTCCTGTGAAATGCCAACTGTACTGGTTATATAACTATTTTTCTGTAACTCGTCTGTCAGTCATAACAATATAATGGACTTTACATTTGTATCGATCATTTCTGGAGTTGCAACAGTGACATGCCTTCCAGGACGGAGTCATCCTCAAGGCTCTGTCTACCGTGCTTAAATTCCGCCACCCACTTTTTTACTGTAGCATATGAAGTGGCATCTTTCTCTAGTGTTGCTACCATATCATTATGGATATCCTTAGATGTTAAACGTTTTTATGCATATATTGTATCACTGCCTTTTCGCCGATTTTGTCCATTTTGCAAAAACTTGATTAATTTAGAGTGTTGCCTCGTCGATTTAAATTGACGAAATGAGGCCAGTCCTTGGGTACTGGACCTTATATAGTCAGAGAATAGCAGGACTTAAAAAGAACATTCCTGTGTATCTCTTTAAATACGAGACTCACAACATAGCAATCAGCCCTCGTAAATGCAAATGATAGATTTACTTAGTATTTTCATGCCTTCAGTATTTCATCATGATTTATTCAGTGGTACCTAAGATAAAAGCTAAAATAAAGCTGTAAGAACTGCATTTATTGAAATGCAATAATGGAAAAACCACAGCAACTCTAAAGTTAACTTGCGTGGCAAATGGCCGTCCAAATTCGGCACCGGTTGCCCATTGGTCTCGTCGGTTTGGGTGTAGTCTTTTGTGTTTGATGTTTACATGTCGTATATCTCTTTTTCGTCTCATACGTTTCTCGTCTTTTGTGTTTTTGCATAGGGTGTTTTAGTGTTTTGCTGTTGGTGCTGCAACAGGGTCTTGTTGGAGATCCCCTCTCTTCTTGAGTACAAAATATCTCACTTCTGAAAAATGAAATAACACAAACTTTCACTATGCTTAACAATGTCCTGTAAGATATAATTTTATGTGAAATTAGAACATAAAAATTTTTAACCCCCCCCCCCCATTCCTCGGTTATATACAATGGATAAACTGGAAACTGTAGCAATCAAAAGCACACGGTCTACTATGTGAGCAGAAGAAAGCAATTCCTTCGTGCTTCTATGGAGCTGTGTTAACTCCGTCTGTTTGTCCTTCGTGTTTCTTTGGTGCTGTGTTATTGTCTCCGATCGTTTGTCCTTCGTGTTTCTATGGTGCTGTGTTATTGTCTCCGATTGTTTGTCCTTCGTGTTTCTATGGTGCTGTGTTATTGTCTCCGTCCGTATGTTCGATTTTTCTTTTCTCGTGAGGAAAAAAAGGAAAGAGAAGAAAAAGATCCTCTGTTTTTGATCTCCTTCTTTTCTTTGTTCTGTTCTGATATTTTCCTAGAATTCGTATGGCTTTTGTTTGTGATTCTTAGATTCTGATGCTGGGGTTTTTTTTTTCATGTTTGATTTTAATTCACTGATGCAATTTACCCGTCTCCGCTGCTTCCTCGAAATTCAAAACTCTAGTTTTAGATTTAGAGATTTCAATACTATGTGCCATTATATCTGCATGTAGCAAGGAATGTTAAACGTCTTCAAATTCAAAAGCATCATTTAAAACCTGAAAATTTTACAGCATGGACCAGACATGCACGTGTCGGGTACTAAACCCATCAGTAATCCTCAGTCTAAACAATGTTATATGACCAAAAAGTATGAACACTATTATGTCCAAAAATGTACCAAAAGACGTAGCAGAATGGATGGGATATGATGAAGGTATATCTCAAATCAAAGGAAGAAGGTATAACACGAACTGCTTCTACATATTCCTTTATTTATTTTGCTCTCTTTCCTCGTTCTTTCTTTTACAGAAAAAAAACTTCTTCTTTTACAAATTTGAGGGTTAACTTTATTTTCTATTTACATACATATATCAATTTCTTATTCATTCAAGATATGAAATATAAATGAAACAGACATCGTAAATACCAACCATCGACTGCTGCTGCGGCAGCATTTCTGAGTTATCATACGGAGCAGCATCGGTCCGCATCCCTGCCTTTCAATCAATTGAACGGTATGACAAGTGTCGAGTCTAAGCCGAGAGGAATTGATTTCTTAGTCCTTAAGGACTCTATTGGCGCTATACATGAAACAATTCAGGAAGAATGCATTGTAAATGATGATAAATTGTAAATAAACGTTTCTAATGTAACAGTTTGTATACCAGTTATCCATCATTGATAGACGGACGGAGATGACAAACTTCAGAGCGCGGAAAACATTTATCAGATCATAGAAGTTAATGATGGTTACTAGGTCCCAAATGTTTTTGTGCCATGACGGGACTAGGTTGTGACTGAGACGGTATTTCTTTTTTGTTTTGGTCTACTTGGTTTTAGAACTGTTCGAGGTTATTGTTTTATTTGACAGTGATCTTATGATACATACCTTAAATCATATTTGGAAATACATGTTTCAAAATCATTTTCTTGATATTTATCTGATAAATTTGGTTTTTACTTCTTAATGAAGAGTAAAGTTAAGTCAAATCTCTAAATTAAAGTGACCTTCTTAAAAGGTTGGAGGGGATATCTATTTCGAGGTCATGATCACATTGAGGTTACAGTAAGCAGTTTTTCATGACGTCATCCCTTGACGCACACTTTTAGCCCAGCGTCATATATAATATCATAAAATACATACTTATTTTTTTATATTTATATATATATATATGTATATACATATATGCTATATATGTATATACATATATGCTTAAAAAGAATAAATCTTACTTTTTTTCATGTTTACACGGGTGTATACCTATAAGTTTCTTAATTTCAGGTTTTTATTCAGGAGAGATGCTTTGTTTCGATATTTTAGAGTACATACTGTGCACTTTGTAAATAGTCTATTTCCATTTGGTAGTCTTGTAAAACTCTTAACACATTTTTCAATGTACTAATATATATTCCAAAATGGTTAGATACTTGCTTCGTTTCGCAGTTCATGGTATCTAAACAATTAAGAAAATACAACGAAGGCGCATTATTCACTTTGCTTTTAATGTGTCCATAAACTTAATCTCAGGTCGCAAACATAACTTTATTATCTATTTTCTCTCATCTTATCTTTTAATGAATGATCGAATCTATATCCAGCAGAAATGTAGCAAAGATTTGTACATTCCTCATCGATTTCCACATTGAATTTGTCACCAAATTGATCATTTATTTTAATTACTAAATCTAATTTTGTCCCAAATAGCCCTTTTCAATAGGCTCATTCTCTGTTAAGCTCTCTAGAGACATGTCTCTTTGGAAAGGGCAAAATAAGAGATTTTGAGAGAAAAGAGAATGGTAAACGAAAATGAAGCCGTTTTTCACTTCATTCAACGATAGATTTAATCTTTGTAATAAACATTTAATGTACGTTAAAATGACAATTATTCGTATGTCTGTCATACGGCAGAAAACATAATTATCTTACATTCATCACAGATTGATAAAGTAGAAACACTAAAGGGTTAAAGAAGATCCTGACGATAATCTCAACAGCACTCACAATAGAGCACCAAATTGAGCATCGACGGACCCCTAGCAAGCTAGAGGTGGGACCAGGTGCCCGGGAGGAGTAAGCATCCCCTGTTGGCTAGCCACACCCGCCGTCGATGATCATACACGAAAATGAAAACATATGAAAAACATGAACTGCACACTCTGGAATACAACTTACTTAATTATTAGTAATGCCAAATTTGGACAAATCCATATCCCTATTAAGGAGTACAAAATCGTTAATCGAAAAATCATCTAACCAAGGGTATAAAGAACCAGGAACCAGACAGAACTAAGGCGAACGGACAAAAATTAAAAAAAAATATCTACCATATGAAGAGAAGTCAACTCCCTGCGAAAGAGTGAGATCAGGTGCCCAGAAAGAGTGATCGTCAGGCTTTTTCTTCAATTTTAAGCATATGTATAATAGGCAAGAACGGGATTTCCAACACGACACGGTTTCAGCCACCATAGCAACCACAGCAAGTCATGATAGAGGCAACAAAAGAACAGGAAGACCAATTGTACAGGGAAACATCAACCAAAGACAGTATCAAAATCCTTAACACGAATTACTACAGTAAACACCTACCAAAGATAGCATCGAAACCCTTAACACGAATTACTGCAGGAAACATCCACCAAAGACAGTATGAAAACCCTTAACACGAGTTACTGCAGAAAACATCCACCAAAGACAGCATCAAAACCCTTAACACGAATTACTACAGGAAACATCCACCAAAGACAGTATGAAAACCCTTAACACGAATTACTGCAGGAAACATCCACCAAAGACAGCATCGAAACCCTTAACACGAATTACTACAGGAAACATCCACCATAGACAGCATCAAAACCCTTAACACGAATATCTACAGCAAACATCCACCAAAGACAGCATCAAAACCCTTAACACGAATTACTGCAGGAAACATCCACCAAAGACAGTATGAAAACCCTTAACACGAATTACTGCAGAAAACATCCACCAAAGACAGCATCAAAACCCTTAACACGAATTACTGCAGGAAACATCCACCAAAGACAGCATCAAAACCCTTTACACGAATTACTGCAGGAAACATCCACCAAAGACAGTATGAAAACCCTTAACACGAATTACTACAGAAAACATCCACCAAAGACAACATCAAAACCCTCAACACGAATTACTACAGGAACACCCACCAAAGACAGCATCAAAACCCTTAACACGAATTACTGCAGGAAACATCCACCAAAGACAGCATCAAAACCCTGAACACGAATTACTACAGTAAACACCTACCAAAGACAGCATCAAAACCCTTAATACGAATTACTACAGGAAACACCTACCAAAGACAGCATCAAAACCCTTAACACGAATTACTATAGGAAGCACCCACCAACGACAACATAAAAACCCTTAACACGAATTACTACAGGAAACACCCACCAAAGACAGCATCAAAACCCTTAACATGAATTACTACAGTAAACACCTACCAAAGACAGCATCAAAATCCTTAATACGAATTACTACAGGAAACACCTACCAAAGACAGCATCAACACCCTTAACAAGAATTACTACAGGAAACACCTACCAAAGACAGCATCAAAATCCTTAACACGAATTACTACAGGAAACACCTACCAAAGACAGCATCAAAACCCTCAACACGAATTACTGCAGGAAACACCCACCAAAGACAGCATCAAAACCCTTAACACGAATTACTACAGGAAACACCTACCAAAGACAGCATCAAAACCCTTAACACGAATTACTACAAGAAACACCAAACAAAGACAGCATCAAAACCCTTAACACGAATTACTACAAGAACACCCACCAAAGACAGCATCAAAACCCTTAACACGAATTACTACAGGAAACATCCACCAAAGACAGTATGAAAACCCTTAACACGAATTACTGCAGAAAACATCCACCAAAGACAGCATCAAAACCCTTAACACGAATTACTGCAGGAAACATCCACCAAAGACAGCATCAAAACCCTTTACACGAATTACTACAGGAAACATCCACCAAAGACAGCATCAAAACCCTTAACACGAATTACTACAAGAAACACCCACCAAAGACAGCATCAAAATCTTTAACACGAATTACTACAGGAAACATCCATCAAAGACAGCATCAAAACCCTTAACACGTATAACTACAAGAAACACCCACCAAAGACAGCATCAAAACCCTTAACATGAATTACTATACATAAACCAACGAAAACAATAGGCAATCGATGCTAACTTAAGACGGCGTTGTGCTACGTTAATAGCAAAGTGTATGATTCTCCATATAACGTGCTTGCAAGAAAGTTCATTCTCCACAGGACCAAATGAAAATCCATAAAGAGAAAATATACAAAAATTAAAAACCAACAGAAAAAAAATAATAAATGCACTTTGGCATTAATATTCATCATTTGAAGATTCAGCCTATCGAATTGTCTAAATTTCCGCTGTTTCGGACTTTAGCTTTACTGATAAGACATGATTGTTGAAATGCGTTTATTGATCTCTTAAACTGTTTCATAGAAAATATCTTCCACTATATATCTCAACCCTGCATGCTTGTTACAGTGATTGTGGACTGTTATTATGAAATGCTATATATTGAAAAGTTTCTTAAAAACATTTCATCCTCTGTAATCAACTTTGGTTAATTATTTGAATAATACCCCGGATACTCTCATAACCATTCTTAGTCCCTTTCCTTATTACTGATATACATATTTGGTCATATTTGGAATGCACTCTGTAGCTATTCGTTCATAGAAAACATGTTATTTCAAACTTTGTAAAGAGGTGCGGACATTTGAACAAAATTTTACATCTGCAAAGTACCTATTAGGACCTTCAAACAGAGACAGAAGGGAAAATCAGATATGGTAAATATTTAAAAACATTTTGCAAATAAAAGAAACAAGTCGGTCAGACTTGTGCCCAGGACGAGTAAGTATCTCTCGCTTACATTGTACCTACAACACCTTATCTCATGCTTTTTCATTTTTCTTTCCATACGTCATGTATTCAAATTCATGGCATCAAGTAAGAACAGATAAAGTTGCAGCATGGACTAGACATACACTTTTCGAGTACTTAACCCTTGTCAGTGATCCTTAATCCAAACAATGAAATATGGCCAAAGTATGTGAAATTATTCTTAAAAATACCGAAAAACGTAGCAGGATGGATGGGATATGATGCTACAGGACCGCTTTTCATAACAGTTTTCGAGAAAATTTTGTAAAAAGAAATTTTCAAATGCGTTTTAAAAGATGATCAACCGAAATTGATCGGAATTGGCTACATGTGCCCTCGGCGACAAGTGGTCCACTAGCGGTGACACTCAACAAGTGGTACAAATATTACACGTCTTCAAATTCATAGCATCATATATAGGATAACAATTCCACAATATCAATCTTTCTTCGAAAGCCTTTACAGTCATTGAAAACCACAAAAACAGAGAAAATTACATATTTGAAGAAACAAATGTTAACCTAACAATGAAATTGAGAAAAAGAGATCGTTGCTAAATTCAGCTATAGGTACTTTGGTGTGGTGTTTACTTCACTGACCACACAAGATAGATTTGTTGTTATTGTTGTTGTTGTTGTTGTTGTTGCTGCTGTCTTAAGGGGTTTGATTATTTCAATATCGAATCGGCTGATTTGAATTATTTGATCTTTTAGATTTAGCAAAGTACGATGAATATAGTAACGCCATGCACTACAAGCTTTACCAGACGGCATCCTTTGAAGCTGCATTTTAACACAAACATAAGTCTGACTTTGAATACAACAAGGGCCGGAAGAATTCACATGATTTTTGATTTTGATGCTGGTCTTTTCGCTTTTGCGACTTTGTGTTTCTTATTCATGCTTAATGTAGGGCTCACGTGTCCTAACTTAACGTATGCTTCCTACACTTGGTGTTTTCTTGCTGTAATGTTATCTTGACACATAATTGGTATCTTTTCTATCTACAATTTGTGATCATATAAAGTTTCATTATAGAAATGGATGATCATCACGGAAGAAATAGTGTCATCTTTTTGTACCTGTCATTTTTTGTGTCAAAGTCTTTATCTTTCTCGAGCACAGGTGTGTGAGGGTATATGGTAAAGGTGCAAGATGTTCATTATAGAAAGAGTTTCATTATAGAAATGGATGATCATCACGGAAGAAATAGTGTCATCTTTTTGTACCTGTCATTTTTTGTGTCAAAGTCTTTATCTTTCTCGAGCACAGGTGTGTGAGGGTATATGGTAAAGGTGCAAGATGTTCATAGCTGAGTTTAGACGGGGCTACATTTGCGTAAATCGGAGTTCATATTATCAGTTTCTCGTGTGTCAGGTAGCCTGTAACATTGCAAGAGTACAATGTCAATCTGTGGATTGACACAGATCCCCTGTGCCCTTTGCCGTGTGGAGCTAGTAAAAAAGTCCCCGCGATGGGTTTAATAGTAAGTTTTTGAATATTTTTCCCTGACATGGTCGCCATAGCACTTTCCATATAGATATAACCTCAGACACTGCATGTATTTTGGATATTGTTTTCATTTTCGTGCGTGAACATTGACGGCTGGTGCGACCAGCCTAACTTGGGATGCTTACTCCTCTCGGGCACCTGGTCCCACCTCTAGCTTGCTAGAGGTCCGTCGATGCTCAATCCCGTGCTCTATTGTGAGTGTTGTTGAGATTATCGTCAGGATCTTCTTATACTCATTGACACTGTTCCCAGTATTATAAACTTCGGTGACGCTGAGATACATACCATCAACCAATCGACCCTTCCGATTGCGGGGAAAAATGCAAAATTTCGTGACGTCACAAAGCTTTTACCTCGGACAAACAAGCTTCGAACCTCGGTCAAATATCGCAATTGCATTGTGATGTCAGCGAATTTCTCAATTTTTTCCCGCGTTCGGAAGAGTCAATTGCTCATAATCCATATCGCACATACTGATGTCCTATATTTCCAGATAACGTGCCGGATCCTAGCGAAATATTCACTGTTACTTTTTTTCATATATAGTAATATTTTTTTCTTATGAACTATTCATAATCATATTAACTTGGTTCAGCATTTTAATCGATGCCTTCTCTTTTAAAAGCCGGTTGCATTCCATAAATTAAAGGTTTCATTTCCCCTTATATAAATTCAAAGTTTTGGTTGATATTATCTCATATTTTATTATTAATGCTTGACATCATCATTCTGAAACGTGTGATAGTATCGTATTACTCAATTGAACAACAACATATTTTAGAATAATAAACGCTATCTTGTTCTAAATTAGTTCTTGAAAGGTTAAATCAATACATTATTCATATTCCAATTCTTAAAATGTCACACTTGTCGTGATGTAATTATGTTCAATTCATGTTTAAGTCCGAGTTTCGTGTCATATGCCCTTTATATTACATTTAAACTTTATAAAATCGTTGTTATGTGTTACATTGTTATGAGTTGAAACAATATATTCTATCCGCACCTAAGCACATAACATTGTTCAAAACAACTAGCCTGATGAACCAAATTGTCTTTTTAGAAAATCGCATTTGAAGACGTGTAACATTGTGAAGAATGCTTTACAGAACAATGTATCACATAGAGCAAGTGACCATATTTCGCCGTATTTTTCGTACATTTCTTAGAAAATTTCAATACTTGGAGGCCAAATAAATAATTGCTTTTGCTCAAATCTAATTTAACTTCATTCTTGATTGAAATACTTCAAAAATTATTTATTTTACTCATTTCATTGCTTCCTTATAAAACCTTTAAATATTTCGTTTCCATGTTTTTGGTGGTGACCATATTTCGCCGTGTTTTGTTGATAAGTATCCTAGTTGCACACAAAACAGAAGAAATTCTGATTTTCTTTTCATGAAATCTTTCGATACCAATACATTAAAGAAATAATGCCAACTAAATAGTTTTCTTGTTTTGTACGTCTAAAATTTGGTGTTTTCATTCAAGTTTTCCACATTTTGAGGGGGGGGGGTGTCAAAAATTTGTGTAGGAGTTGTCACAATTTATCAATACATGACGGCTACAGTCATATTTGATATGATATAGAACAAAAAAACTTGACAAATATTTCCAATAATCAATGAGAAGCAATTAAGTGTGAAACAGCGAAATATGGTCACCGGTGAAATATGGTTCCTTCCTCTATACTTCTAGGTCTTCTAAATTTCGAAGTTAGATGACAGAACTTGGTTACCTCCGGTTATCAAACGGTGACTTGTAGTTACATAATTCCAATACCTTTCTTAGTGTATGTATACGCAATAAATAACACTGTCGAACAAAACATGAAGTAAACCAGAGAAGAAGTGCAAATTGTTCAGGTGTCAAAGATCCAGAGAAGATGACATGACTGTGTAATTTTCCATTTATAAGGCGGTCGCGAACCCCCGAATGGAGACAGGACCAGGTGCCCGGGAAGAGTAAGCGTCCTCTGACTGCATGCAACACGAACAATACGGGTGTAAACACCAAACCGAATCACGGGATACAAAGGACAAGTATCAAGCGAAAGAAAACATTTGGGAATTTAGAGTCACAAATAGAGTGGTCATCAAGATTGCATAAGTGCATCCTTCATGCATTTACCAGAGCAAAACCAAGGCAAATAAGATGATGTTTTGTTCAGAACCATTCTAATGAGACCTACTTTGTATAGAGCATCACACATTCTGAATACTATTCGTAAAACAACAAGTCCAAAGCAGAAGAAAAATATATGGATATTTGCTCTCTGAAATAAAGGTCAATCAAACCTATTAAAACTTTTTTAAAAATAGATATTAGAAAAAGTGAGAAAATCAAGATAAAATTTTACTCAAAGTACTTATGTTATAGTAAGAATGATACCTGTTTGCTGATTTCAACTTAATGAAAGGAGGTGATCTCCAACAACACTCGGTTGCAGCACCCACTGGAACCCCCCCCCCCCCCCCAAAAAAAAACCAAATGCAAAAACACAGATCCTACACTCGCAGAAAGAGACATGAAAGGGACAAGGAACAACAACTCACAACATAGGAACATGAAACACAGAAGACCACACATAAACCAATGAGACCAATGGGCAACCGGTGCCGACTTAGGACGGCCATCCGGCACACAAGTAGCAGACGGTGTGGCTATCCCGATTACGTGCATGCAACCCTCCAACTTTTCCGATTAACAAGAGGTCTCGGAAACACAAAATTGTGGTGTAAAATAATCTTCTCACGGTAAGATGAACATACAAACAGACATCATGACGCAGGGACCCAAGAAACACACTGTCTTATATTTTTTTCTTAGTTTTGTTTAATGTGTTATTAAGAATATTATTGCTATTGATATTTGAAATCTGATTTTGTGATTTCAGTTAGATTTTTATTAATCGATAAAGCAATAGAGACCTTGAGACTAAAATACAAAGATTTGTAAAACGGCAAGTGGATATGACTGGATTCTTTTTCAGAGATATTTTGCTAAACTTAATAAATCGTTGTTTAAAATAGCATCAGGACAAAACGAGCAATTACAGAAATCCGATGAAGTTGTAATAATGTTAAGCATTAAGTGTTTCATGTTACAACATTTTCATAGAATTTAAACATAATTCTTCATCGCATTAACATTTACATTTGAATGAACTAATTGTATTTTGTATCTATCGATTTACATGTAGTAAATACGTCAATATTCCGTGCTGAAAATCTTATATTTGTAACTCAAATAGAATAAAAGCTATAAATTCAGAATTAGATATTCAAATGATTTTGTTCACTTTTGTAAATGATGCTTTAATGTTTTAACATGTTCAGTTATTGAATTTCAAAAGATAAATCCTTTTGAATGTATATATGTTCACATTTCAATCATCGTATTAAGAATAGAGCTCTTAACGCCAATGCTATTCAAATTTTGTTTGATGATATCCGATAATCTTCTCGAGACAGGTGTACGTATATCTTACTTCCGCTCGTCGGATGTCACGCACAAACCTGCGTCTCCGGTGAGTACATGTACACACGATAAAATCGGAGTCTTTACTTAAAAATACTTTCATATACAAGCAATTATAAGAATAGAATCATCAAAACACATTAATAAGCACTTAAAATTGCTAGTAATTTATTCGAAGTTTTGTCCAGACAAGTCTCCGCCGTGCAAATCTTACCGGAGACACGGTTTTGTGCATGACATCCGATAAGGGGGAGTTGGGTGTTACGTACACTTATCTTGAGAAGATGTTATCAAATATAGACATATTAGTATCTTTAGGGAAATTACATAGATGAGAATTATTTAAAAAGATAGTTTCAAATATTTGCACTGTACACAACCTATTCCGATGCCCAGAATAAATATGAAAAAAAGTTCCACAAATGGTCTTCATGACATTTACATCTACTTAATATGTTTTGCTTTTGTAAAACATCAACAGTAGCCATAGGTGGTGGCGGAGAGGGAGTACCTCTCTCCCCTCCCACCGCCTTACCTCCTCCCTCTCCCTCCTTTTCATCCTTCCCTTACCTCCCCCTCCTGCCCCTTCCTCCCTCCTCCCCTTCTCTCCCTCTTCCCGCCCCCGCTCTCCCATTTCCCCCTTCCCTCCCTCCTCCCTCCCCCTCTCTCCCACCTCCCGTCTCCCTTTCACCCTTGTCACCCCCTCATAGGTTTAGGACAATAAAGAATATCTCAGTCTGATTGATCCATTTTATGGTTCTTGTGAAGTTGAAAGAATGTATTGAAACAGTTATCAAAGATGTTTAATTGCTTTCATTTTTGTTATTACGATACAAAATGCTCTGTCTTAAACTCCATTAAGAAATTAGATAAAATGCTCACGCCATCACATTTCATGAGGTTTTCTTGTGGATTGTGTCTTCAGCTTTGCGACTGGTATTTAAAAAAGGTATATTACTTTGTTTACACATTTAGGCGATTCTGTGTTTTGTAGTGGATGCTGCAAATGGAAATACCTTCCTTTCTTCTGGCATGTCTAGCTCCTTTCAAAAGTTGTAAAACGATTGTTTGAAAAGAAGCAGAGACATGAAAACATTGACCGATCTTACAATGGTTCAAACGAAATGGTTCAAACAAAATGGTTCAAACAAAATGGTTCATACAAAATGGTTCAAACAATGGCTGGTGGCCATAAGCTTTAATAATGGTTACAAAAATGTTAAACAAATGGTTACCAAAACGGTTAACAAATGGTTACCAAAACGGTTACCAAAATGATAAACAAAATGGTTAACAAATGGTTATCCGAACGGTTACCAAAATGGTTAACAAATGGTTACCAAAACGGTTACCAAATGGTTAACAAATGGTTACCAAAGTTGTTACCATAATTGTTACCAAAATGGTTACCAAATTCTGAAGAAGCAACAAGCCCTATGATATTGGCCGGGAACGTGTTTGCAACCAGTAGACGAATCGATGAAAGATATCACAAATATAGAATATGAATTTATCTTTTCTGGAATCGTTTATTGTATCTGTTCTGTGTTTTTTGCATGGGTGTTTTGGGATTTTGCTGTGGGTGCTGCAACCTGGTGTTGTTAGAGATCCCCTCCTTTCTTTCCATTCATAGTTTTGGAATTTCAGCGTCATCAGATAATCTTGTTTTCTCTTTTCGGAGGCATACCTACGGTCTACGTCTTGGTTTCATGTATCATGTACTCTAAAATATTGTTTATTGTATCAATATTGTATTCCGATAAGTTAATTAAGCATTCTCATTCTCTTGCAGATAGCGGACGTCAACGTTTCGTTTCTGAAAAGACTTTGGTATTTAAAATTAAAATGAAATTCATATCAATTGTTATTAAATCATTCAGTAATTTTCATGCTTTAAATTACATATTTCAATAGTAGACATCAAAGCGTTGTATACGCCAATGCAGACATCAGAACAATAAGAATAGTCAAATTTGATTACGTCATTACTATACAAGATCAATTTCAGGAGGAAAAAAAGCGCAAAAATTAGTTTTCTTGCTTCTTATCTTTAATCACAGTCCTGTCGAATACTGTAGCCAATTGATTTGATTTAGATTTCATTTAAATCCTTCAAAAAGCGTAATCTTCGCATTTGCAATGAAATTCTGAAACATTAAAATAAATTCACTCTCAAAGTGGAGAAGGAAAGGCAAGGCTGCAAACCTCGGAATGAATAACATTCCAAAGTGAGACTAGGTGCCCGGGGAGAGTCAGCGTCTCCAAATTGCATGCAATACCAGTCGCAACAGCTCCATGAACACATAACAAATTCGGTGATTATCTCGATGTACATATTGATGTACAAATAAGGTACATATGTCATGTTTGGTGATGATGACGGCCATTCAATGACAATCCAGAATATCACTGATCATTCTGGAAAGAGGATCTGATATTCTATCCGTGTTTACCGATATATTATCAAACGTTTAGGTTCTTTTGTTAGATTTACCAAGAGAGACATGCCAGGAAGATATTAAAAAACATACGAAACGTCTTAGCAGGATCAAAGGAAGGCAGAATTTCCATCGAAAATGTTTTATCCTGAAGTCACCAGAATGAGATAATGAAGCAGACGACAATCTCAACAGCAATTTCAATAGAGCACCAATTGATAATCAACGGACCACTAGCAAGCTGTCGGGGCCAGGTGCCCGGGAGGAGTAAGCATCCCTAGTTTGGTTAGCCGCACCCGTCATTGATGTTCATGCACGAAAATGAAAACAAGATCAACAATATATGCACTGTCTGAGGTAATGTCCGTATATAAAGTGCTATGGCGACACCATGTAAGGGAAGACATTGAAAACACTCTGCATGGTAATTTCCAATTTACAGGTCTGTACTAGAGCATTTACACTAAGGTGTTGTCTTGTGGGTGCTACAACCGAGTCCCGTTGGAGATCCCTCCCTTTCTTACATGTAAGAATAAAAGAGAAACATCCTCTCCTGCATAAATGTCATAAAATAATTGAGTAATTTAATATATAATTTGTCACTGTTGGTGGACCAGGTGTCCCGGCACATGTAGCCAAGTTCGATCAATTTCGGTCGGTCGTTTCTTCAAACGCATTCGAAAATTTCTATCTACAAATTTTTCTCAAATTTCTGAAACCTGGGTCCTGTAGCATCATATCCAAGTCATCTCGCTACGTCTTTCGGTATATTTTGGACATAATTTTCACATGTTTTGGCCATATTTCATTGTTTAGATTGAGGATCACTGACGAGGATTAAATACACGAAACGTGCATGCCAGGTCCAAAATGTAAATTTATCTGCTTTTAAATGATGCTAATAAATTTGAAGACGTTTAACATTAGAACTAGCATACATTAAAGAATCTTGTATAACCGTTAATATTTTTATTTCTTGTAAAATTATGTATGTACTAGCCCTTAAAGTCAAAGTGTATTACTCCATACATACAATCAATGCGCAAATAAAGATTAATCATTGCAAGTATTTTCAAACTGATAATCTGATATATATCTACATATATAATTCACTGCAAAAATTTTAGAGAATCCCGAATACGGACGAGTATTAATTTTGATCGTACACGATAGAAATATCTATTTTTTTCAGAGATAGAAAGAACTGTGACTCTTAATCAAGAAATCGACTATATTGAACTTACGAGTCCGCTTCTTTTCATGTGGTGGAGGTTTTTGTTTGTTTACTTTGGTTTCTGTTTGATCCAGATTTTACAGTATGCTTTCGGTTCCTGATTTTCTGAATTATCGATTTTGTGCTGTATACAGGGATATGGTCATTATCCATACTTGTCATTACAACAAAATATGATGCAACTGCTACATCACTTTCACGCTCTTTCGTAATAATACATTGTTTAGATTGAGGATCACTGACGAGGGTTAAGTGACCGAAACGATGTCTGGTCCATGTTGCAGATGTATCAGTTCTTTGATTATGCTATTAAATTTGAAGACGTTTAACATTTGCAATTGTCTCCGCATTCAGTTATTGAAGGCAGCTATTTGTATATCACCTTTGTTTACTACCTGAAAATAGGCCTATCTGTATATACCTCTGTATAGCTAATGGCATTTGATTAATATATAAATGACCTGATCAAACTCCTCCAGTGTGAATATGAAAGAATGATATATAAGGTACTTTAGTGTGATTCGGGGAAGAGTTCAAATTTTCCATTCATTATTTATCCAGTAACTTCATCATTCAATGGAAGTAACCGATAGAATATGAAAAAAAGAGAATTAATGAAACCTCTAGTATTTGCCTTCATAATCTTATGATTTATCGAACCATCTCATTTAACAAAATGTCGGAGTAAAGAAAAGGTTACTTTTGCAGCACATTCAATTGTTTCCACTCTATTTCTATCTAAAGGAATGAACCTCAGACTCAAGCCTATTCTACTAAGTTTTATGGAAGTCGTCTTTCTATGGGGATGTATTATTGCCTCCGTCTATTTTTTTTTTAATTGAGAAATTTTTGTTTTATATTTTTAAAATAATTTATACGCCTTTGATTGTGATATTTTGAATCTGATTTCGGGTTATGTGTTTGTTTTTATTAACTGATTATTGCATTCTTTGATCAGAAAGTAATTGCATTTCTTAAAAAAATGTTTCATATCGACACAACAAAAATATTAATATTCCTGATTACATACTTGAAATAAAACATTATCTGTTGTGACCTATTTGTCAAAAACTCGCTATGATTCAGAAAGCCTGTTAAACAGACTTATATCAGCCACAAGATAGCATCGATCATAGACAGTCACGAAAAAGACATTAGCTTCCTTCCCACAACCGCAAAGTACTCGTGGTGAGATTTTAGTGTTATCGCCTTCAAAGCGCCGCCACAGACTAAACCTTACCATACATATCAACCTTGTGCATGATCTTTGTTTTGTTTTTGTTTTTGGGTTGGTTTTTTATTTTATTTATTTTTTTTTTATGTTTCTTTGTTTTGTTTTGTTTTGTTTTGTTTTGTTTTTTGTTGTTGTTTTTTTTTTTTGCAAAATTGAGACGTAATAAAGATTTTGTGGGTTTTTTTCAAGGCGGCTTTACGACCGATTCATTCAATCTTTAAGGTTCGAAGCGTTTAATGTCAATTTACTTGTACCTGCCTGGCGATGGTTGCAAGATAGCAGAATGGTTATTTTGGAATTATAACTGCGATCTAGAGATGGCAACTCTTTTGAACAATATCGTAGAATTTTTTTTCCTTTTTTGCTCAAAAGCCCGACTACCTGTTACAAAATTTATTATACAATTACTAGATACCTTTCTGGAAAGCCTGCAATTTTGTTCATACAGGACCTTCTTGTCCCAGATAAGTATATTTCACATAGCTTGCAAATTCGACAAAATTTGTATTTTGTGTGGCAATGCGATTTTTTTTAAAAATTCGTTGGTTTATGTGTAGTGATTTGTGTTTGATGTTTCTATGTGATTTGGTGTTCCTTGTACCTTTTATGTCTCTTTCTGTGCGTGTCTGTGGGTGCTGCAACCGGATGTTGTTGGAGATCCCCTCCTGTCTTGTGTGTATTCCAATTGACGCAAGGTAGACTCGTCGGTATCGTATGGCTATAGACGATAATTCAATCTGAATCTGAATCTTTCATGTTCAAATCTTGTTACAATAGACGGGTCTCCGATCTTATGTCCCCTCTGAAAGTTGGTCGGATTCCTAAAATGTTTGCATGCATTAGCTCCATCCAGCTAGCAGAGCACGGACTGTTTGATACGCCCTTATGGTTCATATATCTATTTACATATTCATCGTTTCCTTACTTTGGCCCCAGCACTTTGCCGTCTTGTTTGCGTCGTCATCTACCAGTAAGGAGGCTATGTAATACAATAATTGTACGTTCCTCGAGACCACTGGATGATCTGAAAAGTAAGAGGGTTGTACGCACGTAATCCGGATATTCATAGCATTTGCTACTTGCGTGACAGATGCCCGCCCTAAGTCGGCATCGACTACCCATTTCTCTCCTTGGCTTATGTGTAGTCTTTTGTGTTTAGCGGTTTGATGACGTCTTTGGTGTTTGGTATTCATGTCTTTGTTTCTTGTTGCCACTCTCTGCCAAATATTTTAACATTTGGGTGTTTCGGTATTTTTCTGTGAGTAAAGTACTTGGACCCCTCCCTCCTTTTCTGACGATCAAGACTCTAAAACTTCGTAGGACTATTAGAGCCTTAAGACTTATGTGAAAGACAATTTCAAAATGTTAAACTTTATACAAAAGAACGAACTTCGTTTGACAAATTAACGTTAAGACAATATCAGCAGCAATTACAATGTGTTATCATATAGAATAATCTTGTACTTTTTTGTGCACATTTATAGAGTATCTGTTTAAGTTTCGACAGATCGGTAAGTATCAACATGACATAGCTAGCATCTCAGTCATCTTCGTCATATCTCGATAATTTCCGTGGAACACATAAGGGTTATGATATATAGATCCAGATACATAGCATACATGTATCAACCCTTAAAAATTAATGAATGTTTGTAATCCCTTAGATATCTGTAATGTTTCAAACAGAAAATCTATGAAACGGGAAGTCATTTGAGCTCATTTGTTTCAAATGATATTTTATTTGGTACTGTAAAATTTTAGATTTAATTGTTTTGAGTGCACTGGGAGGGCTATGTTTCATGTTATTTTAAATGTTTTGATTTCCAATCCTTGATTAGTCAAGTTAAAGCCAACAAACCTTTGAAACATGTACTGCATAAACCAATATTCTTAGAAATTAGCCGTTTCGTGATATTAATTTTTCTTTCGCATGACAACACAATTGGTCTGGCACAAATAGACACCATTAATAAATAAATAGCGGTGTGGGCTCTCTACGACAAATAACAATACAAAGTGCGCGGTTCAAGAATGTTCTTAAATAAAACATCATTCCAAATAATATTATATCCATTTGGAAATTAGATTTTATTCTTTGAACATCGAACACTCTGATTTTGAATTACTGTTTTATGGTTGTTTAACCTCGGGGGTATTTAGTGGCTTCAATAAAACGAATAAAGGGAAAGTTTACGGTTTATTTGATTAACAAACGTGGTAGTCGCCGAAAAAACCCATTAATTATCTCTCAGAATTCTTGGTAACTTAGTTGTGCCCCCTTTGTCTCTTGGGTTAACGTACACCAAATAAAGACGTCAAGGGATGATAAAGTAAACAGATATGTATTGGGATGAACAAAAGATTCTTGATGACAATTTACTAAAATGGCAATAAAAATTGGATATCTGATGTTCGGTGCTGTAGGGAAAATGTAAGCGTAAACGGGATCAACTGTAACGAGAAGTAAATTATTTGTCTTTTATTATACTGTTTTGTATTGTGAAAATGGAGCGCTAAGACATGATTACTTTTGTTAACTAGAGTACATAATTTATATTAGAGCAACATGGAAACCATTTCCTCGTTCGATGGATTTTTTTCATACTTTGGAAAATGTTTTTTTTTTATTATAATGTTATTTGTAATCTATTCATTGTTCATTATGTGCACTTGGTAGGAAGAATTATTTGAATGAGTGAATTGATATATAAACTGATAAACAGATAGAGAATGTCCTTAGAAATTGTCAATTTTTTCAGTTATTTTTAGAAGTTTGCAAATTATTTTCTAAAACTATGGGTATGAATTCCAATTCCAACTCAACCTTTCTTCCTTGGCTGGAATATCTAAAAATTGGATCAGACTAGTGATTTACAAATTTCATTATGTGAAAATTATCATATACCTCTTCAAAATGTAAACACATCTGTCATGCCTACGTTCAAATCGTTTACTAGAAACATTTCAATAGCCAAACTTCTGTTATAAATAGAATTCTAAGACCTGGCGGTCGTTACACCGCTCCTAAGAAAGCTTGATCATAAAGGTAAAGAGTGAAAATTTAAAAGTGCTGTAAAAGTTCTAGTTAAGAATTATTCATGCATTTCTATCAATCTGCTTAAGTTTCTCATTTTCTTTTTCTCACGCGTACAATAGGTGAAAATAATAAAGATGGTACAATACCCAATTAACAGTATAACATGAAAATTATTCATGACGTACATTGTTACAGATTCTTTGAACATTGCTTTCAAAACTATAATTATAGGTCATACAGGAGAACGGTGTACGCCTCCTTTTATTATTCAACATGCCGAACACCCACTTCCAACGTTTGAAATTGAGAAAAGATAAATATAAAAAATTTGTTATGGGCAAATATAAAGAGACCTATATACGGCTTTCTATCAAACAGATATGTTGTTGCTGTTGTTGTTGTTATTGTTATTGTTGTGGTGGTGGTGGTGGTGGTGGTGGTGGTGGCGGTGGTGGCGGTGGTGTTGGTGCTGGTGGTTTTGTAATGTTAAGGGTAAAATAGGTTGTTTTTTAAGTGAAGTTGTGCTTTCATCTAGACCACTGGGTAACCGAGCAAGTGGAGGGTTGAGCGCACGTATTCAAGATAGCAACACTATGTGATATATCTAGTTGCATGTCAGATGGCCGTGGTAGGTCGGCACAGTTTGCTCATTTGTATTGTTGGCTTATGTGTGGTCTGTTGCGCTTGTGTTTTTGTGGTGCCTTTGGTGTTTGGTTTTCCCTGTCCCTTTGGTGACTGTTGTTAATATTATATTTGTCAATTCTGTGTTTTCGCAATCGGATGTTTTAAAATTTTGCTGATGTTGCTGCAACCGAGTCCTGTCTGAAATTTTCTTTTTCGTTACGACAATGTTAAACGTCTTCAAATTCAATATAGCATCATTTAAGCACATACACATTTGCAGCATGGACCAGACATGCACGTTTCGGCTAATTAACCCTTGCAAGCGATACTCAATCTAAACAATGTAATATGGCCAAAAAGGGTGAAAATTATTATGTCAAAAAAAGACGTAGCAGGATGGGTTCATTCCTGAAAAGTACACAGGAAATAAATCTTATCCCAATGTGTACTTTTTTGTAGATGGAACATAAAGAATGTGACTATCTATAGGCACAGGACTAGAAAAAAATTAAAAATGTGTTTTGTCAGCCAAATTAAAGATCACTTTCTAAATCAGGATATCTCCTTCATTCAGAGAATAAACAGAGTCCAATGGAATGTCAAAAATATGCGTAGAAAGTAATGAAATGACAACTTCGGGATTTAGAAGTGCAATTTTGAATGAAATTTCATTTCCCCTCTGTAATATACAAGTCAATATCAAACTTTCACACGATCGAGAAAAAAATTGCCTAAGGAATTTTAAGCAGGACTTGGAGTGAAATATGATTTTAAATGTGATTGTATTATGATTCAGTACATGCCTGGAAGCGTCGATGTTTAACAAGGCAGAGATTTGGCCGCGCTCGATCCTTATTGGGGGAATTCAATTCATTACCTCAAGAGAGGCTTGGACTACTGAGTGTTTGTAATTGTCAATGTTGAATGATTTTGTCTTGTTTTCCTCCAAAAGGAATTGGAAGCATGTATAGACAGGTGGTAATAAGAGAAATATTTTTGAATGATATGCTCCGTCATTTTGCTGTTCTCTAGACAATGTTGAAATAAATCATGCCCACAGGAAAATACCGATTCCAGTTTCAAAATAGATTGTATGTTTAGAGCAGGGAAAACATATTTCTAAGATAACTCTTGTTGATTGACATTCTTTATGGTTTGTAGATTTCTTACAGTAAATCTAAATGTCTTTTTGTGAAGAAATGAGAGTAAAGCAACCAACGATATATTGAACATGAAAAATTTTATGATTAATACCAATTCTTTCTAAGACTGTAATAATTATTCTGTCTATCGATGTTTATTATTATGATTTGTTTATACATCGATAGACAGAAAAATTATTACAGACATTTCTTATAATTTATTTTTATTATCTAATTATCTAGTCTATTTTGCATTTGACGACATTTTAGCATTGTTGGTTTTCAAATTCAAAACTGGCGACGTGATATGTGAACAGGCCTAACGTAGACGCGCTCGACATTAGTGACGTCATAGTAGGCGACATTGTCTATACAGCTTTAGATAAAATTTCGCTCCGTACATTTGTATAGGCGTTATACAGACACTACGGAAATAATCAAATATATGGGTATACATATTGTACTGACCGTTTTCGGTCGATATGAGGTATGGTTTCCGTAATTCTATTCATGGCCTTTTAATCCCAGTAAAGACACTTTCTTGTCTTGGATACACTTTTACCTTTCCGTACCCCTTTTCTTAAAAAAGATTAAAAAGTTGTATGATAAGTTTTATTTTGTATTTTGCAAAACAACTGCTAAAGATAAAGCCAAAAATTAATATAAAAGTAGAGGCTTTTTGTAGAATGTTTAACGTCTTCAAATTCATTTAGCATCATTTAAGAGCATCATTTTAGAGCATCATTTAGAGCATCATTTTAGAGCATCATTTAGAGCATCATTTTAGATAAATTTACAGAATGGACCAGACATGCACGTTTCGGTTATAACCCCTCGTCAGTGATACTCAATCTAGATAATGTAATTTATCCAAAATCTGCGAAAATTATGTCTTAAATATACCGAAAGACGTAGTAAAATGGCTGGGATGTGATGCTACAGGACCCAGGTTTTAGAAATTTGAGAAAATTATATAAACAGAAATTTTCAAATGCGTTTGAAGAAACGGCCAACCGAAATTGATCGAACTTGGCTACATGTGCCCTCGGGGACTCCTTGTCCACCAGCAGTGACACTCACCAAGTGGTACAAATGTTTAAAGTCTTCAACTTCATTAGCATCATTTTAGAGCAGATAAATTTACAGCATGGACCAGACGTTCATTTTCAAGTATCACCTAAAGAAACTAGATGAGACTCTTTATTTTGATGAAGTAAAACGAATGTCAATTCAAAGAGACTTGAAAAAATATATTTAGGCATTTTAAGCTGGTTTCTTAATTTTCGTTTACAAATTCCGTTGCAGTGACAGCTTTAAACATTATACCCTGGATGTAATGCCTTTTTTTACATTATAATTGTCTTTAAAGATGACTATGATGTAATATGACATCTATGATGGATATAAAAGGTGGTGCTAATGATAATGCATGACAATTATGGATAATTATTTAAAATTGGAGCAACATTTAGACATTTATTCAGCTTAAACACACGCTCCAGCCAAGGATGATTCATTAATTCAAATGTCAAGGTTATGGAAATGTAGGTTTTTTGCTGATGGGTCTTTGACAGAAATGTTTAGGTCAAGTTTAAACTTTAGCTCTTCATGATTTCTCTGGGTAATCGAAAAAGTGGGAGGGCTGTGCGCACGTAATCCAGGATAACCACACATTCTGCTATTTCCTAGGCAGATGGCCGTCCTAAGTCGGCACCGCTTACACATTGTTCTCGTTGGTTTATGTGTAGTCCTTCGTGTTTGATGTTTCTGTGTTGTGCGTTGACGTTCCTTGTCCTTTATGCGTCTCTTTCTGTGCTTGTCTGTTTTATGCTATTTCATTGGGTGTTTTGGGGTTTTGCTGCAGCCTGGTGTTGTTGGAGATCCCCTCCATTGTTTCATATTATTTGGGTTTCCTCTTTTTCGGCCTCGAGCATCAATGATAATACATCACTTGTAGAAATGCACATGTGGTGCACCGATGTGTTATAACAGAACCAAATTTCAATCTTCAAAAACTTATATCGACATATCGAAAATGTTATGACATCAATCATGAAAATGTAATGGCTTAATGAAATGCACACAAAGTTTGATATGTCTTTACATAAAAACCAGAATATCTTGAATTTTTCTAAGTTTCAAGGGGTAGAAAACAAAGGAGGGGATCTCCAACAACACCAAGTTGTAGCACCAACAGCAAAACCCCAAAACACCCAATGCAAAAACACAAAGCAGACAAGCACAAAAAGAGACGCACAAGGGACAAGGAACGTCAACGCACAACACAGAAACATCAAACACAAAGGACTACACATAAACCAAGGCACACAAGCTTACATATGGAAATATATTATCTATCACAAAAAAAGCTTATAATAATAACTAAATCTGATTGGCTTTACTAAGCATGTCCGTAATATGAGGGATCACTTGTTTATGTTTATCCCCCTTCTTTTCTGCTCTCATCTTCTACTTTACTTCTTTACTTTCAACTAAACGTCTGTCTGTGTTTATCTGTGACATGGTCTGTCTGGGTATCCTTGCAGGCATCACATTTAAACTTGTATCTCAAAATTGTTGGATGTGCTTAAATAGATTATGTACAGGTTTAATAGTGTAAACCCTATATATCATCTAAGCTAATCTGGCCCCGGTCAATTTTCTTTATATAAAGAGTCGGAGACTGATATCGCTATACAGTGTATGATGATTTTAAAAAGGCAAGTTTTAAGGTATCATTAGATTCCATAAGATTTTCGTAAGATTTTCATGGTTTAATTCTTAGATATACATATAAGTATCAAACCGGAAGGAGTCACAAATTAAAGGTGATTTCAGGTGGGGGTTCAGAATGGGGACTAGTGAATATCGGTTTTTCGTGATATATTGTAGATTTCTCAAAAACGAATCGGCAAAACCCTAAGTAAATTTCATATGTAATTTAGACAGATATGGCCTTCAAATAAGCATAATTTTAATGTTAAGAATTTTCTGTAACAATGGTGTCAAAATGGGACCAATGTCCATTTGACTGACATATCAAGCATTCTCTACTTTCACTTTCACTTTCGTTTTCAAAGTGAAGATGGTATCGGAAGGGTATATATCATGTAGTTCCTATGAAATCTACAGAAAATGATCTTTCTTTTGATATATCACTTTCTATATAAGCCATTTACCTTTTGTCAGTAAATGACGTCAGCTTTTGGGTATAGTTTTTGAGGTCAAATCTTTACACTATTGTAACCATAAATTTTTAGGTCAAATCTTTACACTATTGATACCATATATGTGTAATATTTTAATTCAATGTCATATAGATGTATTACTAATAATTTAGTTCTTTAAAACCATCTTCAGCTAGATCGTTTATTATTAAGAAGACTTTGTCAGTTTTCGCAGATAACGCAAAATGCATGCACGTGCTGCGAATTCAATAACGTCATGGACTAACGTAAACATTTGCAATGAACGCCAGAGAAGCAAAAATGGATTTTAACTAGTTTTTTTATACATTTTCGTTTAGGCCAAGGGGCCGAAATTTGTGTTTTCGAGTGTTTGTGTTTCTATTTGCAAAATCTTAGAGTTTAATGAAGAATTGAATTTGTACCAATATTTATTCTTTAATGTAAGCTTCTTATAAAATGATACATAACATTTAACTTCCTTTCTCAAATTCTTGGAATTTTGGCATTAAAAACGGAATATTTTGCCAAATTTCTGGAAAAACGTCGTTTTGGGGCTTGTTTCGACAAATTTAACTTATAGTTAGTATCAAGCGGGCTTGTGAACAATTGTTATACTTTGGTAATTAGCATGTCGTTACCTTTGCACGTCTTTGAGTGCATGCAAAGAGAAAAAGTTGCTCATGATCCCGTGTAGTGGGGCATATTTTCGACAAACTTGCTTATAGCTAGTATCAGGGCTTGTGAACAACTTTTATCTTTTGATATGTCGTAATCTGTGCACGTCTTTGAGTGCATGCAAAATGAAAAACTTGTTCACAATCCCGATCGATGTAATCTCAATGAAAATAATCAAGAATTATGCTATTTTTGCGAAAATTTGAAAAAAAAAATCGCCGGTTTTCATGGTATTTATGCAAAGTTTACAATGTCTTAGCAAACGAGGAGTAGTTTTGTTTGGACAAAATAATTTTCACACTCTTTGGCAATATTACATTGATTAGATTGAGGATCACTGACGATGCTGAACATTCATCTGTTCTTAAATGATGCTATTGAATTTGAAGACGTTTAACACTTTTATAACTAATTTTTTCGAACGATTCTCAAACTATAGACATTTAATTCTCTGAAAATGAAAACAAAATTAATTATTGGAGAAGTCGACTTTATGGAGCCACTTTACTATATAAACTATATATACTCCTTTTATGACTTGAAATTATTTCATGGAGTCATGCAAAAGTAATTTTTTTTTCACATTAAAATGCACAGTTGTACTTTACCCACAGAATACAAAAAATTGAATTGTTCCACGCTGTCAGAACATATTTTCGAGGTTCTATTAAAAGAATCGATACCATGATCACACAACGACTTTCAGAGCGTTTGTTCGTTTAGTTGGAATTATTAGAACAATACTGAATTTGTACGGCGCCGCATTAATTCATCTTAGTGTTGCCATCTATAATAAATCACGCGCATACACTTTGATTCAGTCCATATTACTTTCAATAATTTCCTGTTGCAGTGTGGAGAAGTTAAACTCGTTCTCCGTGACATTGTTGTTTTAAGTGTATTAATTACTTCTTTCCAGCTCTATCGTCTGAAAAAAGCTTTGTTTTGGAACTTTATCAAATTGAAGTCATCAATGATATTATTCTATTTCGGAAACTTGTCATTTCATATAAAAAGAAATATCTCGAAATTAAAGGAGCTTAACATCCCTCTAATGATATTTTGAACATAAGATCATTTTATTTGGATATGCTCTTGAATCGACCCAACAGGAAATTTGGAGCTGCGCACTCTGCTAATTGCACAAATGTAATTTCAAAAGATATAACCAGAGGGCGCTACTAAAATGAATTTGGCTGTGTATAAAAATTACTTTGAATGGAAACATCATTGATGATGATTTGATATCCGAAACACGTGTCCGATACATAAAACATTGGTTTGAAATTTTGTTCTGGAATATATAGAGTTTGGACATTTCCGAATCATTTCAATGCTATGCTGTATTCTTCTCGTTATCACTCTAGCTCTTTTCATGTTCCGCCTGGTTAACGTAACGTCGTTATGTTGAGGATTTCCTTGATATTTTGTATCAAAATAATTCATCATTCCACTAATTTAAACATCACATCAAGCAGGAGATGCTTACTCTTCCTGGGCACCTGGTCTCACTCCCATATCGGGAGTTCGCTTCTTTTCATGTGGTGAAGGTTTTTGTTTGTTTGCTTTGGTTTCTGTTTTATCCTGACTTTGTATGCCTTCGGTTTCTGATTTTCTGAATTATCGATTTTGTGCTTTATTTAGGGATATGGTCATTATCCATATTTGTCATTAAACTCTGAATGAAAGCCAAGTCTTAGACTTGAAAATACCGTTTTTGAAACCGGAGAAATTGAGGCAATATCATGACAATTCAACATTATATATAGAAAATCTTCCTTAGTTTGATGACGATGTCAAAAGACTATCATCGAACAAAATCTATATTCCTTAACTTCTCAGATACGTCAGAGCCTGCAATGTGAAAAAAAAAACAAATTAGTAAGAAAAGCTTTGGGATCAAGGATTTCGCTATCTTAAACTTGACTTTTTAACTAAATTACTGTCAGTTCCTTTCTCAGTCAAGAACATTCCAAGCATAAGAGGATGTTTCATTGTTTCATCGTCAGGATCTTCTTTAACTCATTTCATTTGGAATTTCAATCCTTCTATTTAACAGATACTGGATAAACAAAAAAGAAGGATCGAAGGTATACTGAATTTGAATTCTATACTTTTCATATCCCTGTAAATATTTATCTATTTGTAACTTTACCCCTGTGCTCAGCAGAGAGGATGCTATTATACATAACAATTATGCGTTCTTCGATAATGCTTTTTAACAGAACAAGTGTTAGGATTCTGATGTTTGGTCTTCTGAAAAAGATATCTTCAAACACAACATTTAAGGACATGTCCAGGTAAGGATCGGGCAGTTGAAAAACCTTAACATTTTTGCTGAACTTTTTTTCTTGAAATGTGTTCAGATCAGCCTCCATATAAATGTTCTGAAGGAATTTTCTTCATACTTGGATGTTGAAGCAAGTTATAGGGGTAGAAAATTTGGTTGAATTATTTAGAGAAAATTTTCCTGCCATTTCTTTCCTTCATAATCCTTTACAAATTATGAGGTGAACTTTTCGCATCACCATCGCTACCTTGAGAAATTAATATCATATGTTTGATTTGTACCACATATATGTCTAAAAACAGAAATAAAAAGTTTTGCAAAAGAAATTTTGATGTGTCACCCCTGCCTAGACCTATACTTAAATCTATATAAGTCGTGTGTCTGTATTCAATTGAATCAAACGTGACAAGTGAAGTCTGACAACGGTCATGGCATATGGACTTAGGAGGCAACATTTGGATCAATTCTTCTGAGGCATTTAATTTTTGACATAACCTTTCTGATGAAAGTTGCTTGTACCCCTCGAGATCAAGGGGCTCATTTGGTACAAATTATAGTGCTATAAGGTCGACCTAATTTGGCATTCAAGTAACATTCTGATAATTGTCAAATCGATATGTCATACAAGGAAAGACAAAATGGTATTACTTACGACATTTCTCTGGTTCCACAAATGAGGTTTTCAACAAATAGATTATACCTTTCGTCATCGTGCCGTGCCTGAATTCGAACATGATAATTTCGCGACTGTATAGATTTTCAAATAATGCGAACCGGTAGAACAAATGAAATTGACCTGTCTCTATAGTGTTATTCTTTTTTATCGTGTACGTTATTTTGTAGGATTTGGAATTTCGTATTTCTTTTCCCTTTTTATTATATTATTTAATAAACCTGTAGCCAAGTTCGATCAATTTCGGTTGGTCGTTTCTTCAAACACAATTTCTGTTTACAACATTTTCTAAAACCTGGGTCTTGTAGCATCATATCCCAGCCATCTTGCTACGTCTTTCGGTATTTTAGGACATAATTTTCACAGATTTTGGCCATATTACATCGTTTAGATTAAGGATCACTGACGAGGGCTAAATACCCGAAACCTGCATGTCTGGTCCATGCTGTAAATGTATTGCTCTAAAATGATGCTAATGAATTTGAAGACTTTAAACATTTGTAAAAAGAATTAATATCCTTATCATAATATAATCATTTTTATCATACTATGTTCTTGAGAAACTTTTCAGTATTTTTCGGATTTGGATTTATACTAAAAAGGGAAATATCTATTCATTATTTTCTTTACATTATACACAGTAAAATACGAATGCATAAAAAGCACAAAAATAAGGCGAAGGTTCAAATAAGAAATTGTTGATGTGAACAATAAGATCATTACATAAAATGGAAGGAGTCCAATTACTTTACTGTACGTACAGACTGAACATTATTCATATGATTTTGCAATGAACGCCAAAGAAGCAAGGATGGATTTTACTTAGAATTGTTATAGATCGTCGTTTTTTACACTTGATAAAGGCCAAGGGGCCGAAAATTTGTGCATCTGAGTGTTTGTGTTTTTAATTGTTATCATCCCTTCCCTCTGGAAGAAATATTTGAATCTACTACTATTATTCATATAATCCTGGAACAACAAAAATTATGTTCAAATAAACAGATTAAAAAAATTAATGATGTCGGATTATTGTTCCCCATTACAACATGCAAACAACTGTAAGTAAGCGAAGAAAAACGATTTAACAAAGAAAAGTATACTAATGCAAATTTATGCAATAAACCCTTTCACGCTAATGTAAGTTCGATTCTCTTTTGTCTCTTCGTAGGACGAAGCTGTCCACAACATCATTCAAATCACGTCGTGCTTGACGATATGCACGCTATGTTTTAGAGTAGAATGACGTCATTTGATTGTTCTGATGGGCATTAACGCCCTATGACATTAGCTTGAAAGGGTCTATAAGTCATGGAGCTCGGCGGAACATACACTCTGCAGAAGGGAATGAACAACGGAAACGGACATCACACTAAACAACCACACCAATGAATAAAACGAACAACGGACATCACGCAAACAACTACACCAATACCTAGAATGAACAACGTACATCACATAAAACAACCACACTAATAAATAGAACGAATAAAGGACATCATGCAAAAAAAACCACACCAATAAAAAGAACGAACAACGGACATCACGCAAAACAACCAAGCCAATAAATAGAACGAATAACATACATCACATAAAACAGCTACACCAATAACTACAATGAATAACGGACATCACACAAATCAACCATACTAATAAATAGAACGAACAACGGACATCATGCAAAAGAACTACATGTACTACACCAATAAACAAACCGAGAGAATAAGACAACACTTGCACCTATAGAATCAGTAAACATATCAAGCTCAATAAGACTATTTGTTATTGCAAAACGGAAATGCTGACTCTCCCCCGGGGCACCTGATCTCAATTTGGAATATTGGTTATTTTGGGGTTCGCAACTGTTCCAAAGCAAATTCTAATGATTTTGCCTTACCATTTCGACTTTGAAACTGAACAGAAGATGGGATACTTCTTCGGTGTTTGTATTCTTTACCAAGGCAACAGTAGAATTTTTACTACGAAACACTTTTGCTCTTAGTGCTGCGGCGGGAGTCCTGTTGAGATCCTATCTTTGAACACAAGACCGTAAGAAACAACAGAAACTAGGCAAAACAACCAGACGAATATTAAACAACTGGAGTAAACCGAGAACACTCCCATAAAGCAATAAGATGACGTAACAAATGATGTTATCTGTGGTTGTACTCGTCGAGTAACCATTTTTGAAATATGTGCTGTCGACATTGATGTCATCACAGAAGATGTTGACGGTTCAAACTCATATTTTGATTTCTTTTACTTTTTAATAAAGAAGTGTAATAAAGACATACTAAATATGCAATAGAAAATGTGTATCTGTATTATGACATCATGATTCAAATTGACAATTTTACGTCAACACTCCTATGGAATATGAACGCCATCACAGTATCATTTCATCTTTCAGTATGACGTCAAGCCTTATGTCTTCAATACTATCAAAATAATTTCTTTTAGAAAGAAATGTATAGCGTAGATCCTTTTTGCAAAGATTCTTGATCAAAATGCTCACTAGCATATACTGACTTGAAAGCATATTCTTGTTTGAACACTTTTCACAAACAGAAGTACTCATCCTAGATTACATATCAGATTACGTGGGTTAATGTGCAGAAAGCAGAGCTTTGTTAAATTTACATTTTATGACTCAATTATCAGTGAAAGATGAAAATAATGATTGAGCACTTTTGATATAATTTTCAACATTTCTATGAAAACCGTTTGGAGCCATTAAGTATAAAAATCATCAAAGCATCAAGCAAGCGAGTTGATAAGTTTTAACAATTCTCATGGCCCATATTTGACGAAAACTGTTGATCTACGCAATCAACTTTCTCCTACATAATTGTCTATTGATAGTATCATATTTGCCCTAACATTGTCTGTGCTTCTTTTATGATATGGACTTGATTCAATTTTCTCTGGGAAGTGGTAACATGTAAAACTTGATTACTGTGATTTTTGTCTCGTAAAAGCAGATAAACTCGGTTAGTTTTCTTAATCTGAATAAACAACCATCATGTGGTTAACTTTTTGCAATGAATTCTAAATTTCTGTTAACATCATTTATTCTGCAATAGTACTTTTGTTTTCATCTTAGTTTGCCAAGGCTTCATGCTAAAGTTTGCTCCAGGCTTCTGCGGAACATGCATTCCATTCCCAATTTAACAAGCCATTTTCCATTTTAATTGACAATATATTCATTTCACAACTATGCAAGTGCACGTTCTAAGTACGAAAACGTCATGTTGAGGGCAAGGAGGCTAGCTGCTTACCCAATTAAGGTAGAGCATCCCTCAGGTCTCAGATGCTTATATTTCCAAAATTTCAACTTTTACAATATTTTCTTTTTCATATATTCGAAGTTTGTGCTTGACCTGATATACAAACCAAATAGAATTTGTGGTTTCATGATTATCATGAAAACGTAAGGAGTCTGAACTTTAACATTGTACCCTATGGGAAAAGTAAAAAAAAATACCAATTTTAGAGGTGATAAAATGTATAACTACAAAATTTTTTGTTTTCCCAAAACTATGTTAGTTTGATACTCTGAACAATATTCTGAAGAGAAAAAATACGATATCCAGGCATAAAATTTTGAAAATTCTGACCTGAGGGATACTCTACCTTAAGGGAACGTCTTAAGATGTCGCTGAGGAAGATCTATGGGCGCTACAAAAAACTTATTACATATTTCGACATTTGCCTATCAAGGATGAGTATGGACATTCTTCGGTACGACCTTTCCAACTGACCGTCCTGTACATATTTGGACATTACCGGATTTGACACGTTTCTGTTTGATGGGTGTTGTATGCAGTCAGAGGACGCTCATTCCTCCCGGACAACTCGTCCTGTCTCCATTCGGGGGTTCGCGATTGCCTTGCACAATTATGCCATATTTCCCTCGATCTTTGACTCCCGCAGTCTATTTCATGAAAATACTTACGAAAATGTTCAGAAATTTTCGTAACTTTTGATAGATCAGTTCTACTACCCTACTTAAATTTGAGAAGTTTTTTGGTGTGTTTTTTTAATTTGTATTCAGTATGTGAAACAGATATTAGAAAACATGATATAATCTCATTAGAAAACATTTTGAATCTTTTATTAGAGGACAAAAGTTACGAAATTTTCTGAACATTTTCGTAAGAACTTTTGTGAAACTGGGCGCTGAACAACGATTGGTACTTCTTATCTCATTCTAATCTGGTATATGGTATCTTATCTTGACTCCTTCATATGTGTAATTGTATTAATTGTTACCTTGATCGTGGATTTTTACCAGTATTATATAATACATAGAAAAATCAGGGGAAGAATTCAAATAAGAAAAGGTTGAAGTGATCACATACAATTGAGACGCAAAGTGGACACAGTACGCACAACTGTTACTTCCAAAATTAAGAGAATTTTGTTAACAGGAATTTTCATATGCGTTTGATGAGACGATCAAACGAAATTGATCCAACTTGATTACCTGTTAAAAGCTGGCTTTCATGACAATTGAATTCATTCAGATTGGTGTCACAAAATGTAGACTTTGGCGTTATCTTCATGTCCAACAAAACACAAAAGTATATATGTATGTTATCCCTATTCCAAATCGATAATGTAAAAATTCAAAGAAAGAACAATTGGAAACATAATCTTGTTGTTCTAATAACAAAGAATCAAATTCAGGTATAAGATCAGTTTTGACAATGTATATTTAAGTCTTAGTTCTCAAAACCGATGTCAACATCGAAGCAAAAAAGAATAATAGAAATGTTTCAGTCGATATTAAATCCGACGCCTGTGATTATATAAACTACTAAATACTAGATGTGTTATCAAATTTACGCGTACAGGCTCCTAACCCTCTTATTTCGACGAACATTCCTTACATTTAATGATTGAGTCGATTTAACTGCCTCGGAAAAACGTACACATCTTCAAGAAGTGTCATCAC
This sequence comes from Pinctada fucata, assembly GCA_028142955.1. NCBI lineage: Eukaryota > Metazoa > Mollusca > Bivalvia > Pterioida > Pteriidae > Pinctada > Pinctada fucata. Next base: position 46,161,461 of record AP027102.1, on the reverse strand, counting down.
CATTGTTCATTAAAACCGACGTGTTCCCTTACTATCTATGGCAATAGTATTTCATTGTTGAGGTACATGTATTTGAAAAATACGGGAAAACCATAATATCTTCTTTTTTAGAATTGAAATAGAATGCAAAACTTCATTTCAGGACATTTATATGCATACTAAGATTTTACTTAATTTCAATGAGTTATATTGAATCTTTTGTAAATTCTCTTTTCTTGAACGTTCATCAGCATTATCTATAACTTTCATGGGAATATTCATTCCTTTTAAAGTACATCCTTTGATAATAAAGGAGTCTTTGACATGCTATATTTTTTTAGTAAACAACAGAAGATCAATGGATTGATAAACACTCACGTCACTTGGAGTATTTGCCAACGTTCTTCTATCGACCTACCTCGCCCATCAAGTATTTTTCTTCGATTTGAATAAACAATTAGAGCCCCGAATTGGCAATTGGCAAATAAAACTTAAAAATTTTCCCCGCTTGATGTATCATTCAATCAATTACTCAGATTACGCGTTCAAGGAGGATACGTGACGCCTAATGAGAGTCGATGAAAGTGGAAATTGAACGGCGAAGCAAGAAGGAAAACCCGAGAAAGATAATCGTACAACGCGATAAAAAGGACAATGATGTAATACTAGTCAATACAGATGATACTGTGGTTTACAGCTAATAGATCAAGTTTATTAACTTCAGTTTGGACAAGGTCGATAGAATTTGGTTTTTTTTTCACCCCCACACACATATTTTACCGATTTGTCAGAATATTTCGTCGATTTTTGTGACCAATTGTTTCATAATAATGTTCTTTGAATTCATACATGACACACCTTAAAATATTTCAATATTCCAAGAACCACGTTGCGACCAAATTTAGATATTTTCGCAGACATTGATCCTGATACGTCTTTCGGTACATTTTTGGACATAATAACTTTCACACTCTTTGGCCATATTACATTGTTTAGATTGAGGATCACTGACGAGGTTTAAGTATCCGAAACATGCATGTCTGGTCCATGCTGAAAATTTATCTGTTCTTAAATAATGCTATTGAATTTGAAGACAGACGTTTAACAATAACTCAGACAGACAGTCAAATCTATGAAGCTGTGTCACCGAAAGTATTTTTTCATAGATAAAAGATATCAATTGTAGCTGATTTTCCTGTCTTCCCTTTTCTGCACTTAAAATGTATATCACAGCAGAAAAATGTTGAAGATCCCTAAATTGTTTAGCAAGTCCCTTAAGTGAAGATTTGATGGAGTGAATATTTGCTGAGCTATCGTAAAATTGCATGTGTGAGGACTGATTACCATGTCATACTATATTGGAAATGCTAACAAGATGTTCAAAGAAACCATCTCACCAGCGGAATGCTGGAAAGGCCAGATAAGGCAGGGAGAGCCGGATGGTAGCACGGCATCAATGGGACGGTGCCAAATAGACTAACAAGGCATTTACTCTGATCATTCAGTATCAAATTAAAATCAGTACGGTTTTGTTTTTCTTTCTTTTTATATAACCTTGTTTTGTACTGAATCGATGGGTAAATATACATTGTCGGAAAAAACAATTTTGAAGGTTACGATAATAATTCTAAATTCCTATTATCAATATTGGCTATATATCACATTGTTCTGTAGCATTTTAACTTTAGCAATAGTAAGGTATTTTCAAAAATACATTTTGTTTTTGACTATTTACAATTGTATCGATCAATGTTGATTTCTGTTAAAGTTCCATTACAATTACTGTAGCCGGTTTTTTTTTTAACAACATCAACTTCTTTTCATAATGGAAACATCTCGATGTATTCTGGGAAAGTCCTTTAAATATTTGTACGAAAATCAAAATAATAATGAAAACTAGATGGCTACTGTTGCAAGCAACAGACGGATTCCTCCTTTATTATACCTTCCTTGGAACTGAAGTGTTAAAATCCGTATAAAGAAGATGGAAAAATGAATAGTTGCTGTTGTACCTTATTCACTTCAGCAAATGAGTCTTAAGAGCTTTAGTCTAATTTGGGACTCTCATTTATTTATCAACAAAATAGAACAAAAAGATAATAAATACCTTTCATGTTTACGAAAGCTTTATACTCCATGATCTATCAATTCTAAGTCCTTTAAAATTACTATCTCAAAACAGAATTGCACAATGATTTTGCAATGAGAGCATTTCTATAAATAGAAAATGACAAAAGAATCAAAATACAGCCAAGTAATGCTACTAAGAAAAAAAAAAAACAGAGACCAAGAGTAAAAGAGTTATGTTTCTTATACTATGTTATGTTCAAATAAGAAAGACTACTTGTGTTAAGAATAAATAGCATAGGACAAAAACTGCTAATTCTACAAGAGTAAGTTTGTTTTGACCCTGAGAATGATCATTTGAGCGTGAATGAAGGTCACGGAAAAAAGATAAGTATTTGAGGTAATTCTTTTCAAGATTGATCTTAATCTGATCAAAGCTCAATATTTTATCAACCAAAGTATGTTGTGATCTTGAAATCGAACAAATGACCTTGGGTCAAGGTCAAGGTAAAAGGGCTTGATGCAAGGAATATTTGTGTTAAGTTTGAACTCTTAAGGTCAAATAGTCTTTGTTCTATAGGCAAAAGTTCGTAGTGACCTTGAGAATCAAAATTTGACCTTGGGTCAAGGTCAAGGTGAAAGAGCTTGGCTTAACGATGATATGTATGGAGTTTGAACTCTGAAGGTCAAAGAGTCTTTGTTCTATCGGCAAAAGTACGTTCTGACCTTGAGAATCAAAATTTGACCTTGGGTCAAGGTCGAGGTGAAAGAGCTTGGCTTAACGATAGTATGTATGAAGTTTGAACCCTGAAGGTCAGATAGTCTTTGTTCTATAGGCAAAAATTTGTTGTGACCTTGAGAATGGAAATTTGACCTTGAACGTAGGTCGACATTAAATGACTACCTATAAGTAACCTACCATCCAAATTTCAACTCAAAATCTCAAAAACTGTAGAAATTGGCACTGTGCCAATTTAAAATTCCATTTTCAACTCGAAATAGCGCGAAAACCGTAAATATTTTATCGAGCATGTAAGCGTATAAAAGTTTACAAATGTCCAAAAGAACATTCTAAAACAACTTTCGTTCAAAACGTACGGTTAGTTTAGGAGTTATAAGAGTTTAAAGATTTGAAATTTTATGACCTCTAGCGGGGGCATATGTGAACATTTCGACGACAAAAATTTTTTACCTCAAGATCTTTATATGCTCTTTCACATGATACCTTTTGTTTTATCATAAGAAGTGGTACTTTTTTGTACAGTGACTGGAACGATCTGGGGGTAAGAATAATAATAATAAGAATAATAATAAGAATAAAGAAAAGACAATACAATAACAGAAAGGATTCCGACGGAATAGTCGGAATCCTTAATAATACGAACAAACAAGACATGACTTGGGCTTTAACAATTTTAAGTTCGTTAAATTATCTTGTGTCAGACTATTGTAATTCAGTGTATCATAGTCAAACACAAAACCCAAATGCAGAATCAAACATCAGTACTTTTTTGGACATTACATTAAAAATAATGAGGCCATATTACATTGTTAAGATCGAGGATCACTGACGGGGTTAACGTATCCAGTGTACAAATGAAGATCTCGCTGACATCTCGTCCATTTAAACAGTGTTAAAATTGTCTCGGTAATCTTCGGCAGTGTCTCGATAGTTTCTGTGACTAAGAAAGAGGATGGCAGGTTGAGCTTTGATGTTAGAACCCAACTGTTATGTTGCATTATGGTATATTTAGGTATTTATATGCCGTAATACTACCTATATGATACACTTGTTATTTATTTGTACAACGGATGTCTGGTCCACGCTGCAAATTTTATCTGTATTTTAGGTTATGCATTTTAGATATTTTCATCTTCCTGAGTGGATATCGACGGCGGGTGAGGCTAGCCAAACAGGGAATATATGCTTACTCCTCCCGGGCTCCTGGTCCCACCTCTAGCTTGCTAAGGGTCCGTCGATGCTCAATTGTGTGCTCTATTGTGAGTGCTATTGAGATTATCGTCAAGGTCTTCTTTAACTCTATTGAATTTGATGACGTTTTACATCATTAGAACCTTGAAATATATATTCAACAAAGACAAGAAGAAGATCCCATACAGTGAAACGTAATACAATGGCGTCAGTCTTATTTATCCCCCCTGAATGAAAGAATAAAAGTTCTATCACGATCTACTGAGTGAGACGAGTGACGGAAATTTCGTCTATTCCCGAGTGGAGCGTAGCGGAACGATTGAAAAGATGAAAAATGTCCGTCGCGAGTGTAAAATTTTATGTCTCACTCAGTAGAAAGTGATGGAATCTATTTCTTCTTCCATGAAACATAAGAAAAAGGGGAATTCAAACAACGTTTTATGTCATCTAACGCCGTGTTGTCTGACAACGTTACTGTGACTTCACATTAAGATTCTCTTTTATCATTGGTCAATTGGAGCCTTTGAGACAACTTATGTGTCTCACATAGGCTGTCTCACAGGGTACGAGCAAAACTGGAGAAGAAAAGAGGGTATCTCCAACAAGACTCAGTTGCAGCACCCACAGCAAAACACCAAAACATCAAATGCAAAAACAGAGCAGACACTTGCCAATAGAGATGAAAAAGGAGGCAAGGAACACCAACTCACACCGTGGAAACATGAAACACAAAAGACCACACACAAACCAACGAGACCAACATACTCCATAGAAACATGAAACACAAAAGATCACATATAAACCAACGAGACCCAAGGCCAACCGGTACCGACTTAGGACGGTCATGAAACCATGAAACGGTGTGGTTTTCCGGATTATGTGCGCACAACCCTCCCACTATTCAGATTTTCCACAGATCTCGAAGAACGCACAATTGTGGTGTAAAATAAATTCCGGGCTGTAAGAAGTACAGATACTAAGACTAACATTGGTCAGAGTACAAAATCCACATTGCTACTCTTATATAATGGATAAAGCAGAAATTTATACATCTTTTTAAAAATCACTTTGACTTCTCTCTGATAAATCACGATTCACGACTGAGTTATTGATTATACTACGACAAGACAACCAATGCGTAGTATTTTCATTTTTGAAGTAATACTTGAGTCTGTACTTATATTTTATTTCAAATGATAAGAAAATCAAAAGCCTTACGTCAAGGACTTTACTGTCGTAAACATATGAAAACTGACCAACCAAAAACACAATTTTGAAGATAACTTGATTGATTGGATTGTAGAACCTGCAAGAGTTGCATCAAAATAGTATTTGTCAATCAGAGCGCCTTATTGAAAATGCCTGATATATGACTTTGAGTACCTGCTTTCTGCAAAAGGTTCCATCAAATCCAGTACAGTAGTTACAGTCGAGATGAAAAAGTGTCCAATAAGTATAGCCTTTATGTGCCATATGACTGTATTTACTACAGAGGCACTTAGCTTTATAAAATTTTTCGTCCTCAGGATTGACTGATGAGACTATTTGTTGAAATGCTTGAGTGCTGCACTAAATCTTTTCACTGGATATACATATACTTATAATTAAATTCCACTGATAGGTTTCTTTTGCAACTGTTGAGCAGTTATTCCCCAAGGATGACCGAAAGTATACCAATCCTAAACTTACTTTGCTGGGGAAATTTTTAAAATGTCTTCATATTTTTTCTTTGTGACTACCTCGACCGATGGACTACCCCTGCTTTGATGACGTTTCAAAAATTCATATCTGTTCAGATGTTAAACGTCTTCAAATTCAATAGCATCATTTAAGAAGAGATAAATTTGCAGCATGAATGGACCAGACATGCATGTTTCGGTTACTTAAACCTCGTCAGTGATCCTCCAGAATGGCACCTACGAAATAGACCATTTTCCAATCTTGTTATAAAGCTCAAAATGTCCGAACCAACATATTTTGGCGTTGTTTTCATTATGAAGATACTAATTAAAGAGAGGTGACAATAAGAAAGTGCGTAAAAATTGCCTACCTCGGACATTTTTCGTAATTTTGTCAGCGATTATGAACTTCGGCAAGTGGCCTATTGACATCAACCATTCAACATTTGGTAATTGTTGTTTCCAAGCAGGAGATGCTTTAATTACTCTCCTTATGTAGATGATCTCATTCCCCTTCCTGTGGTTCATTGACCTCGAGTTGTTTTCTATCCTCTTCCTTTGTTTCAGTGGGGTTTTTTAACATTTCAGACTCGTTAAAATGTTCCATTTTGTGGATCGTTTGAGATGCTTTCTTTCCATCCATTAGGTATGTGACAAAGATGAAAATGAGACCGACCAAGGAAAGGAACTGTTATCTTGAGCAATGATCTTGCAAATTAACCGGGCTTGCTATCCAAATTGCAACATTCCATGCAACCTAACTTTTGAAATTTCTCAGTTTTTAGCCAGAAACCAAACAATGAACTGTTATCTTGAGCGATGTTATTGCAGATTAAACGGGCTTGCTATCCAAATTGCTACATTCTATGCAACCTAACTATTGAGGTTTCTCAGTTTTTAGCCAGAAACCTAACAATGAACTGTTATCTTGAGCGATGTTATTGCAGATTAAATGGGCTTGCTATCCAAATTGCTACATTCCATGCAACCTAACTATTGAGATTTCTCAGTTTTTAGCCAGAAACCTTACAATGAACTGTTATCTTGAGCGAGGTTCTTGCAAATTAACCGGGCTTGCTATTCAAACTGCAACATTCCATGCGGCCTAACTTTTAATATTTCTCAGTTTTTTGCCAGAAACCCTTCATAGAAAGGCAAATAAGATTTCAAACAGTGTGAAAGGCGGGAATGAAATTGTGACCAGTGTGAGAATCGAACCAAATGCTCTCTGCTTTCATGGCAGCAATCTTACTGAAGAGCTTAAATGGCACAAAATTCAAACCCTCACAAAACTAAGAGCGGAATAGAAGTAAAAAGTAAATGCAAATTCTTAATTTATTATACAGAGAAAATGAAACCGTATGTTTTAAGCTATGGTATAAAGGCAATCGATTGGTAGTGTTACAAACTGTATATATGGACTGTCTATTGTTGTATATTATTCATTGCAAATATCTTGATTATCGTTCTTGATTATTGTTAACCATTATTCTAATAGATGTCGCTTTTTGATCACGTGATTTACCATGTATATAAACCTTGATTTACTTGATAATAGTCAGTAGCTGTAGAAGCAGAGTAGCAGGCAGTTAACAAGTTCTGAATAAGGGCTTGAATACCTGAATAAGGTTTATCACTCTAAAGACCTGAGTAAGGCATATTTTATATTATCTACTCGTTGCTGACGCCAAATTGCCATTTTGACAGACTTCCAATAAATATTTGAAACACGATCTTCATATCTGTTTCTTTTCACAACGAAGTACAAAAGAACCCCGCAACAAATTGGTGGCAAGCGTCGGGATTGGAAACTGTCTAGGATGGCTACTGGATTCAGAGATGACAAAGACGAGCCATGGAAGAACATCACAAAGCGGCGCACACGCAGGACATCGACTTTAGATTCGGGCATAGCAAATCTATCGAAAATCAAACCTTTGGAGAAGGAGAGTCCGCCGAAATTGTCTTGGGATTATGGACATTTAGACCTTCCAGTGGGGAAGCAGGCAGCTAGCGCGCCAAGAATGCATACATCGACGGAAATGCATTAAAGAAGAAGGGAGGCATTGCATAAAGATTTGAGTGCAGTGCACGCGCAATTGCGTACGCAAATGGATATCGGTGGCCACAGAAAACGAAATGTGCAGGAGTCGATGCACACAACGAAAAGTCGTACGCCAGGAATGGAGGGATCGTATTTGGGGACTCCGAGCTATGACGATGATAGATCAACGCCAGGAGCAAAGTCAGTGCCAGGCATACTAAAGAGAACGCCAGAAGTTAAAGTGAAGATACATGCCAATGATGTTGTTTCGGCAACGCACGATACACCGCACACGCCAACAACAACAGCGACGCCAAAAAAACAATCAATAGAAGATCTACAGGACACTTTGGCGACAACCTTAGACGAACTTTTGCGTTTGCAGGAAGATGTAAACAGGATGAGAGATCAAAACTCTGACATGAAACTCGCCAGCAACAGAAAGATAGCAGGTGGCGTAGATGCTTTAGCAGATCCGGATAATATTATATCTAGGAACAAAGATGCAGATAAGCTAAAGAAGGTTGCAAAAGCAGTCAATGACCATAAGGCACAGCCAGTCAAACGCAGAGCCGATGACTTTCGCAGAACGAAGATAACACCATCTACCTTCGACGGCACAACGCCATGGTTAGATTTCAAGAATCATTTCGAATACTGTGTTCAGCTGAATGAATGGAACGACAAACAGAAAGCTTTATTCTTGGGTGTAAGTCTTAGAGGTGCAGCGCAGCAGATATTGAGTAATCTAAGTAATGACAAGAAGGCAGATTACAAGGAGCTGGTAATCGCACTAGAGAAACGATTCGCACCGCCAAACATAGAAGAACTCTATAAAGCTGAGCTCAGGATGCGACGGAGAAAGCAAGGTGAATCACTGTTAGAATTAGGACAAGCTGTAAGACGATTAGTGACACTAGCATACCCGAACGCACCAGAAGAAGTTGTCAAAAGATAACTTTCTCAATTCTCTGACTGACGCCGAAGTACGCCTCAAGATTCTCCGAGCTAGACCAACAAACTTCGATGAAACGTTGCAGATTGCTGTAGAACTTGATGCATGTATGAGAGCAGAAGAAAAGCGAGCATCAAAGTCGCATTACAAAATTGTAAGAGAAGTAGAGTCAGATGCAACCAACGATCGAGCAGATGATAGAACAGCCGAAATCGATAAGCTAAAATCAGAATTGCAGCAGCTGAAGGAACTGATGCATAAGCAGATTCTGAGAGGCAGACGAGGAACTCGAGGAAGAGGAAGAGGCAAACCCTTGGAAAGAAATGACGTTATTTGCTACAATTGCAATCGGAAGGGACATATGAGTCGTCAGTGTCCACAGTCAAAGGAAGCAGAAGAAAACCCGTACGAGACATCTAAGGTAGCACGCAATGTTAGGAGTGGATGTTTCACAGCGATTGACTCCGGCTTATACATTCCGACCAGAATCAATGAAGTTTATGTTAATTTCATAGTGGACTCGGGTGCATCCGTTACTATTGTATCGTACGCCACATATGATGCAATACCGGCCAAGTGCCGTCCACCTTTGCAATCTACACAGCACATTTTAAGTTTAGCAGATGGTAAACCCTTGGAGACCAAAGGATCAGCTGTTTTCGAATTCAGATATGGAGACCAAACTATTCAGCACGAAGCAGTCGTCGCAGCAATAAGAGGACCTGGTATACTAGGATTGGACTTTTTCCTTGAGCATAAGTGCACATTGGATCTCAGCTCAATGACTCTTGCGTTTGAAGACGAGAATATTCAGATGCATTTGGAGCAAGATATGCAATGCTGCAGAGTGTCTGTTGAGGAGACTTCCGTCATTCCAGCTCACAGCGAACGCATAATTACAGGGCAGATGGTACCTTTGAAAGCTGACAGGCCTTTACCTTTCTATGGAATCGTTGAACCATCTCAAAGATTTATGGAGAAGACAGGAGTTATGGTTGGTAGATCGCTAGTAACTGCGAGTGCCGGTGAATCAGTACCAATACGACTAATGAACTTAAGTGATGATCCGAAAGTTATATATAAAGGAACCGTTCCAGGATTGTTCGAGCCGATTAGAACTGTCATGCCGCAGAACAGTTCTCCATCTACAGGAAGACAGACACTGCCTGATCATATACAAACGTTACTAGACAATGCAGAGGACTTGACCCCAAAACAGAGGCAGGATACGCACGCATTTTTGCTGACGCACGCAAAGCTATTTGCAGAGAAAGGTGTAGAACAGGGTCATACAAAGCTGATAAAGCATACAATCGATACAGGAAGTGAAAAGCCGATAAGACAGCAGCCTCGACGAGTACCATATCAGCTGAAAAAGGAAATCGACAAGCAGATAGACAGTATGTTGGCGAACAAGATAATTAAGCCTTCATCAAGTCCTTGGGCTAGTCCTATTGTGTTAGCTCGTAAGAAGGATGGATCATTACGATTCTGCATCGACTTTAGAAAGTTAAACGCCGTGACGATAAAGGATGCTTATCCTTTACCAAGGATAGACGATTCGTTAGACGCACTCGGATGTTCAAGATGGTTCTCAACTCTTGATATGATGTGTGGATATTGGCAGGTAGAAGTAGCTGAAACGGATAAACAGAAAACAGCATTCACATCTCACAGAGGATTGTTCGAGTTCAATGTAATGCCGTTTGGACTATGCAACGCCGCCGGAACATTTGAACGTTTAATGCAGACAGTATGCGCAGGCCTAAGATGGGACATTTGCTTAATATATCTGGACGATATAATTGTCTTCAGTTCAACATTTGAGGAACATTTGGAGAGACTTGATGTGATTTTCAAACGACTTTATGACGCAGGATTGAGGCTCAGAAGCAAAAAGTGCAGTCTCTTTAAGCACAGGGTATCGTACCTTGGACATATAATTACTGAGAAGGGCGTCGAGACGGATCCGGAGAAAATAAACTGTATTAAAGATTGGCCTACGCCGACAAACGTTGCAGACTTACGCAGTTTCCTTGGTCTATGCTCGTACTACAGACGGTTTGTGAAAGGATTTGCTAAGATAGCGAGTCCTTTACATAGTCTAACGCAGAAGGACAAGCAGTACAACTGGACCACAGATTGCGAGAACGCTTTTCAAGACCTGAAGAAAGCACTCGTAAACGCACCTATTCTAGTGATGCCCGATTTCTCAAAGACATTTATACTGGATACTGACGCATCCGACAGAGGTATTGGAGCAGTGCTGAGTCAAGTATTCGAGAGTACAGAGAAAGTAATATCATATGGCAGCAGGTCATTGACAAAGTCAGAGAAGAAATATAGCATTACAAGGAAGGAACTGTTAGCAGTAGTACACTTCATTAAAGTGTACCGACCTTATCTATACGGTAAACACTTTATCTTAAGGACAGATCACAGTGCCTTGAAATGGATGATGACTTTCAGAGAACCCGAAGGACAGTTAGCCAGATGGTTAGACTCCTTATCAGAGTACGACTTTGAGATACTTCATCGCGCTGGAAATATACATAGAAATGCTGACGCACTTTCCAGAATAGATCATGAAGCACCACTGAACAGACTAGATGACACAGTTGCAGTTATCAATTGAAGTAAAGGGAAAGAAGACATACGGCAACGACAGGCAGACGACCCTGAAATAGCAGAAGTCATGAAATGGATTGCTATTGGTAAAAGACCAAATTGGGATAAGATATCGACACGAAATATGACGCTGAAGGCGCTATGGGCACAGTTTGAACAGTTATTAATCAACGATGAAGTCTTGTCCAGGAAATGGTACACAAAACACGGGAAAATAGACAGAGTACAAGTTGTTGTACCACAGTCTTTCAGAGTAACTGTGCTACAGCAATGCCATGATGCGCCTTCTGGAGGACATTTTGGGAGGCAAAGAACACTTATGAAAGTAAAGCAGAAATTCTATTGGCCTGGTATGGACAGGGATGTAAGGAAATGGTGCGCATCATGCGAAGTCTGTGCAAAAAGAAAGAGACATGGCAAGACACCTCGTGCACCAATGCAAATCACAGGAGCAGGAGAACCTGGCGAGAGAGTCGCTATGGACATCCTTGGACCGTTACCTGTCACGCACAAAGGAAATAAGTACATTCTAGTGATTCAGGACTACTTCACTAAATGGGCAGAGGCAGTTCCCTTACCGGATATGGAGGCTAAAACAGTTGCGCAAGCTTTCATAGACAATTTTGTAACAAAATTTGGAGTGCCACGAGTTTTGCACACCGATCAAGGACGCCAGTTTGAGTCAAGGCTATTCAAACAGTTATGTGAAATCCTGGGAATAAATAAGACACGTACGAGCCCCTATCATCCACAATCTGACGGCATGGTCGAGCGCATGAACCGTACCATTGAAAATATGTTAGCTACATATGTCGACGCAAATCAGAGAAACTGGGACGAACATCTTCAGTTAGTATGCATGGCGTACAGAGCAGCAGAGCACGAGAGTTCTGGGTACACACCAAACTTTCTCACATTTGGCAGAGAAGTTGTTCTTCCGATAGAACTGATAGCCGGCTTACCCCCACAGAAGATTTCAACGGAAGAGTATGCTGAACACCTGGAGGAATCGCTTTCGCTAGCGCATGAAATAGCCAGAAAAGCATTGGAGATAGTCTGAAACGCCAAAAACTGAGATACGACACAAAGTTGGCATGGAAACCATTTGAAATAGGCAGTAAAATATGGTTGTACACGCCCAAACGGAAGAAGGGACTATCGCCGAAATTTCAAAAATGGTGGACAGGCCCTTACACAGTACTGAGAAAATTCAGTGACGTTACTTATCAGATAGAGAAGGGAAAGGACCGTTCAGTAGTTCATATCGACAGACTGAAGCCATTTGTAGGCAGAGACGAGAATTTAAGCGCCAAAGACACGGCCGTTAACAAAAGTAAAAATCATGAGGAAGATGACGACTACTGCACTCCATACAGTCCTGATGTCATACTTGACCCCGTCAGCGGTCCATACACCTATGAAGTAGACAGTACCGCGAACTATGGAATGCCGGTAGATCAAAGAGAGGAGTTCCGACATCAAAGGGAAGATACCGCAACACCCGTCCACAATCAAAGAAGACGCCGACAACCGAAACGATTCGAAGACTTCCAATTGTATCACGTGACGCAGAAGAATGGAATTCAATCTGGGAACCAGTATCATTCCAATTTTGACAATCAGATGGCACGGACGAAATCTACAGTCAGAAAACAAGCAGCCATGCATAAGTGTCCACTTTGTATAGAAATATTCCAGAGTGCCGAGGAGGTGATAGATCACATAAGTCAAAGGCATGACAAGAGAATTAAGTGTGATCACTGCGAGTACACTTCGGAGAGAGCAGCAGACATGAAGAGGCATTGCGAGCGACGCCATGCTCCACAATCTCAACCTTATGAGCGGGAGAGGACACAGACGCACGCTGACGATTTTACCAGTCGCCGCCGTACGCAGCCTATGCCTGTGTACAACCCGAAACGGAGTAAGCCAGTCAGTGCCGCAGACGCATCGCTTGAGAGACGACGCAGCGAATGCAACGTCTTAATGCATTCTATTTCGCCATCTACAGGGGACAATGCTAGATCTCGGGCGCCTACATCCGTTTCTAAAGAAGTACAGATCGGAGGAAGCTCAACTCGGAAGGATGTCGCAAGCCAAGCTGACCTACGAGGATCGGGAGATGTCGTACGCAGTGATATCGCGATTCAATGTGACATGGACATTTTGAAGTGTAAGGATACGCGCACCGTACATACTCAGTGCCATGGCATCGCGATCCGCAAAAGACAAGTGACCGAGTCAGAATGGACTGAATATGAATGAACATAATAAGTGATCGAACTTTGTGCAGTGACTATCGCGAGTGCACCTATGGACAGAGAGTACACAAAAAAAAATTTTTTTGATTCGGGACGAATTATTCAGAGGCGTGGGTTATGTTACAAACTGTATATATGGACTGTCTATTGTTGTATATTATTCATTTCAAATATCTTGATTATCGTTCTTGATTATTGTTAACCATTATTCTAATAGATGTCGCTTTTTGATCACGTGATTTACCATGTATATAAACCTTGATTTACTTGATAATAGTCAGTAGCTGTAGAAGCAGAGTAGCAGGCAGTTAACAAGTTCTGAATAAGGGCTTGAATACCTGAATAAGGTTTATCACTCTAAAGACCTGAGTAAGGCATATTTTATATTATCTACTCGTTGCTGACGCCACATTGCCATTTTGACAGACTTCCAATAAATATTTGAAACACGATCTTCATATCTGTTTCTTTTCACAACGAAGTACAAAAGAACCCCGCAACAGTAGATTGTAACTTAAACCTGAGTGTAGTATTAACCTCTGACCTTGTTAAGTTATATATTTTCGTTGGTCGATTTCAGTTTGTGTATGCATGTAAAATCAAATGTATTAAAACTCCTAGTTGAAAGCAGTTGAAATCTGTTTTCTCCCACTGTGGACTGGGATATCCAGGGAAACGCTGGGAAAAGATATCCTTTTCTCCCACTGTGGACTCAACCCCAAATGTAATCAGGGACACGGAAATCCAACCCTCGTGTCCAGGATTTGCTTTCGTCCACGACTCGGCAAGCCTCGTCGTGTTACAAGCAAATCCTGGACACTCGGGTTGGATTTCCTTGTCCCTGATTACATCTGGGGATAGATTCTATTAGTCTTACCCCTATGGGGTAAGATAACATTTTCACGTGCCTTTTGACTGTAACGTCAATTGTGACGTCATACACGATTGCTGCGTTAGTCGATCAAAACTATGAAAAAGAATACATAAAATCTATTTTTTAGCGCTTTTAGACAGTGGGAGAAAAATAATCAATCCCCAAATGTGCTTAGGGACACGGAAATCCAACCCTCTTGTCCAGGATTTGCCTTTGTCCACGACTCGGTAAGCCTCGTTGTGGTACATTGTACAAGCAAATCCTGGACACTCCGGTTGGATTTCCTTGTCCCAGATCACATTCGATTATTCTTTACTCTTACAAATTTGTAATACTTTACTTTTGCCATATCCTGTAAGTTTATTTCCTTTCTTTCCAGGGTAGAATTGCCGGAGATCTATTCTACATTGAATTTCTTTGATAATTCAGTATTGTATCTGATGCAAATTCAAATAGAAGGTGTAAATAGGCCACTTGCCGAAATTCATAATGGCCGACAAAATGACTAAAAATGTCCGAGGTAGGCAACTTTTGCGCACTGTTCCATTGTTAGGTCACAATGGAATTTTGTCATTTAACGTTGACGTCATAATGTAATATAACGCCAAAAGATGTTGACTGGGACATTTTGTGTTTATTAACAAGTCTATTCAGTATGGTATCTGATTACCAGAAGTCTCTGACGAGACTGTAGCTCTCCTGGTTGTTTTGTTTTATTCACTCATTGACAAGTGAATAAGATACATATACATAAATAACAATTTCCATTTTAAATAAAACCAAAGACCATAGCAACAGGCGCTCTAGCAAATTATAAGTACATTTTGTAGCACAAAATAAATAACAAATCCATTAAACTGTAACAAGAATATCACTCATATAATTTTTAATATTCAAGATAAAGGATTTTAAAAAATAATGTCATACCCATTTCCACAGATCCTAAGGGTCAGGGGCTGCTAGCTCAAATGAATTATAAGACTACAGATGCATAAACAACTAAGTTTTCATCATTAATAGCTTTAGAGGACTTAAGAGCACAACTATATACTGGAAAATGACCACACCCATTTTCTAAGACCCTGGGGGTCAGGGGCTCAAACAAAATATCAGGTGCACAACTAGACCACAGACCCATCATATTGTAAGAAGAATTAAGTCTCCATCATTTATAGTGTCAGAGGAGTTGCAAGCACAAGATTACAAAGAGTTATATAGGTGAAAATGACCACACCCATTTTCTAAGACCCTTGGGGTCAGGGGCTCAAGCAAAATATCAAGGCACAACTAGACCACAGACTCATCATATTGCAAAAGAATTAAGTCTCAATCATTTATAGTGTCAGAGGAGTTGCAAGCACAAGATTACAAAGAGTTATATAGGTGAAAATGACCACACCCATTTTCTAAGACCCTAGGGGTCAGGGGCTCAAACAAAATATCAGGTGCACAACTAGACCACAGACTCATCATATTGCAAAAGAATTAAGTCTCAATCATTTATAGTGTCAGAGGAGTTGCGAGCACAAGATTACAAAGAGTTATATAGGTGAAAATGACCACACCCATTTTCTAAGACCCTAGGGGTCAGGGGCTCAAACAAAATACCAGGTACACAACTAGAGCACATACCTATCATATTGCAAAAAGAATTAAGTCTCCATCATTTATAGTGTCAGAGGAGTTGCGAGCACAAGATTACATAGAGTTAAATAGGAGAAAATGACCACGCCCATTTTCTAGGACCCTGGGGCTCAGAAGCTCAAACAAAATATCAGGTGCACAACTAGACTACAGACCAAGTGTAATGCAAAAAGAGTTACATTTCTATCTCTTTTAGTTTCAGAGGAGTTGCGAGCACAAGAATTGTTTACGGACGGACGGACGGACGCCGGATGCCAGACGAAGGGTGAGGACATAAGCTCCAGTGGTCAGAGACCAGTAGAGCTAAAAATTCAAAAAGAAGGTGTAAATTTAAAAGTTTTGACAGTTTGCTATTAGTTCTGCATGTAGAAGATATAAACCATGCAGTCATTCATAGACATACAGACACACAGACATACAGAAGGACTGACAAATTGTCAATATTAGAATATATATTTCGGTTTACCATATGCAAATTTCAACAAGTCCGTCCCGATATAGAAGATCAGGTGAATTTAAAGAGAAGATGAATCGTAAAATCATTTCTGTATTTAATAGAAAATCAATAGCAACAGCTGAACTTCTAAGACAGTAAAACTTAACCACAATAATATCTGTTCATTTCACAGTTTCACAGATATATTTATACATGTACATACAATTCTTTATATGTGTCATGAAATACAAGATACCAAATAAATCAATTATCACCGAGAGAAAAAAAAAACGAAAATGGAATTTGAGCTCTTAATTCATGTAATTATAATGTTATGATATCCTATATTTAAAATGTACATGTGATATTTGTCCCTTTTGATGCCATTGATTCATAATACATAATCAAACAAATCTTTAAGTCCACCAAGTCTAGTTTTCAAATTTCAAAAACATTAAAACAAATACAAGCTACACGATTTATGCCCAGAAGTCATTGAACTACATAGACTAATGCCCTGCAATAGCATCAAATTTTCCAGTAAATGTTAGAACAGAACCCTTAATAAAAATATGACAGATCTATATATTGCTCAGATAAGGAAGCCAAATAAAATTAGTCATTTACTCAACACAAAACTAGACAGTTCTTAAACATTTATCTTGCATGTCAAATACAATTTTTGTCCCTTCAAAAAATATTATGACCATGCCTTTAAATTTGTCCTTGACCTTTTATAGACATATACCAAGCAATCTGAGTTTATTTATGATCTGGTAGCAGCCAGACATTTTGGAAGCAAACAGACTTCTATAGAAGGTTAAAGGAAAACCACATAAAGTTCTCCATTGTTTTACTTTGCAACCCAGACAACAAATACTGCTTTCACAAACAGACAATACTTGATTCAAATATTGTGACCTTGACCTGACCTTAATTGACCTCATCTTTAATATATCTGATCTTGACCTTGTTACGTGTGGAAATAAACCATATTGGACCATTCAAAAGTTTGATGGAGGTCTGTGAAAGTGTGCCTACCAGACAGACAGACAGACAGACAGATGGTTGATGGATGCCAGATGAAGTTATCCTTACATGTTGCTTTACTATGCAGTCAAAAACATTTGAGGTATAAAAATATTTTCCTTATGGACAGGGGAATCAAAAAGAAGTTTGATATGTTAATAATTTAATGTTTTAAAACAAGATTTGTGACCTTTAAGGTGATAAATCAAAAATGAAGATGATAATCCAAAGAAAATGAGGTCATCAACATCAAGAATTTTTCAAAACATGCTGAGACAATTGATACTGAGTTAAGAAACAAAACTGAGAATCCTTCTAGCTACCTTACATGTACATGTATGTAAAATGAAAAATTCTAAAACTAGTAATGCAGAATATGAAATGAAAAATGGTGTATTACAGAAAATTTGAATATTGACTACTTGTTTGTCTTTCTCATAAAGATTCTGATTTTGTATGGTAAAAGATATCATGATGTCACTTCTGAAATTGTACTCAAAAGTTAACATGGAAGATAGTCAATAAAAGATATTCAAATCATGATAACCTGGTTTCAGGAGATTTTTTTCCTTTAAGTTTTATTCTAAAGTTTACATTAACGAAATGTGTCATTTTGTGTATTCATCAAATGGAGGTTAATTTAATATAATCAAATTTAGAATTTTATGTAAATGTTTCTCTGTTATAAATTTAATTTAGTCTTTAAACAAAGGGGTTTGTTCAAAGCTTGTCTTTTCCATTAAATCTCTGATGATGTATAGCAAAATTTACTTGACAATCGAAAGTGTTACTAGAACAAGATAAAATAATTATTTAAATTTCCCAATGTTTCGAGAAAATATACTACATCCGACAACTAAGTATTACCTATCATTATTTTGCTTTGTATTCATGCATTTACATGTACGCCCGAGACCGCAACAGGAAAAAAATCTTGTGGGAAGCTACTGTTCTGAGTTTGTTTTTTTCTAATTTCTTAACCTACTTTATTGTAACGCAAATTCCAAATGGGGCATGCTATTTAGATTTTATCTGCTTCTAAAAGTACATTCCTTCAGAAATATATAGGTAACACTCAATAAAAGTAAGTGTCTAAGTTGCATTCTAATCAAATATTGCAGATTACACAGCCAATTGTGCCTCACATGAAATTCATATGAAATGAGCATCATGAAAGTTCATGTTAAATTCATATAAATTTTACATAAAATTTATGTGAAAAAAAATCTACATGAATTTCACATAAATTTACTTCACATGAATTTCACATAAATTTTTAATTGTGACCTTCATGCAAATTTCACTTTACATGCATTTCATGTGAAAATGTTCATGTAAATTTTATGTTCATGCTCATTTCACATAAATTTCATGTGAACTTTGACGTAAAGTTCATGTAAATTTCACATGAATTTAATATGAAGCACAATTGGCTGTGTATGGTGAAATCAAGGGAATGAAAATAACTTGTATGTAGTAAAATTTAAATTCATGTTCGTTCCTTCATGCATTTAAGGCCAAACTAAATTATTAATATACTATTCTTTTGTATACAGGTGGACAAAAAAGATTTTAATTTTCTTTCCAAGGATTACATTTTTTTAAAAAAAATCAGGCAATTGAGATGAAATAAATTTTGGTTCTGAACATAATATGTCTAAAATTTGGGAAGAAAGACAAGTCAATTATTTAAAAAAAAAAAAACCAAAATGCAATCTCAAAACAAGATGGCTCACTTCAGTATCTTACGATAAATCCTGTTTTCTGTAAAGAAGGTCAAACTCCAAGGTCAAGGTCACAAGTCCAAAATTTTGATGGTACTCATAGAAAGGTCTTGTCATTAAAAAAAACATAAAATAATGTGAAATATGATAAATCCTGTTTTCTAAAAAGAAGGTCAAACTCCAGGGTTAAGGTCACAAGTCCAAAACTTAAATGGTACATATAGAAAAGTCTTGTCAAAAGAAATACATAAAATAATGTGAAATATGAAAACCCTATCCCCATTCAAAGGTCATTCAAAGGTGAAAGAATTTTACAGACAAACAGACATGCTCAAACCAATTTTGCTCCCTGATAAAGGAGGCATAGAAATACTTTGTGACCAGATATTTACTGAAATAAAAATACCATTATTTAAGAAATGCTTTTGAGCAATTCATACATGGATGCACAATTATTTTGATAAATATTTAATATTTTGATTTTGCCAAAAGTAATGCAGAAATCATCCACAGATCAATGAAATTAACGTGAAATGTTGTGTTAGAAGGGCCTGGATTACAGGTATAAATAATTCTATTTAGAAGTATTGAATATACAGTATTCTGTATTGAAGTATACGCATATATTTAAACAATAATTAGGAGTTTTGTGACTAAATAATTACCTTACTAGCCTCATGATAAACTTTGTAAACAAATGGCAAATGAAACTACACAATGTATATTTATGCCAATCTTAGATATGAGGGAATAATATATATGCCGATCTTCCATATAAGGGAATAAAAAACTTAATATTAAGATCGTGAATATGATTTCTTAAAATTACAGAAATATGTCTTTCAATGTACTGAAAGAATAAACAATTCATAGGTGAAAATGTATTCAAATAATAAACAATTGATAGGTAAAATTACATAACAAAGTCACATACATGTACATTCGTTATCAATCATGGTGGTATAAAGTAGTACAAGGCATAAACATTGTATTCCAAGCAGTTTTGATTAAGTCTAAAATAATTATAACTTTTGAATCATACATGTATCACAGTGGACTAAAACTATAATAAAAGTATAATCTAAGAATAAATAATAAAAGATATAACAAAACTAAAGTAAAAATATGATATATATAGGAGGTATACTATGTGGTCATTGATGAAAAGTGATGTATATATGTATTTACAAATATTTGAATTTGAACAAGCATTCAACTAACAGCAAGACATTATATTAAATCTTTGCAGAATACGGAGTTATTTCCCATTTCAGACGGCATGTGACATAAACCATTATGACTTCAAGAAAATGGTATGGTAATGTTGATTGTATACTGTCATTTCGCAGAGTTTCAGAACCGTTTCCATAGAATTTGATGGCGTCAAAATAAGTTTACGTCAGATACCATCCCAAAAGGGAAGTAACTCTGCTTTTTTGAAAATACCGAATCCTTGATCTGCACTTCCATTGCGATACAGCCAGAAAAACTACCAACTATTACAACCCATCAAGACAACACAAAAATTAGGCATGTCTATTTCACATTAAATTCTTTTTTCTCTATATAATTTTATCCATATCAATTTATTCATTTTTGCAATGTTTGACAGCAATACATGACACAGAATATTTGAAAAGACAGAAAAAAATAACAATTTGCTTGAAGCATTCGAAAATAAAAACAAATTATTAATTTTCAACTGTCTCTGAAATGGTCTGTGTAATATTCCGTCTTTTCGTTCCCTTCCCTTTTGGACGGTATGTGAAGTAAAGTAATTGTGACGTCAACAAATTCTATGGAAACAAGCATAAAATTCAGGGAAAATATGCTTTAAATAGGACGTTTCTATAGAAATTTCATTATGCCATAATGCATTTACTTCAGATATCGTCCCAAAAGGGAAGTAACTCTGTATAACGGAATGACGGGATATATTAATTCACATATACTTCACATTTATTTTAGTGTATGATTTTCTGTGATTGTAATAGAATAAATCCAAATAATAGGAGTGTAAAGAATGAAGAGCAACAGTTTAAGAGTAAAAATCTATTTAAGAAAAATTCTATCACCAACACTACATTTATATATATATGATAGAGATCTATGAAAATATTTCTTCAATAAACAGAGCACCTCAAAATCAAAACAACAGTTCTAAATTTCAACCATATTTCAACCAGAATCAACCATATTTTGCAACTTTAAAAAAAATCCAGATACATTTCAACAATCAAATCATTTGTTAACATTGTGTAAATTCTAATCAACTCCATTAAACCTCATTACATGTACATTCAAGCTTAAAAGCAAGATTTCAGAAAAAAAAATCTAACATATCATTGTTCAAAATGACCCTGTATAAGTTGAATTTACCCTTCCAATTGGCAAGCAGATAAATTTTAAGGAAATTCACAATGTCACTACACATTTTTTATGTTTGATCGAGATTCAAATCTTGCATGTCTGTCTAGGGTTCATCATTGCGAACTGAATTGTGACGTCACAGAATTAAGCACTCAATCTTTTTCTCCCTATCAGAAGGTTTAATTTGAAGGAAGAAATAAATGTCAGTAATTTCAAAATCATGAAGCTCCTGCTTGCTCTAGGACTTAGAATTTTGGGGAGAATAAATCAAAATTGAAACTAATCATTGATGTCACACCAATATAAAATTGAATTTTGAAAAAGCAAATCAAGAAAACAAGAAAAGATGAGAAACTTTTATACATGTAGATAGGCAGATGAACTAAAATTATTTGTTTGAAAACAAGGATTTAAAATCTTAACAATTAAGAATTTACCTGAGCACTTAATACTGAACTAAATAATTATCCAATCAAATCAGAACTTACAAATTCATCCAATGTCAGCAAAACGTCTACCAAACTGAGTATGGGGAAATTCTACTACAGTCAATGCATATCAGTTTGATTTTAAACTATTTGGCTTACAAATTTTGATTTTGACAAACGATATAGGTATTTCGTCATGATTATATTCATCATAAATCTAATATGTTATACATGTATTTATCATAAATTCTATGGTTGATATGCACTGCATGAATACTAATAACAGTATGATAATCAAGATATACATTTTATATGTGTAATTGCTTTAGCTTCTTTTTTGATATATATTTTTGTATATATAATGGAAAACCAATCAAATCCATTCAGTGAAACAGTATACATGTGTATATATCTGAATTACCAGACAACTTATCGTTTAAAATTTAAATAATCAAGATAAGCTGAATTAATGAATTTAAAAACAAAGCACTGACAGTGAATTTAAAAACAAAGAACTGACAGTGAATTTAAAAACAAAGCATCGACTTCATTGTATGACAAAGAAAACAACAAAGTAATATCAAAATGTACATAGGAAGTATATCTTAAAATATATGGTATAGAAATATACATCTACATAATATGTTATAAATCTAAGATTTATGGACAGGATTCTATTTAAGGAACACCTTTGTACATAAAGCCAGATACAAATTCTACACAAGACTAAGACACGCATGGTATAACAATGGATAAATGGATGTCATTTCAGAATATCTTAAACGTACATGTACAAAAGCAAGTGTCTATAGTTCATCAGAATACATATATTTCACCACAAAGTAAAGGAATTTCTTTTGATGATTTTCATTCTTTTTTTTCTTTCTTCAATTTCTCAGAATACCTTTCGTAAAATTTCTCTGACCTTCACTTTTCAAAATGTAGGTAATAATACTTGTAAATGTATATTGAAAATAGCATGACCTCAAAAATGACTTAAGCCTTGATTTTCCTATTGGTCTCCATGTGGTATGAAATTTTCCGTTAAATTTCATTATGATTTCTAAGTTAATGAAGCACTTACTGGCCTTGATTTTCTACCTCAATGCTGTTAAATTTCATCTATCAGATAATTTTAGGAAATGCTTTGCTAAATAGAGCTTTTAAGCCTAAAACTTGATCTGAAAGGGTGGATGTAGACCAAATAAGCCTTTTTTCATGTGACTGCTGACTATAGCATTTTGTGGATGGCAAGTAGCGACTTTCATGACGTCACAACTTAAATACAGATTGTCCTTGACGTCATATTGCAGGACAGATACTACACATGTTGCCATCCAGAACAACTGGATTGCAGTTAAGTGAAAAATAAATATAGATAAAAAAAAAACAATAATTCCTTAAAAGGCCGATCTTTCCACAATGTCGTTGACCTAGAAAACACTAGAAATATCACTCAGGTAAGTATTTGCATGCTTGACGAAGAAATTGTTGAAGGAAAGAATTTCTTACAAATATATGTGTAACAAACAGTGAACATCTTAAAGATGATACCTATCAAGTTCTTTCACTCTCAGACTAGCTTTTAAACATAGGGTAATCAAAGATTACATAGCTTGCCTATACAGGTTTTTGTCAGAAACCAGGTTTAAGTTTTTGAAAGGTAGGTCAAAGTCCAAGGACAAGGTCACTAGGTCAAAGGTCATGGTCTCAAATGTAAGGTCTCATCATGTGAAATATCAAAGCCCTACCCCTTATAGTTCAAGAGATATAGTCCAGGTTAAAGTTTTGTCTACGGACGACAACAACGACGACGACACCGAGGTTATGGCATTAGCTCTCCAGACTTTTTCATCCCAACGAGCTAAATAGGAACATCTAATGACATAATGATCACCTACTTTTGTACTATAAATACAACGTACCCAAAATAGAAAATGAACACATGGTTTCAAAATAAACTACAAAGCAGATTAAAATATCATGATCTACAGTTGAAGTATATATCTAAGTAAGATTTGATCTGAAAATATATGGGGTTTGATGCCTTTGATAATGTTGATATAAGGTATAAAGAATAAATTGATCTAGAGGGAGGCAAAAGTAATTTATAGAGGACACCTCCATGAAAGAGCTGCAGGGTGTCAAGCACACCAGCCGGTAGTCATGATGATTAATTGACCCTTCCGAACGCATGAAAATTTTGAGTAATTCCATGACGTCACAATGCAAATTCAATGTTTGACTGAGGTTCGAAGCTTGTTTGTCCGAGGTAAAAGCATTGTGACGTCACGAAATTTTGTGTTTTTTTCCCGCAATCGGAAAGGTCAGTTAGGTTTTAACAAAACATATATTACATTGTATGAACATGATTATGAGTTGGTGGTCGAAATTTTTGATGAAACTGAACACAGAGACTTTAAATTCATAGATGATGCAATCTAAATGAAGATTCCTTTACTTTGATTTCAAACTTCTACAATAATTTTATATTTTTAAACTTCATTTGGAAACAGGAAGTAAAACTTCTAATATCATCATGATCGTTTCAAGGAATGCTGATTTGTTGTAACAATATAATGAAGGACTTATAAAGATCATATTGCTGATCAATTACGAAATGAATGTTAATTTTTGCCATTTTATTTGATAACAAAATGTCAGTTGCGTAAAACCACATAATCGTCTCAATGCGGTTTTTCGCAACAATTGTAATACCACAGTTGACATTTCAGCATCCAATAAAATGACAAAAATAAACATTTAATAGATATAATTACCAAACACGCAAATTTATTCTGAATTTGTACAAATTACGACGTAAAGGAAATAGACATGCATTTTCTGTAAGTTCGTCGCACACAAAGATATCAAACTTGTATGAATCCTACCCTAACAAAAATGCCGAAACTTTAAAAGATCTAAAGTGATAGTAGATAATGATCTAACAGCTCAGTTTACGTCAATTAACAAATATTTTGAGGCACATTTAATTTTCTTACTTCATTCTTTCAACAATTGTACGACTTTTTCGGCATTGACATGAATGCAGTTTCGATGAATTTTGACATTTTATCACCTAATGATGGATGTCACTATAATATTGCCTTTGACCAATCAAAGCATGTAGATTCAGATAAATTAACATATTTGGTAAATATATATAGTTCCTCTACATACATATTACTACTCAACGACACTTCTTAATAGACCATTTTCCAATCTTGTTGGAGAGCTCAAAATATCCTAGTCAACCTCTTTTGACATTGTTTTGCTTTATGACATCACCATGATCACTGTTAATTGACACAATTCAATCGTGATGTAACAATTAAAAGGAGCGCCAAAAGTTTGTACCTTGGACATTTTACGTAATTTTGTCAGCCATTATATATTTCGGCAAGTGGTCTATTAGCTACTCAAATTACTCACATTATAATGTATACCTAAGGATCATTTACAGGGTCGTAATTTTCTGGATATCCCTTCTTAGTGTTGGTATCTCTTCTCGTGAATGTAATAAGCTTTGGTACCGCTTGAACTTTCTTCCTGAAATTAAAGTTCTTAAAGCGTTGTTTTAGTGAGAAACGTGTCTGATGTTCTTTCTTCCTCTTCATCATTCTGCCCGCATACACGTCTTTTTCAGAGGGCTTGCGTCTTCCAAATTTCCACACTAACACACCAAATACGATGAACGCAGAGACACTAGGTATAAAAGCTATCAGCTTGATCGCCAGGTGATATCCATTATAACGCGCGTTCATGACGGTGTCTCCAGAAAGATAAGTTTGATTTGTGCTCGGGTTGATCGTCACCGAGCGGTAATCATACGATAGAAGCGTTTCGTTATGATTTTCCAAGCTGTAGTCATCTTGAACCGAGTGGATTCTGCCTTCAGAATCCACGTACTGTCCGTAGTCGTATGGCGCAAAGAAAATCTGGTTCTTCCACATGTTCAGATCTAGGATCATAACCAAAAACAAGATCCCGTAGTTGAACCATTTTCCTGAAATATACAAGCAAATACTTAATACATTGCATATAAAAGGTACACAATTTAATCAAGGAATGTTGTCAGAATATGAAAGTCTTTGAGTGTCAGATGTAGTAGTGAACCACCTGTCCAATTGTGTCACAGACAAACGATTGTCAAATTCAATTTTTTACAATAGATTGTGGCTGAAAAGAAGATGTTTGTGCATTGGGTAATTTCCCTTGTTTTCAGGGTTACATTTATCTGTTGTATTGCCAGTAGAAATAAATCAACATGTTTTATATTTTGCTGATTTTTAGAATTTTGCTCAATATCAAGCATAAAAATTAAATCAGTCTGCTTTTTTATTTTGCTGCATTTTTCATGAAATGTTGTTACCTGATTTAATCATCAAATATTGTTTTCCGATTTAAATCGATCAGTTTACCCCTTCCCATTATCAATTCCAAAATGTCTCCAAATATACTACACCAGTCGGAAGAAAATTCAACATCAGCTCAACTATAAATATGATTCACCATTGTTTTAAAATCCATTATATAGGGCTAGCAATATATATGGCTGGTGCGTTTTGAAACACAAACTTGGTCGATGAACCTGAGTACTTGCTTCCTGTAAGGTCACATGAAATTCTTTGCAGCGGTTGCCGAGAAGAAGTCAAAAATGCGTCAGCCAATCAGAGCCCTCGGCGGCCATATTTGTTGACCAATTGGCAAGGAAAACACAAACTTGGTAGATGACCCTGAGTACTTGCTTCCTGTAAGGTTTCATGAAATTCTTTGCAGCGGTTGCCGAGAAGAAGTCGAAAAATGTGTCAGCCAATCAGAGCCCTCGGCGGCCATATTTGTTGACCGATTGGCAAGAAAAACACAAACTTGTTAGAGGACCTTGAGTACTTGCTTCCTGTGAAGTTTCATGAAATTCTGTTCAGTGGTTGCAGAGAAGAAGTAAAAGTGAGCTAATAAAATGATTCATTCTTGAAGTCTCCAATTGCATGATTGCTGTCCATAAAAGTTGGGATTCCTATAATTCATTTAAAATTGTTTTCACAAGTATTCTTTAATTATTGAAGATTACGATAAATACATACACCTTTGATTAAGCCCTCAATAAAAGCATTGTTAAACCCATGACAGACAGTGCATTCAGTTTCAGTGATACACTAGAATTTCAGTCTAACACGACTTCCCTACGATTGCAAAAGGCGTTTCAGAAATGGGAAAGAATTAATAATTGTGAAATAATTGTTCTCTCATCAAATAAAGATTACAAATAATTACAGTTCTGAAGAAGAGTGATTACATAACAGAAGTATATCATACAAAATCTACAAGGATAAATTACTGTATAGTGAGGAAATGCGTCATAGTGGGCAAGTGTTTCTTATGAAATAGATATCAAGGGACATTATCATATACATCAAAGGTTCACCATAATGAATGGTTTATCTTCAATCTATAATTGGGTGATGCGTTAATTGTTATAAAATCAGGCCATGTGAATTATTTTCAGTTCATATGAGAGAAGCTCATTGGGCTAAAGTACTGGCATATATTATATAACCAGGATGTAATGACGATTCCGATTAGCTATTTTCCGATAATGACCGCTGACAGAAGATAATGACTTGGTGTGGTATATATACTGATTTCAGTATTTACAAAATAGTTATTTCATTAAATTTTACAAGCCTTAGTCTACATACTAATTTCACAAATGCAAAATTAATTGTTCGGGTCGTGCACTATGTGCCAGAACCCTGACTACTATTTCGGCATAGTGAACACTAAGAATTCTTTATCAAACATAGGGCCATCAGAGATGACAGCGCTCACCTCGACGGCATCATTGTCCCATGACCAGCATCTGTACCTACATTGCACAAAGTATTTCCAGATGTATCATCCAAATAAGTTTGGTTGATTAAAAAATTCAAAGAGAGCTGTAAATGAAGATTCTAATTTTACCATACCTGGTCAATCAAGCGTGAAATATAGGTCAGATGCAGCCTCCGTACCATGCATTGTTGTAAGCATCCTTAGATGCATCATCCATGCAAGTTTGGTAAATGAAGAACCAATAGTAAGGCGGGAATGGACCTGTCCCATTTTACCTAACCTGCTCACTCAAGCATGAAATGTGGGTCAGATGCAGCCTCCGTACCATGCATTGTAGACAGCATCCTCAAATGCATCATCCATGCAAGTTTGGTTGATGAAGGAGTTATACTAAGGCAGGAATGGACCTGTCCCATTTTACCTATCTTGCTCACTAAAGCTAAAATGTGGGTCAGATGCATCCTCCGTATCATGCATTGCAGAAAGCATCCTTAGACACATCATCCATGCAAGTTTGGTTGATGTAAGACTTATAGTAAGGCTGGAATGGACATGTCCCATTTCACCTAACCTGCTCACTCAAGCGTGAAATGTAGGTCAGATGCAGCCTCTGTACCATGCATTTTTGTAAGCATCCTCAGATGCATCATCCATGCACGTTTGGTTTATGTAGCACTTATAGTAAGGCGGGAATGAACCTGTCCCATTTAACTTAACCTACTCACTCAAGCATGAAATGTAGGTCATATGCAGCCTCCGTACCATGCATTGTTGTAAGCATCCTGAGATGCATCATCCATGCACGTTTGGTTTATGTAGCACTTATAGTAAGGCGGAAATGAACCTGTCCCATTTTACTTAACCTGCTCACTCAAGCATAAAATGTAGGTCATATGCAGCCTCTGTACCATGCATTGTTGTAAGCATCCTGAGATGCATTATCCATGCAAGTTTGGTTAGTGTAGGACTTATAGTAAGGCGGGAATGGACCTGTCCCATTTTACTTAACCTGTTCACTTAAGCATAAAATGTAGGTCAGATGCAGCCTCCGTACCATGCATTGTTTTCAGCATCCTCAGATGCATCATCCATGCAAGTTTGGTTGGTGTAGGACTTATAGTAAGGCGGGAATGGACCTGTCCCGTTTTGCTTAACCTATAGTGCGGACGCCGATGCCGGGGTGATAGCATAAGCCCCCCTCTACCTTGTCGAGGTGAGCTAAAAATTAAAAATGTTCATATTGTTTTGAATCATTATTTCAATAATATAAAGTCTTATAATTCGTTATATAAAATAACAAATAAGGACTTGACCTCGGTCATTACGTCATTATAATGACCCTATGATATTTGTAATATCGACCACTTGGCCTTCAGCCTCAGTCGATATTTCAAATCTCATTGAGTCATTATAATGACATGATGACCTCGACCAAGTCCATATTTGTATAATAATATCCTGACTGTTGTCATCATCATTGTCCGTTTTCATTGTCATTGATTGCGAACTTTTCACATTTTCGACCTCTTCTCAATAACCACTAAAGAGATTTTTATTCAACTTAATAGGAATGAAGTACACATGTTCCCTTTCAAGTATAATTGATTTTCATCCAGATCCATCAACAGATGGTGCCACTGCAGATAAAAGTAGGTCAATGGGGGAAAGTACCGGTGTTTTCCTCATTTAAGAAACTTCTTCAGATCACCAAATCTATGTAAAGGGAAAATGTGCTGTTATTTTTGGTTCCTCTGAAACATGAAATCTTGCCGCAATTTTCACATATTTGCTGACTTTGTCAGAAATGCTTTTTAAGTTCTACTACTTAATTTCCTTTGGTAAATAAATAAAAGTATGGCTTTTGTTATTCCATGCTAAGATATAGATCTTATGTTATCTTTATCTTTCTCTATTTTTCTCGATGAAAAACAAGAACGGGAAGCCACTTAATTGGTAGGAATCTTGTTGAGTTTCAAGCATAGCCAATAGTAGGTCAAAGGGGTACACTCTTTTGATAAACTTCTTCTTCAGAACCCAATTAAGTAGGCAGTCAACTCAAAATACAACAGAATGTATCCAGGTATAAGTCATGAATATACAAAGAGTAAACAAAAATGTCGTACCTGTGATATGAACTTGCCAGACCTCCCTTTTCAGACATTTTGGAATGTCAAACTTGATGTTGGCAGTGTTGACACCAGGTAGTTTAATATCAATAGGACTTATAAAGTGTGGAAAATCCCAATCCTGAAAATGAAAGGGGACATTATAATATCTATAGGACTTATAAAGTGGGGAAAGTCAAAATCCTGAAAATGAAAGGGGATGTTATAATATCTATAGGACTCATAAAGTGGGGAAAGTCAAAATCCTGAAAATGAAAGGGGATGTTATAATATCTATAGGACTTATAAAGTGTGGAAAATCCCAATCCTGAAAATGAAAGGGGACATTATAATATCTATAGGACTTATAAAGTGTGGAAAATCCCAATCCTGAAAATGAAAGGGGACATTATAATATCTATAGGACTTAAATAGTGTGGAAAATCCCAATCCTGAAAATGAAAGGGAACATTATAATATCTATAGGACTTATAAAGTGTGGAAAATCCCAATCCTGAAAATGAAAGGAGACATTATAATATCTATAGGACTTACAAAGTGGGGAAAGTCCAAATCCTGAAAATGAACGGGGACATTATAATATCTATAGGACTTATAAAGTGTTTAAAATCCCAATCCTGAAAATGAAAGGGGACATTATAATATCTATAGGACTTATAAAGTGTGGAAAATCCCAATCCTGAAAATGAAAGGGGACATTATAATATCTATAGGACTTAAATAGTGTGGAAAATCCCAATCCTGAAAATGAAAGGGGACATTATAATATCTATAGGACTTATAAAGTGTGGAAAATCCCAATCCTGAAAATGAAAGGAGACATTATAATATCTATAGGACTTACAAAGTTGGGAAAATCCAAATCCTGAAAATGAACGGGGACATTATAATATCTATAGGACTTATAAAGAGGAGAATGTCTAAATCCTGAAAATGTAAGGGGACATTATAATATCTATAGGACTTATAAAGTGGGGAAAGTCCCAATCCTGAAAATGAAAGGGGACATAATAATATCTATAGGACTTATAAAGTAAGGAAAGTCCCAATCCTGAAAATGAAAGGGGACATAATAATATCTATAGGACTTATAAAGTAAGGAAAGTCCAAATCCTGAAAATGAAAGGGGATGTTATAATATCTATAGGACTTATAAAGTGGGGAAAGTCAAAATCCTGAAAATGAAAGGGGATGTTATAATATCTATAGGACTTTCAAATTGGGGAAAATTCCAATCCAGATAAAGTTTATGAAAAGTAGGTCAAACTCCAAGGTCAAGGTCACAAGGTCAAAATTTTTGGTATCCATGGAAAGGTCTTGTCACAAGGAATACTCTCGTGAAATATGAAAGCACTATCACTTGCCATTCAAAAATTATAGACAAAGGTTAAAGTTTTTGTGACTGATGGATGGAGGAACCGATTTTCATGTCTCTGCGCTTTTGCGAAAAGCAGAGGAAAAATGAAAGGGGATGTTATAATAACTATAGGACTTATAAAGTGGGGAAAATACCAATCCTGAAAATGAAAGGGGATGTTATAATTTCTATAGGACTTATAAAGTGGGGAAAATCCAAATCCTGAAAATGAAAGGGGATGTTATAATATCTATAGGACTTACAAAGTGGGGAAAATACCAATCCTGAAAATGAAAGGGGATGTTATAATATCTATAGGACTTACAAAAAGGGGAAAGGCCCAATCCTGAAAATGAATGGGGATGTTAATTAATATCTATAGGACTTATAAAGTGGGGAAAATCCAAATCCTGAAAATGAATGGGGATGTTAATTAATATCTATAGGACTTATAAAGTGTGGAAAATCCCAATCCTGAAAATGAAAGGGGACATTATAATATCTATAGGACTTATAAAGTGTGGAAAATCCCAATCCTGAAAATGAAAGGGGACATTATAATATCTATAGGACTTACAAAGTGGGGAAAGTCCAAATCCTGAAAATGAAAGGGGACATTATAATATCTATAGGACTTATAAAGTGGGGAAAATCCCAATCCTGTAAATGAAAGGGGATGTTATAATATCTATAGGACTTTCAAAGTGGGGAAATTTCCAATCCAGATAAAGTTTATGAAAAGTAGGTCAAACTCCAAGGTCAAGGTCACAAGGTCAAAATTTTTGGTATCCATGGAAAGGTCTTGTCACAAGGAATACTCTCGTGAAATATGAAAGCACTATCACTTGCCATTCAAAAATTATAGACAAAGGTTAACGTTTTTGTGACTGATGGATGGAGGAACCGATTTTCATGTCTCTGCGCTTTTGCGAAAAGCAGAGGAAAAATGAAAGGGGATGTTATAATAACTATAGGACTTATAAAGTGGGGAAAATACCAATCCTGAAAATGAAAGGGGATGTTATAATTTCTATAGGACTTATAAAGTGGGGAAAATCCAAATCCTGAAAATGAAAGGGGATGTTATAATATCTATAGGACTTACAAAGTGGGGAAAATACCAATCCTGAAAATGAAAGGGGATGTTATAATATCTATAGGACTTACAAAAAGGGGAAAGGCCCAATCCTGAAAATGAATGGGGATGTTAATTAATATCTATAGGACTTATAAAGTGGGGAAAATCCAAATCCTGAAAATGAATGGGGATGTTAATTAATATCTATAGGACTTATAAAGTGTGGAAAATCCCAATCCTGAAAA
The DNA here is from genome assembly GCA_028142955.1 of Pinctada fucata. Taxonomy (NCBI): domain Eukaryota; kingdom Metazoa; phylum Mollusca; class Bivalvia; order Pterioida; family Pteriidae; genus Pinctada; species Pinctada fucata. The sequence continues at coordinate 46,128,772 of AP027102.1, read as the reverse complement.
TGAAAGGGGACATTATAATATCTATAGGACTTATAAAGTGTGGAAAATCCCAATCCTGAAAATGAAAGGGGACATTATAATATCTATAGGACTTACAAAGTGGGGAAAGTCCAAATCCTGAAATTGAAAGGGGACATTATAATATCTATAGGACTTATAAAGTGGGGAAAATCCCAATCCTGTAAATGAAAGGGGATGTTATAATATCTATAGGACTTTCAAAGTGGGGAAATTTCCAATCCAGATAAAGTTTATGAAAAGTAGGTCAAACTCCAAGGTCAAGGTCACAAGGTCAAAATTTTTGGTATCCATGGAAAGGTCTTGTCACAAGGAATACTCTCGTGAAATATGAAAGCACTATCACTTGCCATTCAAAAATTATAGACAAGGTTAAAGTTTTTGTGACTGATGGATGGAGGAACCGATTTTAATGTCTCTGCACTTTTGCGAAAAGCAGAGGAAAATTGAAAGGGGGTGTTATAATATCTATAGGACTTATAAAGTGGGGAAAATACAAATCCTGAAAATGAAAGGGGATGTTATAAAATCTATAGGACTTATAAAGTGGGGAAAATCCCATCCTGAAAATGAAAGGGGACATTATAATATCTATAGAACTTATAAAGTGTGAAAAATTGTACTTTGACAAACCTTGGAGTTTGTAAAGAAACCATTAAATTAGTATTGATTTCACACATTATGCTTCTTAATCCTACAATTTTCAAACGACTTCAATTCAGTACATAGACAGACAAATGGACTCACGGTCACATGGACTCAACATTTAGAGGATGCTTTTTATTGCACTTTCGACCCTTTCACACTTATGCTCGACATTCAGTTCACTTTTGTCTCTTTGTAGGACAAATAGTAGTGTACAACGTCAAATACGATGTCATTTGATTGTTCTGGTAGGCAAAATCATCTTACAAAGAGACAAAAGTGAACCAAAGAGACATTAACATGAAAGGGTCTATAGAAATTATAAGATTTCATTTTGTTTTTGGTCATATGCTAGATATTGAATATGATAGAAATTCAATTGTGGGATCACTGACCAACACTACATCCGTTAGTGGTTTATACATTATGATATCATAATAAAATAGCCCGTCATAGAATTGTTTGACAGTCCATTCATTATGACGTCATACCGTATAACCAGAAATTTTTGCTAGTATCGAAATTCACGATTTCATGGTAAATAGGGTATGTTTATTTTCGCAAGTACAATTTTTTCGCGATTCCGAAATTTCAAACAAATATGTACATATGGCTTCACTGTTTTGTATCTTCCATTGTTGAAGTTTTAGTTATTGCTTTCATAAGAATACACTCGTTTTACTTCATGTTATGGTTATTTGAGATATGTGAAGAATTGCACATATACAATAAAAATAGAATGTCACTAATACACCAATTTATATTATACCTTATCAAAAACAATTTTTCGCAAGAATAAATTTTCGCAATTCCAAATCATTTGTGAATATAGCGAAAATTAGTCTCTTGCGAAAATTTCTTGTTATACGGTAATTGAAAAGTTCACAAGCAGGTGCGATGTCGGAGATAAATTTTGTCAATCCCTCAGCTGCACATTCAGTCTTTTCATTTCCTACTCGTTTGGGACGGAATCTGATGTAAATTGAATGAGACGTCATCAAATTCTACGGGAACAAGCGTAAAATTCAGGGTAAACATGCTTCTAATGCGATGTTTCTCTAGGAATTTCATAGCGTCATACTGCGTGTACGTCATACTGCATGTACGTCATACTGCGTGTATGTCATACTGCGTGAACGTCATACTATGTATATGTGTCATACTGCGTGTACGTCATACTCATGTACGTGTCATAATGCGTGTACGTGTCATACTGCGTGTATGTGTCATACTGCGTGTACGTCATACTGCATGTACGTCATACTGCGTGTACGTCATACTGCGTGTACTTCATACTGCGTGTACGTCATACTGCGTGTACGTCAAATACCGTCCCAAGTGGTAAGTCACTCTGTACATCGGGATTGATGACTCATTTCAAGTATCCAATATTCTAAAATTCATACAAAAGAATATTATTAAGTTGTCTTGGACAATTTTAAGCTAAAGTAACTTAATAGTATTACATGTATTACCAAAATCAGACAAATCATTTCTGTTTCATTACATTTTTATCACATTTCTACAATTTCAGAACTACACAACATTTTTAATGTCTCGTCTAAATTGACCATCGATTTCATTAATAGAACAATACGATCCGTCGGAATTACATTAACTATGTGATCCAAGCAATATAATATTAATTTGTCTGTACTGACTGGCTTATTGCATCTAAATGGTGTAAATTTTCATCAACTATACCTAGAATGGCAAGCTATATGTCTATTGTTTTTGAGTCTGTTCTTCTTATCATATCAGAATACATGGTTGAAATCCGACATAAATTGCACAATTCTTATTGCTCCTTAATTTTCATTATCTATTCCTCAAGTCTGAGGTCAAATCAAATAGCCTTCACTTACTTACCAGAAAGCCATGGCAATTCATTGTTCTATTCGCTATTTTTCGAAAAACCAGAGTTACTTCCCATTTGAGATGGTATCTGACATAGACTGATTATGAGGTCATCAAATTCTATGGAATCAGTCCTAAAAGTCTGGGAAATGACGGTGTAAAATCGACGTTACCATACCAATTTCATGACGTCACAATGGTTTTACGTCAGATACCGTCTGTAAGGGGAAATAACTCTGTATTCGGCAAATACTAAATATGGTGGAAAAGAATCAAGACATCCAATTTGGGTAATCAAGTAAATTTTCATGGAGCTGTTTTCCAAGTAAACTTGTATTCAAACATTCATTATACAATTCCTTGTTCAGGGATTATTCTGCCTGTTCCTTTGATGAGAGAATCTTACTGAGCTACCCCAAAAACTTTAACCAGACACGGACGTGAGTCACTGAACTGGAAAATGTAGGTCAGATGCAGCATCTGATGCATGGGTTCACATCAGCATCCCAAGATCAATCACTTGTGCAAGTTTGGTCACTGTAGTATCAGGACTTTGTCAGATACTGAGTTATTCCAAAAACTTTAACCGGACGCAGACACAAACGGGGATGCGGACACCGGGGGTCACGCATAAGCTCATCGCAACTTTGTCAAGTTGAGCCAGAAACGTTCAATAAGGCAACTTGCCCATGGGCAAGAGAACACCTGCTTTGCTTTTTCCAAACCTAAGTTTCTCTTGCCCTGCTTTGCACTTTCCAAACCTAAGTTTCTCTTGCCCTGGGCAACGGGAAATTGGAATTCTAGACCCCTGCTGATTATTGCAGATGAATGCAAAATAAAGTAACAGGAGGTCAAAGGGGGCCATATTGCTCACCTGAGTCCAATGTCATTTATGTAGCAAATATGCTTTCTACTATATGTTGTAGATGAAACTTGGTGGAGCATCATTGATTTACAGATGTCAACCTCAAGATGACTCCACAGATTTACCTGTTGTTTGATTGGGTAGATTAGTACATACATGTTACCTTGGTAACTTGCTTCCTGTTAAGTTTGATAAGATTCTGTGCAGTGGTTGCCAAAAAATGTTGCAACTCAATTTAATTTAGCAAAGTAGAACCATTGGCATTTTTCATTGTTTGAAATGCCAGATAGAACTTGCTTCCAGTGAGTCTTAATAACATTCCAAATGTGCAGCAGTTGCTTAGAAGTCAAAAATGCATTAACCAATCAGACTCATGGCAGCATGGGTAGTTACATGTATCTGATTTAATCCATTGGAACTACTGTAAACGTGATTATTTTCACTGGGGGAAAATTTCGCAGTTATAACATCAAGACGTTTCACGTGGGGAAAATATTTGCGATAAAATGTCTTTCCCATTGTAAGAAAGCAGCGGGGATATTTTCGCGTGGGGGAATTTTCTCGAAATCATTCGATTCACAAAAAACACGAAAATTACCTCCACGCCAAAAATTTTCACGTTAACAGTATCCTGTTCAAGGTATAGGTCAAAAGACAGACTTTGATAGAGTAACTTAAATACACGTCCCCTTTACAGTTTGATGAAAATCTATGCAGTGGCTGGAAATGTGAACATTTTACGCCAAATGTTTGGCCCAAAATTGCCTTATTGATGTCCCTAATATGTGCGCATCTTCCAAACGTACAGATAATGAATGGTAAATTTTCTGAACATCAACATGGACCTAGTGACCTACCAGTACATATTGAGTCTTTGCGGTATACAGAGTTTTTTCCCCTTACAGACGGTATCTGATGTAAAACCATTGTGATATCATGAAAACGGTATGATGACGTCAATTTTACACCGTCATTTCCCAGACTTTTAGGACTGTTTCCATAGAATTTGATGACGTCATAATCAGTCTACATCAGATACCATCTCAAATGGGAAGTAACTCTGGTTTTCGAAAATAGCTAATATTGAATTGCAACACAACAATATGACCCCATTTCTTATACATGTATCTACAAGTGATAAAGATGGATACATACGACAATGCCTCAATTTATCAACTTCATTTAATGAACGAAATTTCCCCTAGAATTAAGCTTGCTAAATAACCAACCTGTAAAACTATCAAAATATCCATGCAGAGGATGAAGGATGCCAGGAAAGCCCTTGACACTTCATTACTGTGTAAAAAGTCTCGATTCAACTTGTCCCATTGTATGTAATCTGTAGCGATAACAAATATGACCACAATGGAAGCTAGGGAGGTGACAAGCCAGAAGAGAATGATGCGGTTATATCCCCTGTTCCACCATCGACGTACCGGCATCGCCCAATGTGGGTATAGTCTTTCCTGAAGCATCATGTCCGTTACCTGTAGATTAACATGAAGAAAGTAGAAGTAAATTCTTAAGGATTGTTTTTCAGCTTTTGCGCTTTATCGGTGTGTATTGGCAGTAGGGAATGGAAACAAAATATGTAAAGCACTAAGTGCTTTTCATGAATTTGTTTCCATTCCCTACTGCCAATACACACCGATAAAGTGCAAAAGCTGAAAAACGATCCTTATATTTACATTTTACGTGTTAATTAAGTTGTTTCTGTCCCTTTTCATCCCGTTTCTTTATATTTGAAATGTCACTGCGGAGGGAGAACGTCACTTGAGGTAACAGCAAACGAACGTTCGGCGTTTTTTGCTAGCTTCGAAGTAGTACTTTCTGTACGGAAACATTGTAGAAAAATAAGAAATTGAATTTTGTTTATGGTTGTATTTGGAACATTTCTATCAAAACTGTAAAAAAAATGAATCGTACAAAATCACAATTTTTGTCCCACATGATAAAGACTAAGCGGATGGTTAGTCTGGAGAAATGTCACGGATATTGGAAGGAAAGCATTTGAAAACTGACTTGAACACACTGTTAATTTGTTTATAAACCTATGAAATCAATCGGTACCATTATTCAAACTTCTGTAAAATTACTCTGTTTCTTCTGGAAGTATTTAGAATAATGCAAAATTCGAGTACAGCCTGAGCCGTGCAAAACACTACAAATACACGAAATTTTCATGACCTACCTCAACATGGCACAACATTCGCTGATACGAAATATTTCTGATCTGTATAGTTCCATAAGAAGCAAAAAATAAATTCACTGTTGATAAATGACACAAGTGGAGCAAATCCTCATCCTAAATATTGAATATTTGATCCACTAATATCTGAATTCGCTCATCCAAGCATGGCATATGATCATTCCGAAGACGACAGTGCAGGTCGTCCTTGAGTTTAGTCTGTAGTGACGCGTGATCGACTTACTACGTCACACTTCTTGGAAGTGTACATGTGGGTGACCTAGATTTTGACCCATTTAATCACTGGGGGTAGACGGCATCGACTGATAATGGAATTTTGAATCTGTGTTGGAGCAGTAAATAGAATGGGCATTTTATGGGAAATTAATCCGCATTTGTTCAAATGTCACGTGATAGGCTCTTGCGATTATGGAAAAATGCAGTGCAGTTGGTTTGGTACCTTCATATAAGGGAAACGCAGTCGGAATGTAAATATTTGAGATTGATATGAACATTTTTTTTTTGGTAACAGATTTGGAGCTTTTTGGTTATAAATGCAGTGTTCACTGAAATTGCTGCATTGCCTGCCATTTCTAGCGGTTTTTGCCAATGTCCTGTGGATTTGGGGGAAATTGATTCATGTTACATAGAAAACAACAATAAATATTGAAAATGTCCTCTCAGACTTAAATGGTTTCTCAGACTCTTTCATTAACACTGTTAATGGTAATATTCATGACAAATGGAAAGGAATTATGCAATTCATGATGGTTTGAATACAACTAAAAGCAGTCTTCACAAAAAATCTCACTAGCCACAACTTAGGCTAATAAAAATTTTGTCAAGCTAGTAGAATACAGAGTTTTTGAAATCTTCCAATGCATTGTCGGACATTTGGGGATTTTATCTGTCCAAATAATAGATATAACGTGAGATTTTGTCGGACCAAATAATTTTCTTATCGGCAAAACTGATACATTTCATGAACTCCAAAAGATGTCTTCAATGCTATACAACTGGTTCATTACATTTCTCTGTGGGCTTGTGGTTGTAATTTTATGAGGAATGTAAAAGGGTATTCTACATGTACAGCTGCTTAGGGAACAAAATCGAAAATCAAACAAACAATATAATTTATGTGTATTTCACATGTTTCAGTAAATCAATAAAACCATGGAACTCAGTAAATCGGTGGTTTAATCAATATACATGCACCATGACTAAAACCAATTTGAATTAAAGAAATTCCTTGCATCTTGATTTATCATAAAGTAATGATTATCAAATTTCTACATGTAATTCATGGTCAAAGAGAGGTAACTCTAAAATAAATTTTGACTAACCATCCACGCTGTGAAAAAATCTCCGCACCAAGTCCCTGTGGCCGCCATTTTCATGAAGATAGAATTAGTAAGTCCCATGAGAGAGGAAATCCTATAGTCTGTTGTACTATCACCGCCAATCATCAGGAAAAGATCGTAGATAAGGGAAAATATGAAAAGAACTACTAGGCTTGTCAGAAACATTGTCATCCAAGATCCCATGTCATTTTCAAACATTCGAAGCTTGAATAAACGATCTGAAAAATATTTCAAACAATTTTCCTCAAACACATTAGTAATACAGCTTTATCATGTTTATAGGTTTAGATGCTTGATTATAAAAATTTGCATTTTTCATGAAAATATATATACATGTAAACAAATTTCAGATTGGCCTCATGGTAGGTTCGATGGAAATTTTGTAAAATTCAATATATGTTATTTTCATCATATCATATTGAATATACACAACAAGTGCATGTATGTCTATCATGAATGGGTTCTTTTTCTTACAACACATTCCTACTATAAATCCTTCAAACAATCCTTCAACGTACCCTATGTTAATCACAAGAAAGCCATGATCCTCTCATCATCGGATACCCCCAGTCTTTTGCTCTTCTTGATTTAAAAGAAGAGCGAGAGACCAAGGTATTTGCACAAATCAAAGAGAATCTGAGACTGTGCATTTCCAATGATGTTAGCATGGTAAAGCAAGACTGTTTTCCATAACCTTTTCCCTGAACTCATCTTGGAGTACATGTACTCGTGCATGTACTAAAGCTTTTTCAGATCAAAGGGATTCTATGATAATAATTTCTCATACTATAGATTGATGCACATGCAAATTTGAGAAAAAAAATTATAATGGAAAAGTCTAATAAGTCTTGAGCACTTTTTTAAACATTAACATGTATGCAAATAATGACCTACTTGGAAATAAATCATTTTGATGTTTTTGAAGAGTAAATTTAAATAAACGTGTGATATAAAGTGAACAACAAGTCTGGCAAGTGCAAGTTATGAGAGTGAATCTAAAAAAAATGAATTCCATCTGGCAATAACTAAGGGATGCATTAAACATGTTATTAATAAATGCTTTTTTCTTTAACAAAATAGATTTTGAAAATTTTTGAAAAAAAGAAATTACCTTCTTATTAAGTCTGCAAAAATGATAATATTTCTCAGCTGAATTTTCATTGATAGTGATTTATGTGTTGAATATGATATACATGTAGAAAAAAGCTAGGGAACTATTTAATTTACTTTACACAGACCAAAAAAACAAAATCTAAAGGGGATTTTCAGTAGCAGAGACAGAGATTAATCTACAATTTGATTTAAACCGATGAAAATTAACCTATGGGTCCCCCGCAGATACAATGGGTCCAAGCAGAAATTTATACTGTCAACCGTCTTATTTTGAGGTAGCTTCTGTTGACAAATTAGGGAATAACTAGCTTCTGATGTTATGTTTGTGGATGGTAAATGCTGATTTTACGGTCGCAAACTGAGTTTTTCGGATGAGAAAAACGGATGTTTTATTCCATAAAATCAGCATTTGCCATCAGCAAACATAACGTCAGTATCTATAGTTATTCCCATTCTAATGCAATCTATATTTTTCTGAATATAAAGCGAAATGTGACGTTAGCAACGTCAAAGTATGTTCGTGTTTTACAGCCGTAACTAAAGAGCAAACAACCAATGAAATTCAAGGTTATAGCGAAATTGCATTAGAATACAAGTGAGATGACTAGTTTGCAGCGTTTTACATATATTGTTCACGAGATCGTATGTTCCAGAAAAAAAAGTTTTCAAATGTTTATTTCCCAAACTTTCAGCTGAAAATAGTCAGCAATGTATAGTAAAACATTACATGAAGACGGCGCTTTAGGTGTTTAAACATGTTAAAAAAGCTTAGATTAATTAATGAATAATGTCCTCCAAAGTTTGCAATGGAAGAACTTCATAGATTATACTCCGTACATGTATCTAAATCCAAATAACAAGAAGTTACTCAAGCAATGGATTGTGCTCTTATCAATAAAACAAACAGGATTTAATGCTCAACAATTTCTCATACGGTACCACGGAAATGATCAAATGTTTATCAAGTCTAAAAATAAGGTTTAAAGAGCGTTCAAAATATGTCTGATCGACAATAAAACGTAACTTTCATAATGCCTCATATGGCTAAAAAAGACTTTGATATAAACATGAACTACCGGTACATATAGCGGACGTATAAAATGAAAGTGATTGGACGCAGTGATCGGAATTGAATGGGTCCTAGGTGATTCTTATACGTCAGGGATGCCGGACGCAGAGGTAGATTAATCCCTGTTGAGACAATAAATAACAAAATTCTGGAGTCCAAATTCAACGTTTCTGGAAATCTGAGAAGTGGAATTCTACTTTAAAGCAGTAATCATATCTGATTACAACAAAAATCTATGTAGTAAAAACACAAAATAAATGAAAATCACGATTTTCAATCCTAATTTTGTACTGCTCTTGGGGGTTCAGGTAGTATGTACATGTATCTAACTGACACGCATACAGGACTGATATATGGACAGTCAGATTGACATACAGACAGTGTCATTATAACTTCTATAGTATGTTGTATTTTTAAAATAAAAAATAACTTTGGCTAGCATCATAGGCTAACCCTCTCCACATAAGTTACCCCCCCCCCTCCTCCGCTTTCCCTCCTTATTTACTGGTCTTTGGTCAAAAGTATGAGTTTTCTATGTTTTTTACATAAATTACACTGATTCTTTTTTTAGACAAAGATGTACAGACAACTACCACGTACTTACTGAACAGTAGGGTGTGTATGAGTAACTTCCCTAGTATGATGCCAATAAGGATTCCTGCCAGCCATAAAATAACCTTGAGCAGACTCCAGGCATTTGGAGGGTAACGTGTGCACACAAATGCAAAGTCGTTACCAATCATAGGAATTGTACACTCCTTCCTACTGTGTGCCACAGGGTCTTCAGCATAAATCAGAAAATTACAAAACGTCACAAAATACGCAATGAAAAGTCTCAAGTACGGATGCTGGAAATAGTATCGGAAGTTTTTCTTCATGACGTAGGACCAAACACTAGCTGCGTCAATTTCATCCTCTCCCTTTTGTAATTTTTCTCGCTTTTCTCTAAACCTTTCTAAATCATCAGTAGTAATGGTCATTATGTCTTCATCTTCGTTCGTCAGCTTAATAATACCGTCAATTTCTTCTTTACCTGTATTCTTCCCGTTACCGTTCATTTTTTTATCCCCATCAATTAAGTCTGGCTTCTCCTTCCCATTTTCATTATTACTTTGTCCTCCATTCACACCGTTTTTGTTTGTACTTTCATTTTCACCCTCACCCTTTGCTGTATCGTTTTCCAAGGGTTTATCACTACGGCTTGTGGTCTTGTCAGAATTTGCCACATCTGCAACGGTAACAGGTACAAACGCCACAGAAACTGGACTATCTACCACATCAAGGTACTTATCTGCCACAGCATCAGGACTTTTTTCGTCTTGCCGGTCTTCGATAATTTTCATCGTGTAATCGGTCTCGTCCTGAACATTGTTTTCACCATCTGTACGTTTGTCTTGGCTCTGCACATCAGAAGTGCCTGATTTCAGTTCATCTGTTGCTTTAGTATCATCTGAAATAAAAATCAGAAATACTTGCATAACAAGTCTGCTGTATAATCTTATACTGTAAACGTGATTTTCAATTATTGTCATTAGAATACACAATCAGTACCTGCTACAGAATTTAAAATGTCTAAATTTTCTGAGAAATGTCGGACACTTGATGACTTTTATCAGTCCAAATCACAGCTATATATGTATAAATATGAGCTTCTGTTGGACCAAGTACTTTCTGTCGGATAATCTGATATTACTAATATTTTTCACTAACTCTGAGCCTGTACAACAAACACACTTTCCAATTATCTGAGACATCTTTCAGCTATGATTGATAAAATATAAATAACTTGCGCGTAAAATGTTGGTTACATGCAAAATATACATTTTTGTCATGTCAACAAATGCATGACACAATGATCTACAATTACTCACACATATATGTACATGTACTTCACTGCTGAAAAAAAAATTATTTGTACATGCAATTTTATTTTTGTTTTATGTTGCATGTTTTATACATACCATAAATGTACAACAAAGTTTGCTTTGTGCAGGTGTTGTAGTCTAGAACATGTAGTTAAAGGTTGCCTACTTGAAACTTGCTAGTTCCAAGGATGTACCAACATTATCACATAAATCCTTGTCTTGTAGGGTTTAAAAACCTTAAGTCTTTTTGAGGATGTGATTAAGAGTGTTCATCTTAAATAGAAGTCTATTACCTTCAGTATGGTCGGCAGATTGCACCAACATATCGGTGCTGTTCACAGAAGAGTTGTCCCCCATGGTTTTTGCTGCAGTCTTTGGTACGGCCAAGTTGTCTTTGTTTGATGAACTCTCCTTTGATTTAGCCTCTGTCTCCCCACTTTTTTCTTCTGACTTAGTAGTGGTACCTGACTTCCCTTGCTCCGGAGGCCTGATGGCCGAGTCGTCTTTCTTTGATGAAGTCCCCTCTGAGTCAGCCTCTGTCTCTCCACTACCCTGTTCTGACTTCCTATCTGACTTGCCCTGCTCCAGGGGCGTGATGGAATTATTTCTTCTTAACTATCAAATAACAATTCATAGAATTTCATTTCATTGTGTTATCATTGCATTTTCTTATTTCTTATACATTGTAGTATACATACATTTATCATAAAATTAAACTTACTGTTACATGAATATTTCATTCACTGAAGTTAGTAGTTTTTCTTAACAAAATTGTATGGTTTGAATTCTAAGGCATTAGAAATCATTCTAGAAAGCCTACATTTGTATAGGGAAGTGCCTTGTTCCTTCTGTAAACGTGAACATTTTCTTGTGGGGGTATTTTTCATGCTTTTGCAATTGTATCATTATTGGGAAAATAATTAACGTGTGAAGATTATAACCAATATAAAAGACGAAAGGAATTAATAATTATACGATTTCGCCAAAATGACCCAAACGCTTACTATTGCAATAGTCATTTTGCGAAAATTTCCCCAAGCGAAAATAACCATGTTTACAGTACATGTACATGATGTACATTGTCATATGAAAAATATCTATTGAGTCTTTGCGGAATGCAGAGTTTTTTCCTCTTACAGGCAGTATCTGACGAAACCATTGTAACGTCAAGAAAATGGTATGGTAACATCTATTTTATACCGTCATTTCCAAGACTTTTAAGACTGTTTCCATAGAATTTGATGACGTCATAATCAGTCTACGTCAGATACCGTCTCAAATGGGAAGTAACTTTCATTTTCGAATATAGCGAATAACAACACAATGGTATTCTTGTTTGTTCCCTGAACTGAGCTTCAAATTTTGATAATACGAAATGGTCTACAATCACTGCATTTCTGCTATGCTTATTTTAATTTTGCTATGCTAATTCAAGAATTCATAGTGACTGAAAGCAAAGCCTATAGACACTTGATAATAATATTCATACATTACCCATATAAAAATGATAACATCAATTAATTAATTAACCCAGTATTTTCCTTAGTTTTGCTAGAATATGTAATATCATAATTGAGTATGTGTGGAAATTTTCACGAGGAGGTAAATTTCTTGCTTTTTGCAGTTGTATTATTTTTGCAAAAATAAACCCCACGTGAAAATTACAACTAGTATAGAAAAATCATTCTATGGAATGCATGTGTCACCTGCAAAACATAGCGACACTTAGGCATCATTTTATATAGGGTGTGACAGACAGACGGACACACCTTAGTGTCGTTATGCTTTGCAGGCGACACAAAAACTAACAGGAATACCCTCGATTTTCGGCAAAATTATCACCATACAGACTGTTGCAATGGTCATTTGGCGAAAAATTCTCCCAGCGAAAATAACCATGTTTACAGTATGTAAGTGTACATGTACCTGAATATACTGTACCTGTATTAAGTTACATTCAAGAAGTCTAACAATTGCCCAATGGTTTCACTACATGTATTGAAATAACCACAAACTACCACACAAACCATCCTTAAAACTACTGCATGCATCTCTACTAATTGAACATTTTTATAAAGATAAACTGTCATGCATGTTTGACAAGGGGCAAGGATAGATGTCAAGTGCTTCAACGTAGATAGACAAAAGAGAAAGTTCAGCTGAAGTCTTGAAGAAAAATATCCAGGTTAAGAATAGCTGGACCATTTTCCGATCTTGATTAAAAACTCAAAATGTCCAACATCTTTTGGCGTTGTTTTTCATCATGACGTCACTGTTAAAAGACGCAATTCTATTCTGACCAAATCTGACGTAACAATGAAAAAGTGCGCGAAAGTTGCCTGCCTCTGACATTTTTTTTTGTAATTTTGTCAACCATTATGAAATTTGGCAGTTGGTCTATTGTTTGCAAAACAAATTTAAGAGTTTCAACATTTTCTGGATGGGATACCTTTAAATAATCAAACTAGTTACTACCATAAAGCAGTTAGTTTGTTCTATTCAATTTTATATCAGATAAAGCAGAATTTTTGTTTTCAAAAGCCATGTACAGTGCTTTTAAAGCTGAGATGATAAAATATATCTCTGCATGTACTTAATGCAATCTAAAATCAACACTGAATCTGATAATACTTTAATATTTTCAATCTGCAAAATGAACCTTTGATCATGTTGATTTTCTTTTTTAAGCAGATCTACATTTAGCATGTTTGGCTACCAAGGCTCTCACACCAACTTTTGGAACTGGGACCTGGGCCTTTAAAAATGGGGAAAATAGTTGCCTTTTCTCAAAAATGGGAAAAAATATAAAACAAAAGGTATTGTTGAAAATTGATTTTTAATATGAGTTAACTCTAAAATTTTGCAGTTTTCTTGCAGGGTTGATTTAGCATTTTTAACCTGTTTTTTTTCAAAATTTCAACATGTTCAATGAGATGTCAAATTGGAAAATATTGGTCTAAAAAATTGGGAGGATTACTATTTTGCATTAGGAATGGGGCCGAACATCTGACCAAAATGAGGCCATTGTTATTAAGAGCCCTGGCTACTGAAATTGATATCTTTGATGTTCAAATGAAACAGAAGGAAAAAATATACACATATCAGCTGTTATCAATCACTTTGAAACTGAGTACATTAAGCTATAATCTGTTTTAATCTACATGTACATGTACATATATCTGTGTTTTGAAATTCTAGCTAAATTATACACATACACAGGGATTAATCTACCTCTGCGCCCTGTGTCTCAGACGCATTAAAATCGCTCAGGACCCATTGATTTCGGATCCCTGCGTCCCACTGTGCACATTCCAAGTCAGATCTGTGGCATTGTATGAGAAATAATTGCAGTGCAACATTTTTTTTATTTTTAAATTAAAAGTAATATGCAGTCCGATGCATGTCTAACTTCTTGATATCATTCGGATTCAGATGTAAAATATACAATATATTTATGGAAAAATTCTTCCATAGTAAACTTAACATGACAAGATTGAAAATTTCAGAGATCTATTGAAATCATTAATTCACATCATAAGCGTACCGTCTTTGTATACCGTATAGAATTGGTTAGTTTGGATAACTTTTGCCTATACACATGTACGAAGCATCACTTACTAAATAAATAATCAATATACTTAATTTAGAAAAATTAGATTAAAGTTTAAGAGTTTGACGTTTATTTTGTGGTACATATAACAATCTCAAGGACATAAAACGGCCTGAGCCGGTCAGCTCACTCAATTGTATTCGTGAACCTAAAACGCCGTGAAAAAAGATGGTTGGTAGAAATTGGGACGCATTAATTTCTGCTGGGACCCATTGTTTTGGCTGGGGACCCATTGACCAAGTTTCAGTGGGTCCAGAGTACCCATTAAAATCAAATTGTTGATTAATCTCTGCATACATGTACATTGTAGCTGATACTACTCATGTTGAGAACATTTCTGCTATTTAATAACCAGAATTTTTCGCGAGTATCAAATTTCGCAATTTAATGGTAAAATAGGGTGTCTTTATTTTCGCGAATTGCGATTCCTAAATTAGAAACGTGCATGTCTGGTCCATGCTGTAAATTTATCTGTTCTTAAATGATGCTATTGAAATTGAAGCATTTAATATAACTATCTACATATTATGTTACTGTTTTGTACCTTTTATCATTGAAGTATTAATTATTCCTATCATGAGAACACACTCAATTCACTTCTCTTTACGTTTTATCAAGAACCAGAAGTCTCTGACGAGACTGTAGCTCTCCTGGTTGTTTTGTTTTAAAATATCAATTTCCTTTCTTTTAAACCAAAGACCATTATAAGGAAGCAGGCGCTTTAACAAATTATAAGGAGCATTGAACAACAAAACAACATATCCATTAAACTGCAACTAGAACATCACTCATGGAATTCATAATATCCCAGATAAGATATTTCAAAAAAGAATGCCATAACCATTTTTCAATATCCTAGTGGCCAGGGGCTGCTAGCTCAATGACACAAAAAATAAGGTTCAAAGAGTTTTATAGGAGAAAATGACCACACCCATTTTCTAAGACCGTGGGGGTCAGGAGCTCAAATAAAATATCAGAATCACAACTAGACCACAGACACATCATATTGCAAAAAGAATTAAGTCTCCATTATTTATAGTGTCAGAGGAGTTGCGAGCACAAGATTACATAGAGTTATATAGGTAATAATGACCACACCCATTTCCAAAGACCCTGGGGGTCAGGGGCTCAAACAAAATATCAGGTGCACAACTAGACCACAGACCCATCATATTGCAAAAAGAATTAAGTCTCCATTATTTATAGTGTCAGAGGAGTTGCGAGCACAAGATTACATAGAGTTATATACTAGGTGAAAATGACCACACCCATTTTCTAAGACCCTTGTGGTCAGGAGCTCAAATAAAATATCAGAATCACAACTAGACCACAGACCCATCATATTGCAAAAAGAATTAAGTCTCCATCATTTATAGTGTCAGAGGAGTTTCAAGCACAAGATTACATAGAGTTATATAGGTGAAAATGACCACACCCATTTTCTAAGACCCTGGGGGTCAGGGGCTCAAACAAAATATCAGGTACACAACTTAACCACAGACTCATCATATTGCGAAAAAAAAATCTCCATCATTAATAGTGTCAGAGGAGTTGCGAGCACAAGATTACATAGAGTTAAATAGGTGAAAATGACCACACCCATTTTCTAAGACCCTGGGGGTCAGTAGCTCAAACAACATATCAGGTACACAACTAGACCACAGACCAATCATATTGCAAAAAGAATTAAGTCTCCATCATTAATAGTGTCAGAGGAGTTGCGAGCACAAGATTACATAGAGTTAAATAGGTGAAAATGACCACACCCATTTTCTAAGACCCTGGGGATCAGGGGCTCAAACAAAATATCAGGTGCACAACTAGACCACAGACCCATCATATTGCAAAAAGAATTCAGTATCCATCATTTATAGTGTCAGAGGAGCTGCGAGCACAAGATTACATAGAATTATATAGGTGAAAATGACCCCACCCATTTTCTAAGACCCTGGGGGACAGGGGCTCAAACAAAATATCAGGTGCACAACTACACCACAGACCCATCATATTGCAAAAAGAATTTTAAAGTCTCCATCATTTATACTGTCCGAGGAGTTGCGAGCACAAGATTACATAGATTTTCATGACCACGCCCATTTTCTAAGACCCTGGGGGTCAGGGGCTGAAACCAAATGTCAGGTGCACAACTAGACCACATACCAAGTAGAATGCAAAAAGAATTAACTTTCTATCTCCTATGGTTTCAGAGGAGTTGCGAGCACAAGAATTGTTTACCGACGGACGGACGGACGGACAGACGGACGGACGCCGGACGACGGGGTATCGCATAAGCTCGACTGGTCTGAGACCAGTAGAGCTAAAAATGAACAATGGCACATGTACAATATGAACAAATGAAACGGATATTTCAGTTTATGATCAACCTTTAAGTTATCAAACACAACTTTTCGTGAGAATAATTTTTCGCAATTCCAAATCAATTGCGAATATAGCGAAAATTAGTATCTCGCGAAAATTTCTAGTTATACGCATGAACATGTATGTAACAGTGCATATTTTATGAATTTTAAAGTCCTTTCGTAGTAAATCATGCTATTTGATATATTGGGTCTTTAGTTTTTTCATTCATGGGGAAAGAGGGTCTTTTATCAATCAGTGGGAAAGAGAAAGAGAAAAGCAGAAAAGTCCCATGGCACTGGCAACCTACACATGTATTGGTATCAAATTAGTTGTTTGACATGTAAGCTATTCTCCAAAGAGGGAGAGAGTAAACTACAAATGTATAGGAGTGTTCTCACAAAGTCATATGATCAGTTCTGGAATGGTATTCATGGTACATGTATTTGTCCTTCTCTACTCAACATAAATTAAAACTAAAGTAATCTCATTAAACATGTTAAAAGATCAGAAACTTTGCAATTTAATTTTTTTTACTACTTTCTTGAAGTTCTAGCTTATATCAGCATGATCAAGAATTAATGAATTTGACAATAGGTACAGTACAATAAAATAAATGACATTTTCTAAATTTTTAGGATCATTTAACAATTTGATGAGGAATTTTCTATGCTCCTAAACAATGTAAATACCACTAGCAAAACTTGAGACCACTCCAAAAGTTATAATAATCCAATATGATGGACTGACTTTATGAGAATATACATTTTTGTACGTATGCTATTACAATAATTATTATATTCTATACATGTACATGTATTCAAATACAGTAACTTTACTGACTTACCCAAGGTTAAACCCAGTGCTATGTAGTAAAAGAGAACTCTCATACAAAAACATGAATATTGCATATGGACTGTGAGTTAATATGATTAATGTAATTTAAGTAAATGTAATCTGTCTTTTCAATTTACTAAATTACTTACCAAAGGGCAAGGTATCTGACCTGACATAAACTAATTGTGATTCCATCAAATTCAATGGAAACTACTGTAAAATTAAGGGAAAACATACTTCAACTTCAACTTTGGTGCTCGCGAATTGTGATTCCATCAAATTCAATGGAAACAACTGTAAAATTAAGGGAAAACATGCTTCAGCTTCAACTTAGGTACCTGCGAATTGTGATTCCATCAAATTCAATGGAAACCATTGTAAAATTAAGGGAAAACATGCTTCAACTTCAACTTCAGTACTCGCGAAAATCCATATTCATGCATGTATGGCAATTTATAATGTTTATAGCAACGAATATACACCATACCTATAGAAAATTCAATACACGCAAGTAATTTTAATGCATGTTCATGTACATGTCAGATACCATCCAAATTGACCCTTCTGACTGCCGGAAAAAAATGCAAAATTTCGTGATGTCACAATGCTTTTACCTCGGACAAACAAGCTTCAAACCTTGGTCAAACATCGAAATTGCATTGTGACATCATGGAATTTCTCAAAGTTTTCCCGCGTTCGGAAGGGTCAATTTGGAAGTAACTCGGTGGTTTTTTTTGGTTTTTTTCTTTACTTTGGGAATTGTGCCTGTGCCTTTTGATATTTGGAAAATTTGTGATATTTTGTTGTTTTGGAAAATTTAAATGCAACTTCTCCATGTTCTCTACAAAGTACAATCATAAAGTATGTTTGATTTACACTGCTAATCCATGAATTTACTTAAGTAATCTTGGGTCAGCTTGTCAGACTACGTCCGTGCAGCTTTCTTCAGAAATCAGAAAAATGAAGTTTTCTCTACTTTGTTGGCATATTTTCCGATTCAAATTTATATAGGGGATAGATATCGAACTCTCATAACTAACAGTGTATGATTTATGTCTGTACGACCACGACTATGCTCACAGTGAAAGAAATCAGTTTTAGATGGGGGGATTTCTGTGTTAATTTTAGCGTGACGTCGTCAACATTCTCGATAGACTCAGTGTTAAACATCGGCAACGTCGCTCTAAAATTAACATAGAAAACTAACTATCTAAAACTATTTTCAAATTTTTTTCAGCCATTCTGGGACACTGATGAAAACTTTCAGGGACAAATGACAAAATTCTGGGACATAAATTTAAAAATTCTGGGACACATTTCGGGACATTTTTATGACTAATCAAAATGTTATCATAATTATTGTTATGTACCCAATCTAGTCCCTTACTCCCTGTTTTGCACACTGGGCTCGTCGTTTTATTTTCCGAGTGGGTCCAATATTAAGTTGGTCTTAATTATGACACATAATGTTTATCTCCCGAAGAGTGGAATCGATATCCTATGGCATTAAAAATTGAAAGATTTAGGTTAGCATTAATTAAAGCACTTCTCATTCGTATGTATAATGTACATGTACTCCGGTTATTCAAGTTACATGTAGCTTATGTTTCTCTAGCGGTTGTTGATGGAGACCAGTCTTTTAATTTGTCAGCGGTACGTGGCATCTTCACGAGCCATTGCTACTTCAGAGCGTATTAAATCCATTGGCTGGAAGAGGGGCACGTAGCTGAGTCATCAACGGGTACAACTGTTTTACAGTTTCTTTAAAAAAATTTAACAATGCGTGAATAATGTCTGGACATAAGCATATTCTATCGCACACCTATCGCACACCTATCGCAAAATTACTTGTAACGTCATGGTTTTTTTTAATACTGGACGCCCTGTGATTACTGAAATATCTAATAGGACGACATTATTTCCTTTAAATAAATTGGTACTTATAAATTTAACCATCGATCAGACATGAGGCAGGACAGATATTTTTATCTGAAAAAAGTCTCGTCAGCGTAACATCATGGGGGCAGTGTCTGAGAAAAAAACAATCCGCCTAAGATAATCATACGAAATATAAACATGTAAGCTAAATACACATACGGCAAAGCGTTTTTTTACTGTGCCCACCTATCGCGGCTGGCTTATTTAAGGTGGAATTCCACCTCAGCATCGCCGCTGACCCCCGCAAATCACTTCATTGCGGTGCCAAGATTGCCGGGAGTTGCGGTGGCGTTGCGGTTGATTGCCGCGCTGACAATTACCTGTCCAGGTGTTACCTGACCAGGTGCTATTTCTTACAGATGAATAGAAACTTGTTTTTAAGCATGACATGTATAAATAAAATGATGATTTAAACATTAGGACATGAAACATAAGTACATTTTGTAAATTGAGCCTAAAAATGTTTCTGATAACCTGACTCGATGCCAACGATCCACAAGAATATCCGCCTCTACTTTCCTTATATCTATTGACTATAGAGAGACGTGAAGGGGCGGGTGTCATTGAGGGTTGTTGGCATCGAGCTCCTGTGGATCTACCTTATTTTCATCCCGACTCTTTTTTTATATCGGATAAGCAGGTCAAAATAATGAAAATTTACATCTTCTGGCGTCAAGTCCAGATGAAGCAGAATCTATTCACATTAAAATTGAAGCATGATCAAATTATGTCTGTAGGCTTAATACGGGTACTTATAATAGGCATGAATCGTCGGTCCTTGTTCACTTCTTATTATTAAAAACATATTAAACTAGCGTTGATAAAATAAATGCTATATGAAAGATTACTCCAGCTGAAATGCAAAATCCCCAGTTGTGTATCACGTTAAGCATCACGCCGTCTGTAGGGACCAGACAATCAAATTTCCAAACAAATTAATTAGTGCTAATTATACAGGAGACAGGTATTTTGCTGGACAAACAAAGCCATTAGAGCGGCGATCTCTACACTGTCATGGGTACTCGTCTGACCCCGGGGACGTAATAGTGTGGATCCGCTCACCATAATGGTTCTTTTCTATTATTATACAATATTGATTTTTCTCCGACATTCTTTACATCCTCGTTCTGCGCCTGAGATTAAATAAAATTACGCTCAAAGTTTAATAAGGTTTCCTGTATATAATGTTTACGTACGATATAATTCTTTTTTTCTTGAGAAAGAAATAAAAGTGTTTACATATATTTTTTACGGAAGTCGAAGAGACAGGAAGACAACCAGATTATTTCGATCCACACAAACATCGTCTACCTCTGTATTTATCTAATGGTCTAATTAGTAAATTTGGCTTCACGCCTCACGCGTCCCTGGCACATAAAAACGAAAACGGAGCTTTTTTTCTATGAAAAGATATATATGCATTGTGAAATGGGAGTTTAACTTCTAGATACATGTTATCTATAAAAAAATCTTCTATAATTGTAAACTTTGCAGGACATTGTGAATTATCTATTGAAATCGTTTCACACCTAATTACCACCTTCGGAGTTTTGTATATATATATATAATTGGTTTGTTTGGATAACGTTTTACTATACATCGCCTCACTTGCGCAAACAAAACAACCAAATAAACAATAAATCACTAAATAAGGCTATCAAGGCTATATTTGAAGTATAATAAACAACAAATTTGTGTAAACTAATGCATTTTTTAAGAATTTTTCGCTCAATATTTGACGTTTTCTCTCATCAGTACCCCTACCTCTTCAACCCGTAATTATAACATCTTTCACCAAATCTATTTAAATAAAATACCTACTAAGAATCTTCTAATACTTTATATTTTAATCCTGACCACTTTTTACCCAAAAAAGAAGGACAGCGCACGAGAAATAATCGAGTGATTTCAGGGCTAAATCAAGCCCTTATCTTAACAGCTCCTTAAGGACTAAGCGAGAACTATTCAATTATACTTTTATCAATTTCATTTAAGTATTTGCATGACAAAGTAATCAAAATCACATTTATGCAGTTTCCGAAGTGAGCCACGCAGACAGTAGATCCAGTGATCAGCTGTTTAGCCAAAAATTATGTGACTCTCTTTGAACGATGAAAGAAAGTGATTTAGCACTAAAAGACGGGACATTTTGGGACAAATTTTAACATTATGGGAATTTTCGTGTCTCAGTGGGACAGATTTTTTAGGTGTGATTTTCCAGGTCATTTTTGTCCCGCCGGGACATCTGGTATGTATGTCTTTCATTGTGAGCATAGCATTAGTCGTTGGTACATACCTGTAAGTATATCATACACTGTTAGTTATGAGTTTTGAGATCTATCCCCCTATATAAATTAATCGCAAAATTTGCCAATAAAGTAAAGAAAACTTCAATCTTCCAATTTCTGAAGTGAGCTGTGTGGACAGTATATAAGTCAAAGGCAGCATAAAATAAGTTCAGCCCGTGCCAAAATCACAATAGGGATTAATTGAACATGTTGAAGGTTTTGCGCGATTTTGGAAAATAGCAACAACAGGGATATTGTGCAGTTCTCACAGATTTACCTGTACGTTTATGATGTACAATGTTGTATTTCATACAGTTTGACAGTTACACCAAAAACAAAATCTGGTTTAACAGTTGAAATTTATCAGTTTACCCTTTATTTTTCACTGAATCTATTATTTAAAACAAGTAATTGCCTACTTGATGGTTCATTTCTGTCTCCATATTCTAAATCAAAATGACCCTGTAGAAGCAAACTCTCTGAAACATCTTATTTGGGGCGGGGACATAACAACAGTCCGAGTTTGTTCTACCGGATATAAAGATGATAATTTTTGTGCAGTCATATCGGCTATTGACTACTTCGTTCGACGGGAACTGATTTTTTTTTCCTCGTGCGGGTTAAGGTTAGTAGACCGAAACAGGGCGGGGTATAATGACAGGGAAAGTGTAATGACAGGGATGACAGGGAAATAGGTTTTGGGGTGTTTTTGACTACTTGGGCACAAAGTGTGCATGATATTTGATATTATTTGATAGAATATGCTCCGATACGTATTTATAACCTTTTTTCATTTGATTTGAACCACAGCTTTAAGAGTTATGGGGTATTTAGTATTGACAGGGATTTCCGAAAGGTATAATGACAGGGATGTTTTGACAGGGAAACGGTAGTTTAAATATTATCGTTGTGTTGTCTGATGGAAATGACTTAGATATATTAACTTATCCTCTTATTTTTTTCATTTTTAAAGACAATCCTATTAGTTTGTTATAATTAAAAGTTTGATTTTATATAATTATGATGCCTGTGTTTGTTTCCGTACGCATCGTTACGTCGTCAATGAATTCAAGATTAGATGTTCAAGTTTGTGTTACAAATGTTACTTGTAATATGTATAAAAGTACATGAGTAATATTAAATCAAATGGATATTCATACAGATATGTATAAAACTGTTCTACTTTTCAATTTACCGTAATGACTATTTAATACACAAGCTGTAAATCAGACAAGCAAATGGGTGTAACAAGAAAAATACGAAAAATTTCAACGGCAAGCATAAAATTCACACATGATTTCTAGATCTACATGCATATATACCACTTTTATTCTCACAAATTCAATGAATTTAGTACAATTAAGGCTTTGTCTGTTCTTTTAAAATTCTTTTTTTTTCTTTTTTTTTTCTTCCTCTTCTTCTTCTTTTGTTTTGTTTTGTTTTTTTTTTTTTTTTCGTAAAGTAAATATATGGAAAAGAGAAACGGCGATATTCACGTTATATGTCTTTCCCCAAAACATATAATACATTATTGAACTTTTATTATCTATTGAAAGGAGAGAGAGAGAGAGAGAGAGAGAGAGAGAGAGAGAGAGAGAGAGAGAGAGAGAGAGAGAGATCTAATCACAGGTACTGTATCGCATGATGACGCAATAGAAGTTATTACCAATAGGCGATTTTCGAGTTACACGGATTGACCGTTATCGTTTTGAAATAACGCACTGCCTATCACGTGACTTTGCAGAAATGTCATCCAATGCTACTTCCGGTTTTTCATAGCAACTATGTAAACAGAGGGAAATACAACGTTCCATCGCGTTCGCGTACTTTCGAGTCGTAGCATGTTTGTTTATAGAAATAAACATAATGTTTTCGCATAAGAAATGTCTCTTTTCTGTAAATTTCTTTAAAGAAAACCTGAAAATACCAGCCTAACATGACTTTGTGATTTTGTGATACACGACACGTACACGTGGCAGTTTTCATTTTTACATAGCGGTCGAATAAGGTCGAGCATTATGGAATAATTCTGTCATCATAAATTAATTTGATATCTTTTTTTCATATAATGTCAGAATCTGATAATGAAAAGTATATTTCAAAGTGTTGGGATTGTCTGGAAAGAGGGGGGGGGGGGGAGGGGAGAGAGTTTCCAGTAAGATCAGAGAGATGGGTTTTAGGACTTTAGTATTGAAAGAATCAAATATTTTCACAAACTCCATGGGGTACATAACTATCTATATCTGGTTTCTTCTTGAAAGACAAGACATTAAGTTTTTATATGCAACTGTCAAGGAGAAGTGAAGGAAAATGAAAGATATTCGAGTTTCAAATGGTGCAAAAAAGGTTTTGTTTCTGAAGTGAAATAAGTTTTTGTTTATTATCTTACTGCAATAAAAAAACCCATGAGGATTTTAAAAAATTATGTATACACAATTTGACAGTTGCAGATTTAGGGGATGCAGAGTGCCCCCAGTATTTCAATCATTTCCCTATACCCTATACAAATACACTGTTTGACAGTCGCCTATTTAACCCCCCCCCCTCGTTCATTGATTCAATTCAATGAAGAGGAAGGCAAAATGTCATAATCACTGTGTAGGATAGATAGAGAAAAATTTGGTAAAAAAAAGGGGGCATTGTTTGAATATTTGAAATTTGCACTGTTTTATAATAGATGTAAATAACTGCACATTAAATATCTGAATTTGCCATTGTTGATTATAAAACAGTGCAATTAAGATGACATATGAATATATGTATCCCTCTCTTATCATTGATGGGCTACAATTCCTTTTTTATGGCCAGAATTAAGACTCTGATAGTCATTTTATTTTGTATGAAGTAGTCCATGGTTGTCCAACATAACAGCTTTCCAAACAGCTCTACACATATTATTTTAAGTAGTATTAATGTTGTCTACAATATCATGAAATAGAAAAGAGAGATCTTCATCAATTTTCTTTCATGCAAGCTAAAGGCCTTATGAAACCTTATGACAAATCCTGATTTGACAAAATATTTTCTAAAGTCATCATATCATTTATTAACTGAATATCCTCTTCAATTTTAAGTTCATATCTGCATAACTTTAGACCTATTACTGTTTTTTTTTAATGTTGTTAACTGCATTTTTTGTTACATCTTGAAGTAAGAAGAAGAAATTATATGTGGTACATATATATGTAATTGTTCAAAGATATTACAAAAATGAATTTGGAATTCAGAATTATGAAATATGATATGATTTTAAACCTCATACATGTAAGTGATCTGGCAACAATAAGTCTCTCTGGAGGTAATTAATGATAAAAATTTTATTGTATATATGTTGTACTATTATATACTGAGTACTCTGAATGATTGAAAATTATTTGCATCTATAGGCTCATTTATATTCTTTCTCTCATTTCTGAGTAAAGTTAATTTCTAAAAGGCAACATTTGAACCTTTTTATACACAAGTTTGCTTCCTCCTTCTATAAAATACCGCATGCTTGACTATTCCTACATCTTCTTCATTTATTGCCACAATTCTATTTATCATTGCATAGTTAACATATAAAAGTGAAACAGTTTGTTGTTCACCATTATGTATAAACAAATCCCATCCAATGCATCTATAGTTCAACATGATGGTGAAATAACAGCAATAACTTATATTTCAAGAACATAAAAAGAACCCAAATGCTAAGACTAAACTGAGCACTTATTGAGATTTTGACTTCTCTTTGCATTTTTGTTAGCATTTGACAACATAAAACACCTACTGTGATAAAGACTAGCTGAAATAAGTGATTTTGTTCAGTATCATATGAGGGGGTGGACAGGGTGAAAAGGAGGGGGAGGAAGGGGGCGGGAGGAGGGAGAGAGGGGGGAGGGAGGGAAGGGGAGAAAGGGAAGGAAGGGGACGAGAGGAGGGATTAAAGGGGCGAGAGGGGGAGCTAAGGGAAGTGTGAAAAGGAGGGGTAGATAAAGGAGCGGGAGGGGAAGGTAAGGGGGTGGGAGGGGGAGAGAGGTACCCCCTGTCCGCCACCTCATATCATGTGCAAGTTTAATCGTGTTATTGTCTCGCATAATGCTGTGAAGAAATCAAACATACTACCTGTATAGACATATCTTGAGTAAGAATTAATAAAGACGATGAAAAGAAATATGACTAATGGTAAAAGTAAGCGGATGACCTGCTACATACTCAAGATCCTCCAAATACTTAGCCCAGTTGCCACATTAAACTTAGATAAATATTCACTTTCGTTTTGTGTCAGCGCGATAAAATAATCCAGCTTAATCACAAATCCAATATAAATAATAAATTTACTCTAGTATAGCAAAATATATCGTTTATTCACTGAAAATCGTTCAAATCTACCGCTTCTAGTAACATTATAATGACGCGTGGCGTAAACCGGAAGTAACCTTGGATGACAAAGGCATATTCTAAATGACGAACCTGTCCGAAACCAGGGTAACTCGAAAATCGCCTATTAAGGAGGTCATTTACCAAGATCAAAAGTTAATGAGAGCCAAAAATAGTCTTCAGTAACCAAAAATAGAAACAAAAAGGGTTACTGAAATTCCATTTCTATTGTTTCTAAATTTCAAAGGTCGCCGCAAATTATGATTACACTAAAAAATCCGCAAAAGAACGATCTTTTCGATTGGTAGATCATTTCTTTCCTCCATTTTTAATAGCTTGGTTGCATCTTTAATGATTGGATAGAAGTCTGTCAATCATTATTGAACAATATAATTATTATTTGGCGGGAAAATTGTGTCCGTACAATTGGTTAAATCATGATTTACCTAAAATTTTGAGTACATGATTTATTCATTTATTGGCTACCAAAATCGAGATTCTAACGTCGGTTTCGATTGGATAATACAAAATAGTATAAAAATCGTCGAAATTTTTGGACAGTACCAGACATATCTTTCATTATGATGGGTGTGTTACGCTGTATTAGTGCTTTCGCGTTTGCGTGCTTCGATTTTTTCCGATTTCTTTGTTTAACATTCGCGTGCGCTGTCTTCGATTTCTTTTTAAGGTAATAAACTTGTAATAAAATTTTGTTATTTTGTAATATCATCGTTTTGGAGGCGCAATTCGGTACATTATTAGGGGTCATATTTGACAATTTTAGGCTCAGTCAAAGATAGCAGTTAGTGAATTTTTCAATTTTCAAAAACTCTATAGTGTATCGAATTGCCCAGGTATAGTATTACATGTACGGAAACCTGACGGTGACAACTAAAGTACATGGGTGTGTTCACGCAATTACATCACTTACACCTCCTTTTCATACTTGTAGTTCGCATCCTTTCGGGGATTCGGGAGGATTTATACTGGACACGAGGTAGACAGCAATATGATGAAATACTCATATGAAGTCTTCACTCATTGCACGTCCTAACTCCCGTTGCAAGTATTACAATAAAAGGAGACTAACGTGCTAGGGCCCCCACTAACAAATTTGATATATACAACAAGTAATGCGCAAATATAATTCTTTGCAACTCCTTCCATCTTCCTCAGTATAAATTTGTGTTATTCTATTTTTCTTTTATTCTTTTCATATTCAATAGAAATAATAAATATGCATTATCATTATAAAGATATAATTGGAAAAAAACGTTCATAAATTAACAAAGTATCACATTTTGATAAATAATTTTAATGATAGAAATTAGTTATCTCAAGTAAATACATGAAACAAAATTCCTCCTTACAATATCAATTCATTCATAATTGCCGAATAAAATTTCCTCAAATACAAAAATAAAAAGAAAATTTTGTAAGTTAACATTATTTTTTTTATATCGTTTTCTCAAGTAAATAAATGAGACAAAATTCCTCCTTACAATATCAATTCATTCATAATTGCCGAATAAAATTTCTTAAATACAAAAATAAAAAGAAAATTTTGTAAGTTCACATTATTTTTTATATATATAGTTTTCTCAAGTAAATAAATGAGACAAAATTCCCAAAATTGCCGAATAAAATTTCTTAAATACAAAAATTCTGAAAAAAAAAAGACCCCATCGACTTTCGCATAAAAAAATCTAACCTCTCAAATTTCCCTTGTAAAACACTTTTTTTCGTAGACTTAAAATATAGAAAAAAAATGAAATTTTCTCCTGCTTGATGCTATATGAAATAAGTACAGTTTAAATCAAAATCAAGATAAAAAATCCAATTATATTGCATACCCCATATTCTTGCTGACTTAAACGTATTATTTTCTTAATTCCCCGCCAGTTAACCCACCCGTTTAGACGAAGCGTTAATTAATTGCCCCGGCAGTCGATTTACCCACCTGGCTATGTTTTCTTAACAATTTTCAATACACTATAGTACGAAATTGAGACCCGTAGTAAATGTCTTGTATGCAATTCAATAATTCAATAATGCTGTGTCTTATTATTTATCATTCTGTCCATATTATTACAATTTAAAAAAAAAATCACACAGACCTATATCGATTTCTATATGAGAAAACTGTTTGTTTTTCTTTTCTTTTCTTTCTAAAGTTCGGACTTTTTGTGTAAAAAGGAATAAAAAAAAAATTCAAATTAACATAAGGGAGGAGAAGATGAATTATATTTGCGTACACTTATAGTCCATGGAGGTAACTATTGTACAATGATTTTTGATGAGTGAATATAGAGATAGTGCGAGTCAGAGTGTATGAATTAAGTATTTAAATAAACTTAGGAGAGTGTACTAGTTTTTAGCCCAAATCTGATGGGTCCTGCATTGCAAGAAAAAGCGTACAACCGAAGACAGATCGCTTGAGTATTACAAAGTAGGCACTTTATGACTCTCTGTTAAGAACATTGCATTATGTACAACCTGAGACAGATCATAATGCAAATGTTGCCCTCTGTATAGTTAGGAATTAGTTTGAGTGAGAGACAAAAGAAAAGTTAAAAAAAGAAAAAAATATTTAAAAAAAAGAATGAAAAAAAAAGAAAAAAAAAGAAAAAATATTAAAAAAAAAAAAAAGAAAAAAAAGAAAGAAAAAAAGAAGGAAAAAAAATGAAAAAAAAGAAGGAAAAAAAAGAAGAAAAAAGAAAAAAATGAAAAAAAAAGAAATGAAAAAAAAAAGAAATGGAAATAAAAAGAAATGAAAAAAAAATGAAGAAAAAAAACTTACACCATTATGAGCGAGAGATATGAGCAAATGGTGAGAATGAGAGAGTATGTTTTTATAATTATTGATTAATTTGAGGGGGGCGGGGATTAGGAGAGTGAACTATCTTGGAAAAGTCTAACTTCGGATCTTGCGTTATCGGGAAGGCGTACTACCTTAGACAGATCGTCTTCTTGTTTCGTAAGTGGTAGATGGCTCTCACGTTAGGCTGATCGTTATAGATATGTACAACCAAAGACAGATCATATCTAAACGATCATATTAAATGTATAGTTAGGGGTTTTATTTTCTACATGTACGGATGTCATATGGCACTCTCCAACATATGCACATTCAAATTGAACGGGGAGCCTCACATGGACTACATTTAGGTTTATACGAGCATATATTTTAAAACATATTTCTAACGTCTTTCTTTTTTATATTTCAGATGGCCACGTTCTATAGATGCTCACTTACCCGTCCAGGTTACAGATGTTTGCCAGAAGATCATCGCCCATAGTAAAACAACGAACCTTCTCCTGAACACACGGTAAGAACAAATTTCATTTCAATTTTCTTTCCTATTTATATAATTGTGACATATTTCTGCATTTTTCACGGAAGATATGATTCTTTGGATTTATATGCAAGTAATATATGTCAATATACATGTAAGAAATGAAAATGCGAGTTGTGTTGTCATTATTAATAAATACCTTTTTTTTTAATCCTTTATAGAATGTTTGATTGCCTCCCTTCACCTACCAATCCAGATGACTTCCATACGCCTACAAATCCAGATGACTTCCATACGCCTACCAATCCAGATGACTTCCATACGCCTACCAATCCAGATGATTCCATCCTATCCTATCCTGAAGATTGTCGTACATCAAACCACGACAATATTCATACGCTTACTTATTCTGATTGTCATACTCTAGTTCCTCTTGATGATGATCATACATGTGCTAATCAGGAAGCATTGGTTGGAGGTGGCTGTATTCCATATGATAACATTGCAACAAATGAGGCAATTATAGCACATTTAAAAAGTCCAATCGTTACTAAAATTTCTCATGTCCCTCCTGTGAAACCAAAGGCAGGTGACACGTACATGTTAGAGTGTCCAGCAGCCCAGGATTGGGCATGCGATCAGTACCAATGGGTGAGAGGTTGGAATAGCAAGATTGGTAAATGTGATGACATTCTCGTTAAAACATCCTACAATATCAGAGTCCCAGGCACTAAAGAAGGTAAAGGTCGGTCACGCCCTAATACGTCCAGTTTGTTTAAGAGGATCACGTATCACTTAGAAGTGAATCCTCGAAGGATCCTGGTGATGTACGAAGGAGACGAGAAAATCTATACCCCTTTGGCTCATGGCAATGCTAAACATGATAAAGAACAAGAATTTGTACGAACATGCAAGTCAGTTTTGAACGAGATCAAGCAATCCAAAGACAAGCCTATGATCACGTATCGTAAACTAGTATGCAAGGAAGGGGTGGAAGGTCCACATCATGGTGTCAAGCAGTACTTTGATAAACATATCAAGCCAGACATACTGATGTACTCCGGACGCTGGTTGATTGAAAAGTTCAACAACTTGTATGATCCTTACTCAGGTGTAACCAATAACCCATCTGAGTCCATAAATTCAGTTCTGAAACGTATGACGGGGTGGCAAGAGCTACCAGTAGACAGCATGATGCTTAGTCTGTACTTTTTACAGAACTTTTATCAAGCTGAGATTCAGAGAGGAAGAGCCGGTATTGGTAACTACAGACTTAAGGCACGGTATAGGGAAGCAAAGTTAGACAAAGATGAGCTTCACATCCCGAACAAGATAATTGCTCCTGATAGGATCATCGAGTATGTCAAGAGTGCGTCAGCTGACAACTTAGTACCAAAAGCAAACCAACAGGTCACTGCCAAAGACTCGGCAAATGATGAGGAATCTGCAGGTGAAGCAACAGGAGCAGAGCATAATGTCACTGTCAA
Source organism: Pinctada fucata (assembly GCA_028142955.1). NCBI lineage: Eukaryota > Metazoa > Mollusca > Bivalvia > Pterioida > Pteriidae > Pinctada > Pinctada fucata. The sequence goes on along the minus strand of AP027102.1, from coordinate 46,097,618 downwards.
AGACTTAGTAAACGAGGGGGCATCTGACAGTGAAGAGCCACTCTCCTGCACCCCCATAAAAGCAAACATAGACGATTCTTCAAATATGCCAATTACCCCTAGTGGACTTGTCTTTGGAGGAATATTGAGTGGTTCAGATTCGGATGACTCCCCCGACCAAAAGCAAGCAACAGCACCAAATTACAAAAACATGACACAGAGGACAATGGCAAAATTTGTAGTTGACAATGGAAATGTGACACATGTCCCAGACTGCAATGCATTTGTAGTGACAGGGAACAAGGGACAGAAATACTGCGTAACCCTTAACCCAGAGACTTGTCAATGTCCATCTGCGTCGACATGTTATCATATAATTGCTGTCAAAATGTTTGTGGGGTTGGAAATAGAAGATAAAAAGACAGAAGTTAGTTTAAGAACTTTATCCAAGAGAAGCTTGAAAAGGAGTGACAAAAAGTCAGGGAGAAAAAAACCACGCATCAACGATACAGACCCTGTAATCATTCCAGCCCCAGACTCAATATTGAACACTCCAAAACAACCACATGTCGACAGTAAAACACCAAAGTCGAAAAAGAAACTCAGATTTGCCAGTGAAACATCTACATGTAAGAGCCCCAAAGTTCTGCCTGCCAAGAAGCGCATCGCTTTGAGAGAACCAGATGCAGACTCACACAAAAGATGGGTAGGGAGGCTAAATACTGGTCATAAAGACAACATACTGAACAAGAATGGTGACCTCTGCTCCGATATAATGGATACTGTACAGAACATTCTTAGTACTCAGTTTCCGGAAATGAACGGTCTAATGTCAACGTCATTTGCTCCGATTTGGGTTGAAGGAGAGAACAGATGGAGAAATGAGAAACCCTTCCAAGAGGTCTCGTCTCCTGCAGCTCAAATCCATCACACCGGAAAACATAACTGGGTGACAACGGTCAAATGTGAAAATGACCAAATATTTCTGCTTGACAGTCTTGTTGGTGTTAGTGGGGAATTGTCACCATCTCTAGAAATTCAACTTGCTGCCATGTACGGTCTCGGTAAAACTGAATTTCCTGTTAAAGTACCCCTAGTGCAACAGCAGAATAACAGCCATGACTGCGGACTTCACGCCATAGCAAATTTAGTTGAGTTTTGCTTCAACCGCTTTACCGGGAAACAAAACGTAATTTACAATCAGATCTATCTACGAGAGCATTTGATCTACTGTTTAGAGAGACAAATGTTCGTTCCATTTCCAAAAATCCCACCAAAGTCAAAGATCAATAAAAAGAGAGTAAGATCAGTTAGGATATACCATGCGACTGCCGATGTAATAGACCAAACTGCATGGAAGAAATGATTGGCTGTGACTGGTCAACCAGTCAGTGTGATGTTTGGCGCCACAGATCATGCACAAACAAGACAGATGCAGAGACAGATTGGTACTGTTCGCCTCATAGGAATTAGCTGTTACAGAAGAAGACAAAGCATTCACTCCTGATGTAAATAAACTTCAGGCTTTTATTTAAATCATTTCATCATACTTTTTATCATTGGAGAAAGTACAGTCTGTCTGCCAACGGGCCAGAGAATCATCAAAACAAAAAACGAACAAAAACTGAAAAAAAAAACAGCAAAAAAAAAAAAAACAAAAACAAAAACAAAAACCCATATTTATTTATTTATTCATTTATTTATTTATTTATCTATTTATTTATTTATTTATTTATTTATTCAAGCATGTGTTCATTTATTCAAGCAGATACTTTATATCATGTTTATAATTAATATATTTCAATTTATCATTTACAAAGTTATTTAGATATTTATCTTGTTTTAGTTATTCTAGTCTTTTTATACAATTCTTAACTTTTTATATTTACTTTCTTATCTATGTAAATATCTTTTTTTTTCTGGAATTATGAGTTAAAATAATTTTTTTTAAATTTCTCTATATATTTATTTTAAGTTTATATATTTTAATTTATCCATTCAGTCATCCATTTATTCTGTTTCATTGTTAATTTCATTTTCTGTGAATAACCTTGTAAATAATAATTAAAAAAATGGACCCTTAGCAGAAACACGTCCACGTCGTTGGGTCTGGTAACATGGATAAATTTCCATGGCTAAGATTTCTGCATAATATTTGATGAAAACACTTGATATTTTATACTACATGTATAAATATAATTTTATCTTTATATTAATCTTTATACACATTTGGCCTGCACAAGTGCGTATATATCTGTCCTGCACAAGTGCGTATATACCTGTCAATGCGAAACTCTCTTTTTGTGCACCCCCCCCCCCCCTTTCCGTTGGTCGTTTTGTCAAAACCTGTGCTTTTAAAGGTATTACGCCTTAGCATTCAGGATTATCTAGAGAGATGTCTTAAGAAGTGTTGTTAATTTTTGTTCCACTCTGAAGTCTGGTTATTTTCCTCTTTCAAACTTCTTTTTGTTTGATGTGCTTAGTTTACGTAGTTTTCAGGTGAGCGTTGTGGCCCCTGGGCCTCTTGTTTTTTTAAGACAGTGTCATCATCTTTCATTCCAGCTAGTATCCTGCATGGGCACCTTTGTATAAAAAAAACACAATTCATCCAGGGACGTATATATACGTCCCTGAGTCATCTCATCATTTCCATATGTTACTTTTGTAAGTGCAATACATTGATGAAGGTTCCAGAAGTTAATTATATTTAGATGAATTTCCTGTAGCTTTACGAGAACCGGAATGACACTTTTAACAATATTGACGTACGTATACGTCATCAAGAAATTCACGGAAACCGTGGAAAATGCATATTTTGTTTGATAAAATATTTTTCTGTGGATAGAATCAAATATACGTTTGTATAATCAAGGATAGACAAGAAATAATTGATTTCAGAAATCTACCTGTGGTGCCACCTGTTGACAGATCTGGACAAAACCAACAATACTTGTAGGGGACCATAATTACTTCATTCCTACTAAGTTTCATGAAAATCTGGTCAGCGGTTCTAGGGAAGAAGTTGAATATGTATGAAAATCATCTCACCCTTCTTCTTGAGTAATCTAAGTAACCCGAGACAGACAGTTATAAAGAAGCTAAAGCAAAATCCTGCTAATAAATTACAGCCTTCTCCCCCTCCTTTCACTACGTTAAGTAAATGTGAAGTTCTGTTTTTACATTAATATTTTGAGCTGCTCTCAATATTTTAATTTCAAAGTTATATATCTAAGTCTTCACAAGATGAATTTGAAAATACTTATTCCTCTTTTTTGAATTATTTAATTTCCTTTTGCATACTCATTGAATAATTTAAAATATATAACATTCAAATGAATCGATTATATCTATATTAAAGAAAGACAACTCTTGCATACATGAGTTCTGAAAAATTCCTGATATAGATAAAAGAAGTACCAGAACTTGAACCCACAAGCCTTGGGTCAATGTGCACAGTAAACATATCTATTCATGATTGAAAAAAATACTGATAAAAATCTGTTCAGCAGTTCTGGAGAAGAAGTTGAATATGTATGAAAATCACCCCCCCCCCCCCCCTTTCCTTTTCACATAAGAAAAAAAAATTATAAAAAAATTAAAAAATTAAAATTTTAGTATAAAATACATATCAAAGCAATGCTCAGGTGAGCTAAAAATTGTTGGGGTCCCGCCGGATTGGGCATGGAAAACATACATTATACCTATGTACAATCTTAAAAAATATTTCTTATAAATGCAAAAGTTGATATCTTGACAAAATTCTTTCACTTGTAGGGTACCATGCATGAGTACCTCATACCTACAAATTGTCATGACAATCTGAAGAGTGGTTATAGAAAAAAAACAGAAAATGCATGAAAATCAACACACACCCCCCCCCCCTTCCTTTTTACATAAGAAAAAAAAATCATAAAAAATCAAAAAAATAAAATTTCAGCATAAAATACATATCAAAGCATTATGTAAGTTAAATATGACAAATATGCAGTAAATGAGTGTGTAAAATCATACACTTATTGAGTTATTTAAAGAAATAGTGCAAAAATGTGCATTTCTGACTAAGTCCAAAAAGACGTCAAAAACGCGTCAAAAATTTGACTTCCGAGTGGAACCAAAAATAACAACACTTCTTAAGACATCTCTCTAGATCATCCTGATGCTTTCGGTTTGTCGATACCTGCTTCGGATCTGAAGAAGTTTGTCAAAGGAGGGTACCCCCCGTGACCTACTTTTGCCTCTGGTGGCGCCACCTTTTGATGGATCCGGACGAAAAACAACAACACTTGTAGGGGACCATGAGTACTTCATTCCTACCAAGTTTCATGAAAATCTGTTCAGTGGTTCTGGAGAAGAAGTTGAATATGTATGAAAATCCCCCCCCCCCTTCCTTTTCACATAAGAAAAAAATTAATAAAAAATCAAAAAAATTTAAATTTTAGAATAAAATACATATCAAAGCATTAAGTAAGTTAAATATGATAAATATGCAGTAAATGAGTGTGTAAAATTATACACTTATTGAGTTATTTAAAGAAATAGTGCAAAAATGTGCATTTCTGACTAAGTCCAAAAAGACGTCAAAAACGCGTCAAAAATTTGACTTCGAAGTGGAACCAAAAATAACAACACTTCTTAAGACATCTCTCTAGATCATCCTGATGCTTTCGGTTTGTCGATACATGCTTCGGTTCTGAAGAAGAAGTTTCTCAAAGGAGGGTACCCCCCGTGACCTTCTTTTGGCTGTGGTGGCGCCACCTATTGACGGATCCGGACGAAAAACAACAACACTTGTAGGGGACCATGAGTACTTCATACCCACCAAGTTTCATCAAAATCCCTTCAGCTGTTCTGGAGAAGAAGTCGAAAATGTGAAAAGTTTACGACGGACGACGGACGACGGACGGACGGACGACGGACGGACGACGGACGCCGGACGGCACGCTATGACAATAGCTCACTTGAGCTTTGCTCAGGTGAGCTAAAAATGCCAAATTTGAGTGCATTGACAGTAGATGATAGTTACTTAATGGAAGGGACGTATACAAGTTAGTTATGTATACGTCCCTGTTATAAGGAATTCTTTGTCAAAATTTAAATATGCATTTTGAATGAGAAGATACATGTATGTGACGCCATTTCCCCCCGATAACGTCGAAATGACGTCGTGGTTTGCTCGTGGATAATACTCTCAAAGTCTACAATTTCGAAAATCGCCATAATTTCTTCAAATGACGTCGGAAAATTTTCAAACATCATGATAGTCAATTTTGTATATCAATTATCAATCAGTGTACCAAATTTTAAGTTTAAACAGTACTTTTCCTAGAAAGTGAGAAAACAAATAATGCTACCACCATCTTGGTGTTCAATCCTTCCTTAAATACTGTTGCGGTTTGAGGGAAAGGCAGTAACAGTGGCGGATCTAGGATTTCAGAAAGGGGAGGGGGCGAAGTCCAGCTTCAAAGAAAATTGTTCACAGAAAAACTGACAAGCAAAAAAAACCAAAACAAAACAAAGCAAAACAAAGGAGAAAGGGGGGGGGGGCAGCGGGGGGACATGTCCCCTCCCTTTGAAAAGTGGGGGCACAAACATGGTTGTGGCCCCCCCCCCCCCCCACACACACACACACTTTTCAATCATAAAATTTTATTATGCACTAACGTTCATTGTTTAAAATAGCAACATTTTGTACCATAAATATACATTTTTTCGGTCAATTTTCAATTTTGTTTTCTTTAATTGGCTCGCTGCCGCTCGCCAGTTCCTATGGTTTAGTTACATATGTATTCTGATCAATCCTTTATACATATTACTTTATCAATGTACATGAAGATATTTAACTCAAACTATATAGAATATTATTACATGTACTTGTTAATGATAGAGAGTATAGAAAGTATTTTCTGACAAGTCAATATTTTGCTAAAAAAATTCCTGGCTCGCTACCGCTCGCCAGACATTTATTCATGTACTTATAATTTAGAATTGCACCAGAAATGTTAAAATTTGTGCATACAGAACATGAAACCCCCGTTTTTTTTAAATCTCTAGCTTCCTCTCCCCCCTTCCTTTTTTTTTGGGGGGGGGGGGGGGGGCTAGAATGTTTGTTAATCTAATTATCTCCTTTGATTCTGACAAAAAGAGGGATATTGTATATGAATCATTTCCACGACATTTTCGGGAAAAATTAATGTGTTTAAAATTTCAAAGTATAAAAAGAGGAGATTTTTTATAAAAAAAAAGTACATGAATAATTACCGTAAAAGAATGAACAGCTCGGTAGCACCGCCGATATCGCCCTTCGTGGCTCTGGTCCTTTGGGAGATGGACGCTTTTCAACATTTGAACATACGAACTAGCGAACATAAAACACCGCTAACTAGTTATCTCAAACGGAAGAATCTACAAAAAAAAAACGGTCTCCAGTGCTTTGGACTTGAACAGTAAAGATATGCAAAAAATGTCGTAAAGCCTCAGCTCCAGTCGATGTATCTTTCAAAGTCGAAAGACGGAGACTTTAAACCCATTTTTGCTTGACCGTACCGCTCCCGTAGACTGCCCATTGTTCTCTAATCCTTAGATAAACACAGCTGGACATTATTACTAGTTCTATCATTCAGTCGTACGGTTCTCTTTTCGTATGTACAACGTAACGCTTTTAAAGGACATTTTTATGTCACCAATGATAACAATACATCAAAATAAAGGACGTAAATTTTAAAGGAATAAGTAAAATATAAAAGAATGGTTATAGTACTGTTACAGGTAAATATTTACATATGCCCATTCATTTGTATAGAATTTACACTGTGATTATAGGAGTATAACCACAGTGGCGTGATTTGAACTATGACGTCATAGTAAGTTGGCTTGATTTGAACTTCGAAGGTACGTAGTAACAGAGCCTTAGCAACGAAGTTGTAAACGTATTTTTACGTCATTAAAGCGTGAAAAACTTGAATGTAAATATATATAATAACTGTCTTTTGGAATGTGATTATACTGTGATAACCTACAATGGATCCAGGAATTATGTTTCTCATAATGCGCTAACGCGCATTATGGAACATAATTCCTGGATCCATTGTAGGTTATCACAGTATAATCACATTCCAAAAGACAGTTATTCTATAAATAACAAGTTACTAATTGCCGCTGAGAACTGCGGCGATCGCCACCGCGTATCCCGGCGATCGTTGCGGTGAATTGCCAGGATCGATGTCCGCGTTGAGTCAACTCCATTGTTAATCCATGACCGCGGGGATTTAAAACCCTGGGTCAAAAAAGATTGCGGGGATGATTTGACAGGGTAAAAACACGCGATGCCGGTAGTGTAATAGTAATCCGCACAAGATAGTCATATGAAATATAAACATGTAAGCTAAATAATAATAATCACTATCAAAACATGTTTTCATCCCCTCCTTTGTTTCATACAGGGATCACTCTAGGCTGCGATTTTGCGATATTCTCGCATTTTTTACTCAAATATCGCATTTTTACTGCGTTGTCGCGCTAAAAGATCACATACCTCCTTTGAAATTATCGCGAAATTTCAAAATGAAAAAATTGAGAAAATTTTTCGGTAAAAATAAGTAGTTACTTGGTACAGATATGAATCTTCTATCAGGTTAGATAAATTATTCAAAATAAGACCGATTTTGGGGTCAAAATAAGCGTTTTTCCTATAGAAATCAATGGAAAACGGAAAAGTTTTTCTACAACATTGTTCCCCCCCCCCCCTCGGTTCAGAATGCCACTTTCACCAAAGATGTATATTAATAAAACAAATTTTCTGACCAAGTGGGGTTCTGAACCGAGGGGGGGCACAATGTCCCACAGGCGAAAAACGAAAAAAAGGGGGGATGGATGACTATTTTAGAATCAGTATTTAGAGCGGTAAAATAGATTAAAATTGCCATTTTTTCTTTTAATATCATGTAACAATCTATTCAGAGTGTGTTCCGATCAAATGATTAACCGTTAGGAAGGAAATGAACGAGAAAGTTGTCTATTTCTACACTGTGCGTATTTCGCGCCTGAAAGCTACATATGTTGCTGATAAATTATACGAAATATAACCGTTTCTCTGTTCAGCAGTTCTGGAGAAGAAGTTGAATATGTATGAAAATCACCCCCCCCCCCCCTTTCCTTTTCACATAAGAAAAAAAAAATTATAAAAAATCAAAAAATTAAAATTTTAGTATAAAATACATATCAAAGCAATGCTCAGGTGAGCTAAAAATTGTTGGGGTCCCGCCGGATTGGGCATGGAAAACATACATTATACCTATGTACAATCTTAAAAAATATTTCTTATAAATGCAAAAGTTGATATCTTGACAAAATTCTTTCACTTGTAGGGTACCATGCATGAGTACCTCATACCTACAAATTGTCATGACAATCTGAAGAGTGGTTATAGAAAAAAAACAGAAAATGCATGAAAATCAACACACCCCCCCCCCTTCCTTTTTACATAAGAAAAAAAATCATAAAAAATCAAAAAAATAAAATTTCAGCATAAAATACATATCAAAGCATTATGTAAGTTAAATATGACAAATATGCAGTAAATGAGTGTGTAAAATCATACACTTATTGAGTTATTTAAAGAAATAGTGCAAAAATGTGCATTTCTGACTAAGTCCAAAAAGACGTCAAAAACGCGTCAAAAATTTGACTTCCGAGTGGAACCAAAAATAACAACACTTCTTAAGACATCTCTCTAGATCATCCTGATGCTTTCGGTTTGTCGATACCTGCTTCGGATCTGAAGAAGTTTGTCAAAGGAGGGTACCCCCCCGTGACCTACTTTTGCCTCTGGTGGCGCCACCTTTTGATGGATCCGGACGAAAAACAACAACACTTGTAGGGGACCATGAGTACTTCATTCCTACCAAGTTTCATGAAAATCTGTTCAGTGGTTCTGGAGAAGAAGTTGAATATGTATGAAAATCCCCCCCCTTCCTTTTCACATAAGAAAAAAATTAATAAAAAATCAAAAAAATTTAAATTTTAGAATAAAATACATATCAAAGCATTAAGTAAGTTAAATATGATAAATATGCAGTAAATGAGTGTGTAAAATTATACACTTATTGAGTTATTTAAAGAAATAGTGCAAAAATGTGCATTTCTGACTAAGTCCAAAAAGACGTCAAAAACGCGTCAAAAATTTGACTTCGAAGTGGAACCAAAAATAACAACACTTCTTAAGACATCTCTCTAGATCATCCTGATGCTTTCGGTTTGTCGATACATGCTTCGGTTCTGAAGAAGAAGTTTCTCAAAGGAGGGTACCCCCCGTGACCTTCTTTTGGCTGTGGTGGCGCCACCTATTGACGGATCCGGACGAAAAACAACAACACTTGTAGGGGACCATGAGTACTTCATACCCACCAAGTTTCATCAAAATCCCTTCAGCTGTTCTGGAGAAGAAGTCGAAAATGTGAAAAGTTTACGACGGACGACGGACGACGGACGGACGGACGACGGACGGACGACGGACGGACGACGGACGCCGGACGGCACGCTATGACAATAGCTCACTTGAGCTTTGCTCAGGTGAGCTAAAAATGCCAAATTTGAGTGCATTGACAGTAGATGATAGTTACTTAATGGAAGGGACGTATACAAGTTAGTTATGTATACGTCCCTGTTATAAGGAATTCTTTGTCAAAATTTAAATATGCATTTTGAATGAGAAGATACATGTATGTGACGCCATTTCCCCCCGATAACGTCGAAATGACGTCGTGGTTTGCTCGTGGATAATACTCTCAAAGTCTACAATTTCGAAAATCGCCATAATTTCTTCAAATGACGTCGGAAAATTTTCAAACATCATGATAGTCAATTTTGTATATCAATTATCAATCAGTGTACCAAATTTTAAGTTTAAACAGTACTTTTCCTAGAAAGTGAGAAAACAAATAATGCTACCACCATCTTGGTGTTCAATCCTTCCTTAAATACTGTTGCGGTTTGAGGGAAAGGCAGTAACAGTGGCGGATCTAGGATTTCAGAAAGGGGAGGGGGCGAAGTCCAGCTTCAAAGAAAATTGTTCACAGAAAAACTGACAAGCAAAAAAAAACCAAAACAAAACAAAGCAAAACAAAGGAGAAAGGGGGGGGGGGGCAGAGCGGGGGGACATGTCCCCTCCCTTTGAAAAGTGGGGGCACAAACATGGTTGTGGCCCCCCCCCCCCCCCCCCCCCACACACACACACTTTTCAATCATAAAATTTTATTATGCACTAACGTTCATTGTTTAAAATAGCAACATTTTGTACCATAAATATACATTTTTTCGGTCAATTTTCAATTTTGTTTTCTTTAATTGGCTCGCTGCCGCTCGCCAGTTCCTATGGTTTAGTTACATATGTATTCTGATCAATCCTTTATACATATTACTTTATCAATGTACATGAAGATATTTAACTCAAACTATATAGAATATTATTACATGTACTTGTTAATGATAGAGAGTATAGAAAGTATTTTCTGACAAGTCAATATTTTGCTAAAAAAAATTCCTGGCTCGCTACCGCTCGCCAGACATTTATTCATGTACTTATAATTTAGAATTGCACCAGAAATGTTAAAATTTGTGCATACAGAACATGAAACCCCCGTTTTTTTTTTTAATCTCTAGCTTCCTCTCCCCCCTTCCTTTTTTTTGGGGGGGGGGGGCTAGAATGTTTGTTAATCTAATTATCTCCTTTGATTCTGACAAAAAGAGGGATATTGTATATGAATCATTTCCACGACATTTTCGGGAAAAATTAATGTGTTTAAAATTTCAAAGTATAAAAAGAGGAGATTTTTTATAAAAAAAAAGTACATGAATAATTACCGTAAAAGAATGAACAGCTCGGTAGCACCGCATGAGTTTAGGGACATCTCTCAAGTTTTACATCATTTCGTTCCAGATCGTAGGGATACTTAGAATTTGTTTCAGCGTGGGGGGGGGGGGGGACTGTTGTTTTGGAAAAAAAGAATACGGTACGTAATCTAAACAGGAAAAACCAGCATTTTTGGTCAATTCTAGGGGGCCCTGATCCCTACTACACCTCTAGATCCGCGCGTCTTAGATGGCTTACTAATCTATTAATCCATAATAGATTTGAAGCGAAGAAATGATGAGAAGAACTAAAGAAGCGAAGAAATGATGCGAAGAATTGAAGAAGCGAAGAAATGATGTGAAGAATTGAAGAAGCGAATCAATGATGCGAAGAATTGAAGAAACGAAGAATTGAAGAAATTATGCGAAGAATTGAAGAAATTATGCGAAGAAGCAAAGAAATAAAAGTGTCTTCGCATCATTTCTTCAATCCTCGCCTCGTGATATATATATAATAGGGCGAAGAAGTGAAGAAACGATGTCCTCTTATGAACACCGAACGATTACCATAAGGAAGATCGCATTGATATGCACTTACTAGTATTTTCACGTTTCAGAATTTGTATTACTAATATTTCAATTTTTGGAATAGGGTTGTTGTTGTAACAGAATAGATATCAACCAAAATCTAATGTGGTACGTGTGACTATTCGGGTATCGTGCCCGGTTAGCTTAGTCGGTAAGAGCGTCTGCCCTGTAAGCAGAAGGTCTCGGGTTCAATTCCCGGACCGGCCACATTTTCCATTCCGCCTGTGGCAGTAATTTGGTGCCGTGAGAGTGAACCTCATGAGTTGCTTGTGGTTTAGGGCAACTATGGGGTAGAACCAGAGATTTATTTGTCTTTCTTTATGAGGTTTCCGGTTAACATCTTTGGGAAACCTCAAAAATTTGGCGGAGTGGAGTGTGACGGTTCGGGTATCGTGCCCGGTTGGCTCAGTCGGTAAGAACGTCTGCCCTGTAAGCAGAAGGTCTCGAGTTCGATTCCCGGACCGGCCACATTTTCCATTCCGCCTGTCACAGTGGATATCAAAATAGTCGAAAGAACTCACCCTCATTCCGCAAGTTTCGATCAAGTCATTTGATTTTTCAACTCTTTATCCAACGATTCTGCATTCCAAATTGAGAGTGTTAAAAAAAATCCAAATCATTTAGAATACCTTGCAATTGACCGAGAAAAAAGGACAACTGAAAATTATCTTTAGTTAAATGAAAATGCTCGCTGATATAATTTTCAAAATTTACAAGTTCTTTTAAGTAAGTTTAAAGTCACAAGAGTTAAATACAGTTGTTTTTTCAAATTTACAAGTACTGAACAAAAAAGAAAGGTTTACAAAATATATAGCCTTGAGTTACTGAAGTAAAGTAAAGGAATATATACATATATATAGTGTTACGTTATCATATGGCTCAATATGTCATGCCGTGGATCTCGGTAAGATTTCCAACAGCGTAACTATGTCAAATCAAGTACGCAGGGGTCAATAAGAAATGGTTGGTATTTTTCCGCAGAATACTCAAGTAAGATGCAAAGTAGACCATTTTCACATTACCGTTAGACTTGCATTTCAGACACTCTAAGACCGGACATCACAACTTTTGATGTAATTTTTCATTATGGTCGTGATCGTGTAGACCCGTTTCGACGTCACAGTTTTAAAAAGTTACGTCAAATGTTGTCATGTCGGGTCTTGGACTGTATAAAATTCAAGTCTACTGCGTTGATGTGAAAGTCTATTGAAATGCACAAAAGGTAGAAGACGACGATTTTCATTAATTCTGACATTTTCAGAAAATGTGAGGAATGAATAGTGCATGGACTCTAAGCTCATGTTAACCAAAGTTTCAGAAGAAACCAACCAATATTTCAATTAAAACGAACCACAAGAACTCGTATTTTGCAAGGCCTCTTTGTTGGTGCCTCGACTTCGCCTCGGTCAATATTTTCATAGTAAGTCAATATCACAGTACACTGAGTTAACAGTCCATAATTGTATAATAAATTTAGCTTCAATATTTGACAAAGCTGCCAACTCATCATCTGATTAAACCTAATCGTGCAGGAATAGTATAATCTTATAAGTGATAGGGTTTGTTCCTGTCATACTTTCTACTCAAAGTAGGTGTGTAAATTGGGTGGGGGATGAGACCGAAGACCGAATCCCCTACATATTTACTCACCTACTTTGAGTAGGAAGTAAGGCAGGAATAAACCCTATAACGAATTTACCATGCCGAAAACCATCTGTAACGTTTTCTCTGTAAGTTTGGACGTTTGAAAACTTAGTGACCTACCTCGGAGTCAAGGTAGGACACCACGTGATCGTAATACTGCGACGTCATTGGCTGAAATAAGTACGAGGCGTGATAAGGATTTTAAAGAAGTCATACAATTAATGTATCAATACAAATTTTAGGATCTGCTTTCTTACGAGTATGCCAATGTTAAACGTCTTCAAATTCGATAGCATCATTTAAAACCAGATTTTGCAGCATGCATGGACCGGAGATGCTTGCCTCGGGTACTCAACCCTCGTCAGTGATCCTCAGTCTAAACAATGTAATATGGCCAAAAGGGTGTGAAAATTATTAAGTCAAAAATGCACCGAAAGACGTAGCAGAATGGGTGGGATATAATGCTACAGGACCCACGTTTTAGAAATTTTAATAAATTTTGTAACAGATAATTTTAAATGCGTTGAAGAGACAGACGATCAACCGAAGATGATCGAACTTGTATACTGTGTTCTTCATCGTGCATTAACATCGACGGCGGATGCGGCTAGCCAACAGGGGATGCTTACTCCTCCCGGGCACCTGATCCCACCTCTAGCTTGCTAGGGGTCCGTCGATGCTCAACATAGTGCTCTATTGTGAGTGCTGTTGAGATTATCGTCAAGATCTTCTTTAACTTATTTGGCTACATGTGCCCTCGGGGACTCCTGGTCCACCAGCAGTGACACTCACCAAGTAGTTCAATAGTTAAACGTCTTCAAATTCGATAACATCATCTAAAACCAGATAAATTTGCAGCATGGACCAGACATGCACGCCTCGGGTACTCAACCCTCGTCAGTGATCCTCAGTCTAAACAATGTAATGTGGCCAAAAGGTGTGAAAATTATTTAAAAGTCCAAAGAATACACCGAAAGACGTAGCAGAATGGGTGGGATATAACGCTGCAGGACCCACGTTTTTAGAAATTTTAATAAATTTTGTAACAGATAATTTAAATGTGTTGAAGAGACAGACGATCATCCGAAGTTGATGATTTCTAGACGTTCCGGCCACAAACCAATCCGGCCACGGCTCTCTGACCCCAGTCGATGCGGCCACTGACGCATCCGGCCACAGGTACCCCCAGACGATCCGGCCCCCGTATACTTTTTACAAGCCATGGCCATGCGCCAATTACCCTGTCAATGTATAAACCCCGGACGATCCGGCCCCTGTATACATGTATATATGTGGAATATGTTATACCCCAAGTCGATCCGGCCCCTGTATACCTTGTATATAATACCCCAAGTATACTATGTATATATAAATACTTTTAATTCTTATATTCCCAGACGATCGGCCACCGTTAACATGTACTGTATATAATTACTTTGCAGATAATAATGACTATCCCCAGACGATCCGGCCCTGTTTATTTACATGTGCATTAAATGTATTAGGTATCGCAAGAAAACCCGGCCCGGTATAGAACCCCAGACGATCCGGCCCCTATATACTTGTACAGAAAATAAATTAATATTACTATAACGTATATCCCCAGACGATCCGGCCACTTTTTACATCAATAATTTTTTTAACCCAAGATGATCCGCCCCCATATAATGGACAATACTGAATTTACATTCTGAGGTTTCATTTTTTTTTTCACATTTATTTTTTTTTTTTCTAATCCTTTTTTTTTTCATCTGATATAACATGTTTGGTTATAACAACGCATTACGGGAATAGTTTTTCACATTTAACATATAACTGTAGTTGAAGTTTGACTTTTGTAAAGCTTTTAATAACAAGAAATAAAGTATTCTTTAAAAACAATTAAATCACCAATTTGAAATATTAATTTAGTTAAGTTAATTAAGAGAGAAATGTATGTTTATCAAAGTGATGCTGTGAACCCAAGCCCAGAAGACACTGACTTTGTTTGTATGACAAGCTGAAACAATATAGATAAAATAGATTCATTATGAATTCATATATAATTATTTGAACAGTTCACATCTTAATTACGCTGCGTGTGCTAATTATCAGTAAATCAAAGTGAATACCGCATAATTATATTCATTAAAAGAGATGACTGAACTTCACACAAGCTGACAAAAAAGTGAGCATGTTTGTAACATAAGCCAAGATGAAATGTTTAAATACTGGGTATCTCATCAATTCTACATCACAATCACCATGTCTTCCTTGTGTGTTGAATGTAACCAAGTCACTAGAATGCGACCTGTGTTCTAGCAGGCAGCACCGCACCTGCAATACAAATATTACGCAGGAACAGTACAGAGCCATGAAAAGACGGGAAATAGAATTGCCGTTCACTTGCAGCAGATGTAGACTTCCTATTCCTGATCGCAGCCCTCTTCAAGATGACATTGAAAATGTGTTGGCTCCACCCGCTAAGCGTTGCAGACGCAAAATCCCTAAGATTAAAAAAAGTAAGCAAAAGCATCAACCGCTTCAACCTCCCTCACCAACGCCACTGCCATCGACGCCACTGCTGTCATCTACCCACATTGATGATGATGATGATGATGATTATGACTTCCCGCCACCCCCATCACCACTCGATGTACTTGACCTAGATGACTCATACCCAGATGTTGATGTATCACTGCCTCCTCCGCCTACTCCACTGATTTCATCTACACAACCAATGGACTCACTTACCCGACCAATGGACCAAACATCAACCCAACCAACCCACTCAATGGACCACTCACCTACTCGACCAATGGACCACTCACCTACCCGACCAATGGACCAAACATCAACCCAACCAACCCACTCAATGGACCACTCACCTACTCGACCAATGGACCACTCACCTACCCGACCAATGGACCAAACATCA
The DNA here is from genome assembly GCA_028142955.1 of Pinctada fucata. Lineage (NCBI taxonomy): Eukaryota > Metazoa > Mollusca > Bivalvia > Pterioida > Pteriidae > Pinctada > Pinctada fucata. The sequence goes on along the minus strand of AP027102.1, from coordinate 46,081,645 downwards.
ACCCAACCAACCCATTCAATGGACCACTCGCCCACCCACTCAATGGATCACTCACCTACCGACAACTCATTTGACGTCTCCGTACTCATCAACCCAACCAATCCTATCAACGAGAGTGACATCCAACAAAATGGTCGCAACGACACAATCCTAGATGATGAACCCGTTACATATGAGATTGTGGAGAAGGGGTCCAAACAACGTGCCAAGAAGCTTGTCAGCAGCGATGGTTATGCCTACACTGTAAAGAAGACCACTCAGTATGCCACCTACTGGAGATGCAGCGTGAGGAGTAGTACTCTGTGGTGCCGGGCTTCCGTTACTCAGAGGGGAACCACCTTTACACCAGGACCAAACGCACATGACCACCCAGCAGACCCAGGCCTCCGGACCAAAACCATGGTTTACGCAACAGTCCTAGACACCGCATCTACCGACCCAACATACCTTTACATATAATTTACTACCTATTGGTACCAAAACCACAAAAGTAAATGAAATCTTAAACAGAATTAGTTCCAATGAAATGCACAGCAAAACATGTACAGCGGATATCAAATCTAAGTCCCCCCCTCTTCCTACTAAAAAACACAGGGGCCGGATCGTCTTGGGGTACAGGGTTTTAATGGTTATATACACAGGGGCCGGATCGTCTTGGATGTTTGATTATAAACGAGGGCCGGATCGTCTGGGGACATTGTTTATTTAGATACACAGGGGCCGGATCGTCTTGGGGTACAAGATTTTAATGGTTATATACACAGGGGCCGGATCGTCTTGGGGTACAAGATTTTAATGGTTATATACACAGGGGCCGGATCGTCTTAGGTAGTTGATTAACGGGGCCGGATCGTCTTGGGTACATGTGGCCGGATTGACTAGGGGCCGGATCGTCTGGGGCCGGTTCCCATTTCATAGTGGCCGGATTGGTTTGTGGCCGGATCGTCCTGTTACCATATTCCTCTAGGATTAAGATTAGTTGCAGATCAAGATTAACTATCGTTGTTTTTAAAATAGTTAATATTTTTGAAGGACGTTGTTTTATCGGATTCTTTTGCACCAATACACCATACATTTGGAGATTATTCCTCCTGTCATTATGAAGCTTATTACATCAACTGTAAGTCTGTATTTCTGCATTGTACTAAGCTACATGTAATTCATAAGTTGCGCAATTCCAATCAGGCAAATCCGTGTTGCAAATGACGAGCCCTAGTTTGCTCTTCCGTGTGTTTCATTTGATCCTTTTTGGTACTTTTGATGAGGATGCCTTTGCATGTCTCGTTGTGCCCAATTGTTTGCTCTGAATTGTTTTTCAGATGTTCACCGTTTTTTTAATCCCGTGTTTAACATATATACTGTCAATGCAAATTATTGGTTTTGCCAGAGAACTTTTCATATAAAATTATGTCCTACCGATCATATTTTTTCCTTGAGGTATATTTGATTTTGTCATGTTTTGTTTCAAAATCCTGGTGATTTCATTGTTGTTTACCTTGTGTTAGGCTTTGTATGATATTCACATTGGATATATTTTCCTTCCATCCCTTTTAGCTCTACTGGTCAAAGACCTGTCGAGCTTATGCGAGAAACCTCTGAATCTGTGAATAATAAGAAATTCATTTTTTTTTGCATTATAATGGGCCTATGGTCTAGTTGTGCACCTGTTCTGTTTGGGCCCTTGACCCCCAGGGTCTTGGAAAATGGGTGTGGTTATTTTCACCTATAAAACTCTATGTAATCTTGTGGACACCAATTCTCAGAAATTATAATTGATAGGAAATTAATTCTTTTCGCATTACGATGGGTTTGTGGTCTAGTTGTGCACCTGATATTTCGTTTGGGCCCCTTACCCTCAGGGTCTTGGAAAATGGGTGTGGTCATTTTCTCCTATAGAACTCTAATATAAATCTATGTAATATATGATTGATAGGGAACTATTTCTTTGTGCAGTATAATGTGTTTATAGCCTAGTTGTGCATCTGATATTTTGATTTGAGCCCCTGACCCTCGGGGTCTTGGAAAATGGATGTGGTCCTTTTCTCCTATTTCACTCAATGCAATCTCGTGAACATTAATTCTCAAAAAGTAAAAATGATAGAGAGGTAATTCTTTTTGCATTATGATAAGTCATATAACTCTATGTAATCTTCTGGTTGCCAATTTTCGGAAAGTATAATTGATAAAGAGTTAATTCTTTTTGCATTATAATGCGATTGTGGTGAAGTTGTACACCTGGTATTTTGTTTGAGATCCTGAACCTCCGGGTCTTTGAAAAATAGGTGTGGTCATTTCTCCAATATACGTCTATTTAATCTTGTGAACACCAATTATCAGAAAGTTTATTCTTTGTGCATTGTAATGGGTCTATAGTCTAGTTATGCACATGATATTTTGTTTGAGCCCCTGACCCCCAGGGTCTTGGAAAACGGTTGTGGTCATTATAACTAAGTAATCTTGTGAACATCAACTCTCTGAAAGTATAATTGATAGAGATCGTGTGAATTCTTTTTGCATTATAATGGGTATGTGTTCTAGTTGTGCACCTGATATTTTGTTTGAGCCCCTGATCCCAGGGCCTTGAGAAATGGGTGTGTTCATTTTCACCTACATAACTCTATTTCTGTGAACACAAATAATTGATGGCGAGTTCATTCTTTTTGCATTATAATCGGTATATAGTATTGTTGTGCAACTAATATTTTGTTGGAGGTCCTGACCCCCAGGGTCTTGGAAAATGGTTGTGGTCAATTTCTCCGACCGGTACATTATTTGTTATCTAGTGAACACCAATTCTCAGAAAGTATAATTGATAGAAAGTTAATTCTTTTTGCATTATAATGGGTCTGTGGTCTTGTTGTACACCTGATACTATTTCTTAGCCCTTGACCCTTTTGGTCTTTGACAATTGGTGTACCACCTACATGGGTACTATCAAACAACCTGGAGAGCTTCAGGTTCGACAGAGACTTCTAGTTATATTACTATAATTGAAATTTGAACAATGGATTAGAATCATAGTTTTATTTTATTTTAATTTCAAGATAATAAATTAACAATACATTATTTACACATATTCATCAATTAGTAAATAAAACAAATAAAATTGCATGTTTTGAGCTTTTGTGAAAGCATTAATGTGATTGTTGTGCTAATTATTTAAAAAAAAACTGTGTACATTGATTGTTGTTTTGAATTTGTCCTGCAGTATCTGATGCAAAAGAAATTTGTCCTGCAATATCTGGTGCAATAGAAAAGCAAGACTATTTTTATCTGTCCAGCAGACATTGCATGCCCAAAATGTCAATTGTTCATACGAATTTGACGTCTTCAGGCCTCCATCCTTCATCTCTCTCCTCTTCCTCAAATCCGTCCTCTTTTTCCTCTTCCACCTCCTCAAACGTTGACATATGATTTGCTCCACTAGCGATCCTCCGGAGGTGTGAGAGGGTTTCCTGTTGCAATGTTTCCCCGTGACCATATGGAAGCGACTTTCTACCTCCTTCTAGTGACAGACATGTGGCTTTTTTCAACTTCTTTTTGAAACTTCGTTTTGATTTTCTCTTCTTTTTGATCATTGGACCTTTGGTGACAGGAAAAAAATGTTTAATAAAGAAAACATTTTACTCCTCTGAATATTGAACATTCTAAGATAAAGTTCATTAGAAAGAGCAATGAAAACGAACACTACTAACTAAAGGGTACACGTATATTCAAGGAAAAATACCAGCAAAGCATGGTAAAAGGAAAGAATGATAATTTTGCTAAAGTATGAAAACTAATGGAACTCATCATTATCATGGTAATTATAAGAAGCAATTTTAAGACCACTTGTATGCTTCTTACATTTAACATGAGTATTTTCATACATTTTATTTCCCCTTGAACAATTTCTTTTAAATGACACCCAACGCATCTTGCAAACTGAAGCATGCAATTCATTTAGTCAAATTGATATATAAGTTTCATGTTTGTACTTACCACAAGCACTTATGCATGAATCTATTTTTGACGATGATATGCCTTCAGCTATACATAACTTTTTCAAAGCTCCTATAATTTTCTGAAACATGAGTCAATCAACTTTTAACACGGTTTTCATCATCAAATTCATACTCCAAAATACGCAATCAATCAGCGCTGATAAGTTCATTTCCTTTCATGTGCAATTCTGTATTTTCATTCATGCAGACGACAAGTTGTTCATTTCTATGAACATGGGAAGTAAGAAATTATGTGAATAAGACATTTAAATGAATAATAACGAGAAACAAAGCTGTTGCTGTTACCTGATGATACATGTTTTCTACTTCACTGTCATTTAGTTTCTCCTCGTATTTTTTCTTTTCGTTGTAAACCATTTTTAGCTGGAGATGGGCCTGGTCCATGACAGCCATTACCAAACCTTGGAAATAAAGATGATACAAAAATGACAACTTCGTAAAAAGCTTAAGGAATTTCTCCTCTGTGGAGTAGTGAGCAGTATAATCAAACTTGAGTTTTGTTTTGTTTTTGTTTTTGTTTTATTTTGTTTTGTTTTTTTTTTTTGTTGTTGTTGTTGTTGTTGTTGTTTTTTTTTTTTTTTTGGGGGGGGGGGGGGGGGTTGGGTTTGGGGGGTTTTTTAGTTGTTTTTGGTGTTCGTCTGCCCTTTTGTGTCTTTTATGCTTAGGCCACAGTTATTTAATATTTTGTTTTACGTCCCGAACTTTTTTCCGAAAGGTACCCTTGCTCCAGGCATGAAAACATACAAACACAACATCAATATGAAGGAATTTTGAAAGGAAGACTGAAAAACAACTAATATCTCTTGATATCATTGATGGTATTCGAAGGTATTCAATATCATTAACTGATTTTTTTACATGGAAAATGCATGTTTGTGTGTGTGTTTATTTTCGGAGAAAATCTCCAAAAGTTACTCACCCGCGGACGTGAAACAAAACATTTATTTTCTATGGCCTTATTTACTCGGTGTTTGCGTATTTGTGTGTTTCGTTGTTTTCTGTGAGTGCTGCAATGGAGTCCTGTTGGAGATCCCCTCCTTTCTTGTGTTGCATGTGACTTATATGGGGTTTGACAGTAAGTGTTTTAAATGTTTTCCCTGACATGGTCGCCATAGCACTTTCCGTATAGAAAAAACCTCAAACAGCGCATGTTTTTAGGTATTTTCTTTTTTCTTTTCATGTGCGTGAACATCAATGGCGGGCGCGGGTAGCCAAATAGGGGATGCTTGCTCCTCCCGGGTACCTGGTCCCACCTCTAGCTTTGCTAGGGGTCTGTCGATGCTCAATTTGGTGCTCTATTGTGAGTGCTGTTGAGATTGTCGCCAGGATCCTATTTATCTCATTTTGGTAGTCATACTCCTTGTGTATACAAGTGTGTCGATTTAGTTTGTGTTTTCGTCTTTGTTAGAATGTTTACACATTAGTCAAGTTTGTTCGCAAAATTGTTAATATGGGTTTTTGTAAAGGTGTATGACAATGTGTGCATGTTGTTTTTAAGGTTCCTCGTGTATAGGAAGTTTCCGTATTTGTTTGCTTTTGTCTTTTTATATTTGATTTGGTATTTGTATTTGCTATCTTGTTTGCGTGACCTATATTTGAAAGTATTTTCGTTCTTGTATTTTTGCAAATGCACCGCATATAAAAAGTATATAGACCGACTTGCGCCTCTATCAATGGAAAGTCAAACATTTCGTGTGCAATTTCTTTTTTAAAATTTTATTGAACAAGGCATTGTGGCTATCAGCGAATTTGTTCGCCTTCTGATAAACTCCCTAAAAGCTTTTCTCTGTCTTTAAACGTAACGCTAGAAAGATATCCTAAGTATCATTAAATAATTTCTAATAGCAAACGATACATTACTTCGTATTTGATTTTCGATAATTGAATAAGCATTGACCACATTTTGTTAAGTACATTATATTGCATTGAAAAGACAATAACATTTCAGATCAAAAACAATCTCCCAAACTGGCAATGCAAAGAACAGAAACTGAAGACATTTTACAAAACTTAAATACCAACTTGTCCTACTGGGCGAGCGGAAGATTCATTCAGTATTCCTCTGAGGATTAATTAGGCACGGTCCATTTGATATTCTGGGGGGGGGGGGCTTGGGTTTTTTTTCGAAAAAAATAATTTTGCTCTCAATTTTGATGAAAAAAATTAATTTGCTTATGGTGTGACTGAAAAAAATAATCTTGCTCTCACAAATAATCTGAATTTGAAGAATTACCATAAAATTTCGCTAAAATTCTTGAAAATTATCCGGCTCGCTTCGCTCGCCGCAGTTTTCAAATTGTATCAAAAATTTTTGGCTCGCTTCGCTTGCCATAGTTTTCTATCGAAACATTATTTACTAATAGCAAACTTCATATTTTTGAAGATATCAAAAGTTATACAAAAACATGTATGTGAAAGAAAAAGGCTTCCTTAAAAGCTTACATATACATTGTATTACAATATTTATGTATTGCTATTGATACATGTTGCATGTATCCCATAGACAAAATGATAGTTCCGATTATTTTGTCTATGGGATACATTGTAAGCTTGGAAGGAGAACTTCAGTTATTCACCAAACATGTACCTTATATTAAAAAAATTGAGAATTGAATTGTAAAATCTTTTATCTCGATCTGTTTAAAATGTGAATTGAACACTTGCATAAAAGTAATCTAATATATTAATATATTGAGTTTTGGGTAAAAATATAAATAATTTCTATTGATAATTTAAAACACAAACATTCCTAATATGCGCATCACTTTGTTAAAAAAAATTTCCTTGCTCCAACTTTGCAAGAAAAAAAAATTTTGCCTTGGTCCGGGGCGAAAAAAATAATCTTGCTCCGACAAAAAACCCAAGCCCCCCCCCCCCCCCCCCCCCCCCCCCCCCTGAATATCAAATGGACCATGCCTTACTAAATTCGACCTGTAGTGATTTATTATGATTCCCTCGTCATCTGTGTTAAAATTGTAATTATCGCGTCAAAGAAATTACTTGAGAATCACAGATGTACAAAACCCGAATTCTCGCAGGAAACAAGGCATAAACACCTTATTAAACAGCGCATTTTGGAACTTACTTTCATTTTGAAAGAACTACACGTACTTGTTATCTCAGCGATTCCTTGAAGTCGGGGACAATGGATCATTTCGAACTAAAATATCATTGATGAAAACACGCTAGTTCCATCGCACTAAAACCAGCTTAGAAGGTGGACAAGCTAGAGCACAGGCACCAGATTCCTAGAATAAAAAACTAAAACCCAATCTTAAACGCCCGTTCATCTTCTTTTTACCCTCTCGTAAGTTTCGTCAGGATTTCTCTTTAAAGCTGCATGTATATTAGTATTTTCTCCAGATATTTAGCTTCACGATCGTATCCTACTTATCATTGACTATATGTGCATTTAGCCGCAATTAATCCTAATACCTTATTTTTTAATCGAAATCTACACTTTACGCTATTCTTTGACCGTGCAGTATGTAAGTTTGAGTGGTCATTCCTTGTCGCTAACGGTAAAGTGTAGGTTTCTACTCATGGGAGCTGTAGTGCCTTAGAAAGGAAAAGTACGGAGATAAAGAGAGTTATTTACTGGCAGCAGGGTTGGAACATGCAGTTTAGTTGTTTTCTTTTCACATCTATTGTTAGATGTTAGATAACTACATATGATACTCTTATCAATATAAACATTAAAGAAGTACCTATTAGTCATTCAGTCTCAAAGTCGAGAAGGCGAGGAAAAATCATTAGAATTTCCATAATAACATTCCGAAGTGAGACCAGGTGCCCGGGGAGAGTCAGCGTGCATACAACACCCTTCGCAACAGCTCCATAGAAACTTGTCAAAATTGGTGATTGTCTTGATGTACATATTGATGTACGCATCAGGTAAGTATTTCTGACACACATTCAATCACAATTCAGAATGTCACTGATCATTCGGGAAAGGAGAATCTGATATGCTTTTATTATATCCCCGTAACGACCAAAGAACTTCCTAAAAGATGATTTCAGCCGTTGTGCAATATAACCCTTACTTGCAAGCCGTATGTACGGAAGCCCGTTAGTGCCAAATATGAATAAATAAAAATGGAGGAAATGCGAAATATATTTAGGAAAATGCGAAATAAATTAAGGAAAATGAGAAATAAATTTAGAAAAACGAGAAATAAATTAAGGAAAATGAGAAATATATTTAGAAAAACGAGAAATAAATTAAGGAAAATGAGAAATATATTTAGAAAAACGAGAAAAATATTTAGGAAAACGAGAAAAATATTTAGGAAAATGAGAAATATATTTAGAAAAACGAGAAAAATATTTAGGAAAATGAGAAATATATTTAGGAAAAAACGAGAAAAATATTAAGGAAAATGAAAAAAATATTTAGCAAAAACGAGAAATATATTTACAGAAGGTGGAAATATAAAAACAGGGAAATCACAACAAATAATTAAAGCTTGACCTTGCCACTTCCGAAACATTAATGAGTAATGAATTACGGTATCTATATTTATTCCACTTCCCCGCAACTCCCGCTGCTTTTACACGAGAAATGAATCCTATGTATACGGGCAAAGATGCATGTGTAATATTATCTGTCTGGAATTTGGCATTGCAGCTCTTGCAAACATCCATTTCGAAGACTGTTTAGTTTATGATGCGCCTTGACCAGTACCAATCGTTTATTTCTCTCGTAAAAGCAGCGGGGGTCGGGGAAGAAGTGGAAGAAATACAAGAAGGTCTTTATCTCCCGATAATCTCATTAATATTCTGGGATTGGTAAACGGAGAGTGTAGTGGGGGAATTTAATGTTTATATACATATCGTATTTCTTTTGTGGTTTCCATTTATATCTATGGGGAGTGAACAGTACCCCTTCCGCCCCTTCCTCTCCATCCCGCCCCTAAGCTTCCTGCTCCCATCCCCTGAATTCCTCCTCCCTCCCCTTTACCCTTCCTCCCGCCACTCCCTTCTTCCAACCCCTGCCCTCCCTCCCACCTTCCGCCCCTGTCCCTCCCCTTCATCCCCCCATTTCACCCTGTCCACTCCCTCATTTATATTTCCACTTTCTGTAAATCTATTTCTCATTTTCCTAAATATATTTTTCATTTTTTCCTAAATATATTTCTCACTTTCCTAAATATTTTTCTCGTTTTTCTAAATATATTTCTCATATTCCTAAATATTTTTCTCATTTTCCTAAATATTTTTCTCGTTTTTCTAAATATATTTCTCATTTTCCTTAATTTATTTCTCGTTTTTCTAAATATATTTCTCATTTTCCTTAATTTATTTCTCGTTTTTCTAAATATATTTCTCGTTTTCCTTAATTTATTTCTCGTTTTTCTAAATTTATTTCTCATTTCCCTTAATTTATTTCGCATTTTCCTAAATATATTTCGCATTTCCTCTTTTTTTATTTATTCATATTTGGCACTAACGGGCTTCCGTACGTATGGCTCTAACGATGAAATCTTCATACTAGGAACATGCTCTGACGTACCGTATGAGCTGGGAAACAAAAACGCCAAAAAGCAGAAGACGGAATATTGCTACTCATGATAGGGAAGTTAGTTATGTGGAACCTGAAATATTCACGCATGTCTCAGATTTTGGATATTTTTTGTGTACAAGATTAATATGATGTCCTGAGAACAAATTGACCTTCCATTTTTTTCTCCGACGTTCCGTTGCCATGGTAACCAAGATTTTGTATAAAAACACCTTTAAACAAGGCATTTTTATGCATCCCGTTACCATTGAAACAATTATGTTTAATGTATATGTAATTTTCTGAAAAGATTATTTGCATCCTCTTAAGTTAATACAATTTGATTATTCAATGCTCCTTCTTTATGTATGTCATGTAAATTTGGTTCAATTTAAAGAAAAATTGCTTATTCAAAATGAGCCATTTTCGGCCAATTTAGGCCTTATTTTACCTATATTTCACTTACTTTTGACATGAGTAATAATGCAATTGCACAAGATTTGAAATACAGTTGACTATTTCCTGAAGAGTATTATCCTAGGACTTCATGGGAATCGAAGGAAATTTATGTAGAAATGAGATTTTTCTGTTTATATGCCTTTGAAATAGGTTACCATGGCAACATTTGGTACGAAGGTGTAAATACCTGACTTAAGTAAAAAGCTAATTTCTAAAGATGTATGCTTGCTATCGTTACAAAAATTGGTATTTAGGTGTATTAAAGACCATTTGATACTATCATGATCTTGAGAAAATGTCAAGGTCATTTGCTCAGTTTTCAAGGTCATTGAAAAATATTTGCTATTTTCAGGCCAAATTTTGTGTTTTTTCGCTAAAAAGTGACATGATTAACAGTAAACAGTATGGAACTTTGGTAAAACAATCAAGTAGGGGTGAAAGTATGATAAATGTATTATTTGGTAGAATGAGAATCAAAATTATCAAAGTCCATTGAAGATCCAAATAAATGACACATATTTTACACGAAAAATTCAGAAAATCTCAATTTTATGCTCTTTTGATTGTATGTCATACATAGAAGTGAAATACAATTTAACAAAATTGTGATGAATTCTACTTCTTTCTGATCGGTTGTTCTACTGTAAATATTTAAAATCAAAATATGTAATGTAATGTAAAAATAAGAGAGAGAAATCAATTTAAAATAATTGGAAGTCCTTAATTTTTGTCTAAATTTTAGTCTAAAGTTAGAAATGACCTTGAGATTTGGACAGATGACCTTGAAATGATTTGAAGGTCTACTGATAATGATAAATGTAATTTGTATACAGGTATGCTATTTCATAATCATAGGACTCAAACATGAGGAAAAACAATGTTTTTAAATATGCGGTATATGGTAATACTGATTCCAAGTTGCTATAGCAACAGATTTTGATTGGCATTCATGAAAAAATGGTGAAATTCACCATAAATTTCATCTCTTGATTTTTTCCAGTTATGGACATTTATTATGTCAAGGTGACATTAAATACCCATAACATGCACCAAATTATGTTCAAAAACAGGCCAAAAATGACCCTAAAATTAGACCTTATTTTTGATAAATTTTCACATAATTTGACTGAATATGAACAACTACCTTATCACCCCCCCCCCCCCAAATGTATTCTTGTAAGAGTTGAACTTACAAAGAAAAGTTTTTGTGTTCATAAAGTAAATTTTGACCATGGTTTCCATGGCAACAGAATGCCACAATATGTGTCATTTCTCATGTATATTGGGGTGCCAAATAGATGGACCCCGTTACCATGGCAACAATGGTTCAAATAAAACAATATGGTTTGTTTTAATTGTTTTTACATTAAGTATGATAATTACAGAAAGTTTCATCAAAATCCATGACATGCCGTAACCAGCTGTTTTAGGTTTTTACAGAGAATCCATATTAATGTGTCCTGTGGCGGGCTGTAGTTTTATCTGATGTCATTTGTGTGGGTTTGTTTCGCTGAGACATTGCAGGGTGGTCATGCTGGAGGTACGTCCCTTTTCCTTATGACTACCCAGGGTAACGGGAGTGCTAGGATTTGTACGATATCTTCTATTGAATATATGATGAAACCTTTAAGGTATACAGTGTCTATTATGGAAGAGAATGATTATTGTTACAGATTTACTTACTGTTTGAAACCCTGATTACACGCCAGGGTAACAGGAATGCTAAAATTTGTACGATATCTTCTATGGGATATATGGTGAAACCTTTAAGGTACACAATGTCTAATATGAAAGACGCTATCACAACCATGCCATCGAAAAGCTGAAATAAAAACAACCATAAACTGTATTTATTCACTCAATTCTCAACGTTTCGGTCGCAAACATTTATCAAGAAAAACAAACTTAAACTATTGTCACATTTTTTTCATATCTGACTTCCTCAATTCATCATAACAATCATGATTGTTTTGATAAATTGTGGAAGTCAGAATGTAAAAGAAAATGTGAAAATGGCCTGCGGTCGAAACGTTGAGAATTGAGCGAATGAATACAGTTTATACTACATTCCCTTTGATTTAAACAATCAATCAATTTTCATTACCTTGATATGTCATAAAATGTCAAATAGTTTGAAGAGATAGATATACAGTTAAACCTGTCTTAGCCACCCACTGTGTTTCGTTTCCAAAGTAGACAATTTTCATAAAAATAAACCTCTATCGAAAGACCATCTGTCCTATGTGACCTTTTTGTGACATTTCTTTGAAGGATATTTTGATATATAATAGGTTTAATTGTATAAGAACATGAATATTAATATCATTATAATCATAATATATAGCTATAAACACTATCATTTTTATAATTTTTCACTCATTTTTCCGGGAAAAAAATATTTTTAAAAAACTTTTTAAATCAAAATGAATTAAATCTCATCTTAAATTTTGATTTTTAGGATTTTTTAGGATGTATTCTGGATAGCTTCACAATAAAGCCAATTTATATGGGCCCAATATGTCACGTATTCTTTCCGGAAATCCCTGGATAATTTTAGTTTTTTATTTGTTATCTGGAAAAAAGTTCAGCTGAATATCTTATCTAGTCCTTTAACTTGCTGCTAATGATAAATATATCAAATTAATATGCATTTATCTCGATATACCTCTACATTTTGCATTCCAATGTTTGCGTTGTATTGTGTTTTCTTTTGTTTTCTTTTGGTTTTTTTTTCAGAATGTACTCAATACACTTACCTCAAGCCTCCTTCTGAGAATATCTTTCCCATATGACACCACTTTAAGGATGACCTACAATAAAAGAAAGTAGGCACTTTATGGCTTTATGTTTTACGACTTGCAATAACATTAAATTTGAGTACACGCTCAAGAGGAGTGGAAAATTGGCAACATAGTAGTTAAGACTATTCAAACATTTTAATATTTGTATTTTGACGGTAATTTGTATAAATGAAGTGTGCTCGTGGAGAAGCAGGTATAATCGGACGAGCTCATAGAATCTTCTATTATCAGACTATGGTTCTATGGTCTTAGACAAATGAGACATTTGAAAAAAAACATATTTACTTTAATTAACTTGCCAGATACACATGTACATGTAAATCACTTCTTTTTGTTTTCTTAAACATTTGAGTCAATTGTGGGATGCACGAACGTATAGCTCGATGTATAAAAAGGTGAAGGTTATTTCACTGTGGTACAATACTCATGTACTTACATGTACATGTGAATGCGATTTGGCAAAAAGCTTACTACTTACTACTATAGTCGTTAGTTCTTTTTGACAAGTCTCTCAAGTAAAATGAGAGTTTGTAAATATATTTTCTTGTCAAATAGAAAACAAAACCCCCGGTACCCCCACCCCTATTACCCCTCCTTTTCCTTCATTGATTTGCAAATCAATGCGTTATTTTTAATGGAATTATAGCCAATAGTGATGCATATGAATTAAATAAACAGTAACTAAATATAGGCTATGTGTTTGAGGTCAATATTTGATGAAAGTCAGAGTCATAATGTACTCGTAAAAACATCAATAATTCATAAATGCGAGTCTGATGAGTTGTCTACACAATGCGATCTGTCCGTCACTTTGTTTTGAAAAACTCTTTAACAAAGGGTGTCTCTGGAGACTCCCTTCTCCCTTGACGATACTGAACATTACAAATGATGCTGTATAATGCCAGCAAGATCAGTGCATTATTTGATGTTTTTCCTACACTAGTATATGTATATCAAAAGTATTACTTTTATTGTATGCGAGTCTATGACCGAGTGAGCTTAAGAGCAAACTGATTCTTTGTTAACAATTTTGGTGTCCCACTTCTATATTTACAGATACTAACAAAGTCAGAGTCAAACTTGCTTAGTACAACTAACCATCCCCAAATAAAGATTTTGGTATGACCGTGAAACAGAAGCTGAGAATTCTGGTTCAAATGAAATCTTGGCACCTGATGTATTTTTGGAATTGTTTAAGCTACTAGACATATCCAATGTCTAACCTTTTCTCTTCTCCAACCGCCGTCCCAAATAATGCTCTAATTCATGTCTTGGGTCTATCTTAACGCTATGGATTTGTCAGGTAAATAATTTTTGAAACAGGGGAGAAAATGCTGGAGGTGTAATTTGAAGTCTATCAGCTTTTGTAAAATATGAACAGAAGTATCACATGATTTTTTTAATTTCTCAAGATTTGCCTATTGTCACTGTTATACCAAATCTGTGTCTGGTGACAAAGAGTCGTCGTATAGCTAGATGTATAAAAAGATGAAGACCACGAAAACCCGGGAATAAAACTGTGGTATACAGAACTCATTTTTCTAAATGCAACTCGGCAAAAAAGCGTACTACTTTAGTCTCTGGACATTACAAATGTTGCTGTATAATGTCAGCAAGATCAGTGCATTATTTGAGTCATTTCTGGTGTCCCACTTCTATATTTACAAATACTAACAAAGTCAGAGTCAAACTAACTCAGTACAACTTACCATCCCTGAGTACAGATTGAGTACGGCAGTGTCGCATAATCAAAAGCTGGGACTGGTTCAAATGGAATAATGGTGATGTACATATGTCTTTTGACTTGCTTAATCTTCAAGACATACCCAATAACTAACCCTTTCTCCTTTCCAACTGCCATCTCAAATTATGCTGAAGATATTTCACGTCTTGTGTCTTTGTTTACACTGTAAGATTTCTCGAGTGAATAATTTTTAAACCAGGGGAGGGCATTTCTTGATGTATGAGTTGAAGTCTACGAGCTTAAAGTTTGTAACATGGTAAAAGATGTATCACCTAATTTTTTCTAGATCTGAAATTCTCAAACTTTGCCCATCGTCACTGTTATACTAAATCTGTATCTGGAGACAATGAGTTGTACAACTCATGTAAACTCTGGCCATGATTATGATGAAAGTCTGAATATATGACGTCATAAAAGACGCCATACGATTTATTGGAAATTCTGCTCTCTGATTGGTTACAAATACTTACTATGAGAACCAAAACAGCTAATATTGCAATGCTGG
This sequence comes from Pinctada fucata, assembly GCA_028142955.1. Lineage (NCBI taxonomy): Eukaryota > Metazoa > Mollusca > Bivalvia > Pterioida > Pteriidae > Pinctada > Pinctada fucata. The sequence goes on along the minus strand of AP027102.1, from coordinate 46,066,632 downwards.
CTTTATGAAATATAACTCCAAGTTTGATTTCTATTTGATGTCCGTTGTGATGTTTTGTAAGGAATGCAGGTAAATCTTCAACGGTAAATCCTAGTCCCTCGCCATGATTATGATGAAAGTCTGAATATATGACGTCATAAATGACGCCATACGATTTATTGGAAATTCTGCTCTCTGAATGGTTACAGTTTTTCATTCCTGATAATATTGTATTGTAATACTCATGTAGCTGAAATGTGTCGTATCGAAGAAAGCAAGCAGGATACACATGCGTCATTGATGAAGTAAACTTCCTGGTCAACAATTTTGCATCTTTCACCATTTCTGAAATATACAAAATTGTTAATATCAATAATTTGTTATACGCATTAAAGATACTTCATGTTTCGAATTCTGAAATGGTTTCACACCTTGCGGAAATTCTTTTGAAAACTCTTTTTTTTAACCATTTGTCGAATGAACTCAAATATGATATCGATCTCAAATTGTACAAGATAATATACTCATAATGTTAAACGTCTTTGAATTCAATAGCATCAGTTTAGAACAGATACAATTTCAGCATGGACCAGACATGCACGTTTCGGGTACGTAACGCTCGTCAGTGATCCTCTTTCTAGACAATGTTATATGTTATAAGAGTGTGAAAATTATTATGTCCAAAATATATGTTTTGATATCAATGATACGAAAGTAGTGACAGAAGTAGAAATAAATATGATATGAGCAAAAACGTTTCTCACCTTTTATGTAATGAATATCCAAAATCAATCCAGGTAATACTAGAGCACAATCAAATATGTTCAGTATAACCACTAACAGAAGGATTTTCTTGCTATGTAAAATCTCTTTGCAGGAACGCCGTAGTCTGAAAGATAGAAAATAAGCAATGAACCATTTTCAGATTACTGCTAGACTTGCATTTTAGACACTCCAAGACCCGACATCACAACTTTTGACGTAAGTTTTCATTATGACGCCATTTACCTGTTTCGACGTCACAGTTAAAAGTTACGTCAAACGTTGGACCTCATGTCGGGTCTTGGTCTGTATAAAATTCAAGCCTAATGCGTTAATGTGAAAATCGTCTTTTGAGTCATGTACCAAATTAAATCAAAATCCTTTGTCAAAATAAGTCTGGGAGATGATTCTTATATCATTCTTTTTTTCGGTTTTCTTTTTCTAGTTGTTTTTTTTTTTTACCGAGGGGGATGAAATTGATATTATTCATCTATCTTTTTCAATGGCAATAAGCTCACACGATTCAAAACACTTACATTGTTAATAACTTCCGATCTGTATTCAGCATGTTATAGAATCCCTACTCATGTTATTGTTTTAGTCCCATTGTGTTTTGATGAGTACACAATTATGTCATGCATTTAGATGCCAAAAGGAAATGCGGGATCTGTACAGATATAGGATGTAAAATACTGTTACAAGGCGTTGCATAATTGCAAATTCGGGCAGCACAATTACAATCATTTTGTAATATATTTAATTTTTAAAAGATAGCCACGCATGCTTTTACTTTTTGTGTACTGATTCAGAGAATTAGAAATCAAATCCAAGGCATTTTTTTCTGTGAGAGAGGGAGGAATGAAGGGATGTTGAATCAATGGATGAAAGTCACACACAAAAGCCGAAACTGCAATCGAAAGGCTTACGAATTTCGGGGGGAAAATACAAAACAGAACTTCCCAACGTGAAAAGAAAATGTGACAAACAGACGGAGATAAGGACGCAAGACAACTTATCTAATGAAACGCTTCCAGTGCAAGTGCAGAAAGCAATCTATGAATTGGAGAAAATTAAAACATGTCAAAATCAAAGAAATGAGCATTTTTGACATGCCTCATCTTTAAAACCGTTCATTTACATAAAATTGCAAATGCAATTTAGTATTATGCTATTTCTTTCTTTTCTTAGGAGTAGCGACTGTTTTATGAATTCAGATACAGAGAGCGCTTTTTTAGGATTCAAGAGTTTCAGATTTCGAGCATCCCAGTTTTAGTTATGTCATACTTAAGCAATATCCCTGTTATGAACCGTCTGTCTGTCTGTGTCCCGGTCTATCGTCGTCTTTAAATCATGTGTACGTTAAGTTGGATTTTGCTACAAGAATTTTCGCTTGGAGAAGATATGCCATCTTCTGTCAAAGCTCAAAAGAAATGAACGAAGGAAGAGAAGGAGAGGGTGGTTATGTTTACTGTGTTTGTACGCAATTACCCTAGCTAGTTATCCCTCATATGGATTCAGTCAATATAAATTATTTGATGCTGGCATGTGCTTAGTAACTTATCAACATAAACATTGATTTGATAAATATAAGGATTGATTTCATATTACATCTTCTGTTTTTAAAGATTAAATGTAAACTTAAACGAATCATTGGTGCACGGACTATGAGCCGTTGGCGGTGTTCAACTCCTGAAGAGGAAAATATTGATGAATTGACTGAAATGACAGTAATGCATGAAGTATTATCTCCTAACTATCCAAATGTGTTTTTAAAAACAAAGGAGGGGATCTCGAACAACACCAGGTTGCAGCACCCACAGCAAAACCCCAAAACACCCAATGCAAAAACGCAGAGCAGACAAGCACTGGAAGGGACGCAAAAGGGACAAGGAACGTCAACGCACAACACAGAATCATCACACACAAAGGACAACACAAAGCATTTGCTAATAGTGATTTTTCTATTGTAAATTAGTATCATTATTATTATTATTACATTGTATTTGTTTCCGATGAAACCGTTAAACTGTACATATAAACAACTACAATGCTTGAAAAATTTAGACTTCATCTATCCATTATGTATATGTCATCTCAAAATGATGGTTAGCTACCCTTCGGTGGTACCTTAGAGAAAGGAATTTGGTTTATAGCTAATCCAAAATTGGAACCCTAGAGTAAGGGCTTGGGGTTAGCGGGATTTTGATTAGCTCTACTAAGTTGGAACCCTAGGGTTGGGAATTAGGGTTATGGCTAACCCAAAGTTGGAACCCTGGAGTAAGGACTTGGGGTTAGGGGATTTGGGTTAGCTCACAGTTGGAACCCTAGGATTAAGGATGAGGGTTATAGCTAACCCAAAGTTGGAACCCTGGAGTAAGGACTTGGGGTAAGGGAAATTGGGTTAGCTCAAAGTTGGAGCCCTAGGATTAAGGATGAGGGTTATAGCTAACCCAAAGTTGGAACCCTAGAGTAAGGGCTTGGGGCTAGGGGGATTTGGGTTAGCTCTAAGTTGGGACCATAGGGTTAAATCAAAGCACTGAAGGTACTGAAAGCGAATAGCTTAAATATCACTACTAGTATATCATTTATTATGTATGTAATCAACCTTTCCTTCGTAGACAAGTTTATGCAAATGTACAATAATACTGAAATGCAAATCCATAAGGATTTCATTAGAATTAAAAGAACACAGTTCTCAAACTTGCATTTTCCAAACAGTCAATACTACTAGTGGCTGACCCAGAGGGTTGACTAATGGAATAGGGCTGATAAGTCAAATGGAAGGGGGAGTGGGTTGTTGAGCAATCTGAGACAGTCTTTAACAAATACTAGTATCTTCCGTTAAATGAATACTCCTTGAATTTCCCAAAGATCAAATGAATTAATAAATTGCCTTTCATTGGAAAAGGCTTCCAGTTTCTGGTTCCACGATTTCTCGTTTAATACATAACTGGATAATTAAAGGAGTTTACCCGATTAGAGGCTGCCATGGAGCCCTATGCAGAAATATATCAGCGGCTGTCATGGACCCGGGCCAGGGTTGAAAATTCGTTGAAATTTTCAGGGGCCAAGTGGGCCCCCAAATCCAAAAACTTAGGCGCCCACATCAAAACAATTTGCCCACATCAAAATGTTGTACAATGTATTCAAATTTATATTTTTAATTTCAACCCCCTCCCTTCTCTCCTTCTCAGTATCAAGTCATGGCCATTGAACAGGAACACGATGTACCAAATACGAAATTAACGCTAAAAATTAGTAATTTTTCCGCATAAATTTCACACACCAATTTAGATGTTTCTATATTTTAGATATAAACGTACGGTTTTGAAGCACCGGTACCTTGAAATAAATCAATAAATGCAGGCTACTTTACTTCTTTCCTGTGTGTTAATCCAATTATAAACAGATTATATCTCCAAACAGTGACTTTGCACGTTTTTTTAAACGTTAGATGAAGTTACGGTACATTGAAAATTAATAGATCCACCTTATTCCCTTGTAAAGACGTAACGTAATAAAATAAAATTTTAAATCTGCGAGAAAGCAAACCAAAAATTTGTAAATAACCTATGAGTTTTTGTTTCACGACGTGAGTTACGACAGCTACGAAAACAAGAAAACGATTATCGTCTGAATTATCCCTGGGACTCACCCCTAAGCAGAAATTTATACACCCTGAACTGGCAGATCATGAAGAGAGAGAGAGAGTATATACCGGCAGTGTAATGAGTTCAATTTCTAAAAAGATTAAAATGCATTCAATTCATTTGCATCCCTGGGACTAAGCCGTATCTTCCTATGCAGAAATGGGGGTGACGAGACGGGTGCATGCAACGCGAAATGGTTCTAATTTTCTTTTTTTCACATTTTCCTTCTGAAAATATTATGAAAACTGGCAAGGGTGACAAGCTCGAAAATTAAAAAAAAAATACAGAATTACTTGAGTCTAAAAGAACAATGATAAACAAAAATAATTATTACAGTCTTATCATTCAAATCGGCGAGCGGAATGAGTCGATAATTTTTTGAATATATGTACCTGGGTATATATATTTATTCAGTTTTATAAGTTTCTAGAAAATGATATGGTGTTATAATCAAGGACTTATAAGTCCTTGTTATAATGAACGAAGATTTTTTTAACGTTGGATTTTCAATTATGACCTCTCCCGTAACAAAATTCGTTTATGATGAATTGTCGTTGTATTCCCTATTTCTCTCTTCACATCCACATGTTAAATTTTCGGTCCAACAGAAAAGTACAGCTACTTAAAATTAGATATGAAACATGACAAAATACTGCTTTGGCCCATCCCCGCCGTATAGATCCACGCATGTGCATTGTTCTATTTTTTTTTTATCTTACGTTTATAGACAACACGTGTTTATATCATGATGGATTTCTACAAGTACTGGCGTTTTTAAAAGCTTGTCATCGGCCGGCGTCAGCAATCATTTTTAGGTGGCATTAGGAACCAATCTCTCTCGCGGAAGGGGGGGGCTATATAGTAGAAGTATCAGGGATTTTTTAATATACGATCGACCCTGGACGTATGAATGGAACATTCCTGCATATTAATTAGCGCGCCAAAGGAAGCTTGCACTAAAAGTAGGACTCATATGCAGGATCGGATAAAATAAAATAAAGAAAACGAACGAATTGTAAGAAAAAGAAATAAGGAGAGAAGAAATATATCCATATATAAATACAAAAACCGTACGACTGAAGTACTGAACCCATACATCGAACCGTTTTGTTCTCAAAGTCGGTCCCGGAATCCTCCAATTAGAAATCAACATGACGTTATCCTCGTTTGCAGTCGGCCGTTTCCGTCGACAGCTTGCTTGCTGTCATTGGAACTGGCAGGTTGTCCGTATGCTACCTCTTCGAAGTATGTGCGGAAGTAAAAAAACATCCCTAGTGTGTCCAGCTTCAGGAAGCCGACAATAAGTAACACGACATAAACAGAGTTACATCGTTTACACAATTCAAAGCAGCAGTGACCCACTTCATACGTCACACGATGTGAATTCCTGTGATTTGATTGGTTCGTGCTACAAATTATACAGAATCGGGGCTCTGTAGCCTGAAAAAATTCAGATGATCTCTTAAAGCTATTCGCTTAAAAATGAGGGTTATAGCTAACCCAAAGTTGGAACCCTAGAGTTAGGGCTTAGGGTTAGGATAATCTAACCCTAAGTTAGGGTTAGCTAATCCTAAGGTAAGGGCTTCGGGTAACGATGATCTTATCCCAAATTAGAACCACAGGGCTAGGTACCGGTATATGGGTTAGCTTATCCTGGAACCTAAAACGACATTCAAGTCTGCCACAGGAGCATTAAAATGACCAAAGGAAAAATATCCAGTTTTTTGACATAGTCAAAGGTCAAGAGTAAAGAGTGCGTACAAACTTCTCACGTTGAGCATAATACAATGCTTTTGCTCTATGTATGCTCTAAAAGAGGGAAAAGTTCCCTGGTGTTTATGGTCCCCCCCCCCCCTATTTATTTATTTCCATGTTGTAAATGGTGTATATTTTTATTACCTCGTCTACACCAATACTAATATTTACTCTATGTTCTACCTATTTAAAAAAAAACCAAAAAACAAAATGCTGACAGGCGTAAATAAGATGAACGCATTGCGGAGTAGAGCAAGCGGACAATAAAGGAGGGGGGAACTCCAACCAAACTTGATTGCAGTACCTACATAGAAAACACAGGGTAGACAAGTACAGCAAAGACACATAAGAGACATACGTCATAGAAACATGAAACACTAAAGGCTACTCATAAAACATCGAGACAAAACTGTGCCGACTTGGAACGGCCATCTGCCACGCCAGTAGCAAATGGTGTGGTTTCACACTAAAGTCACACTACATCCTTTGGTGTTTTCTTTAAATGAGGTTAAGAAGATCCTGACGATAATCTCCATATCACTCACAATAGAGCACAAAATTGAGCGTCGACGGGCCCCTAGCAAGCCAGAGGTGAGACCAGGTGCCCGGGAAGAGTAAGCATCACCTGTTGCTTAGCCGCTTAAAGATACGTGGCTAAAACATAAAACTTTTGTTCCCATGAGTAGCAGCATCCTTCCTTCCAAGAAAACTCAATCTTACATGGGTTCAACCGATTAAATTTCGGAGAATCAAGCCAGGTATTCATAGAACTTGAGTTTTTTCTCTATTTCGCTGACGTATCGAAGGATAAGTTCTCGTGTAGTCGTCATCATTACTTTTCCAAGGGGTAATCAGGGTACTTTAATAAGAAAATTACACAAACAATAACAATGACATAACTTGTTTACCAACACAGATAATTGGGGTATATTAGAGAGAAAATTTGTTTACTTTCACAGCTAGACTGTCATAATTTCATTATTCGAAACAATGATAAATAATTGTTCATTTGGGAAAAGCTATTATTTCTGTTATTGGATGGAACAACTAATCAAGTAATAACGATATATACGTATGATTCTACATCCATCAACCTAATCTTCGTCGTCATTGGGAAATGGACATCGTGGAAACATTAGTACATGATGTATTTTCATCCCGTTGCATGAATTATTTTGTGGTGTTGTTGTTTTTTTTTTTTATGATCCCGTTATCGGAGATTCGGGGGAATATAGTTTTTAGTCTGTGCGTCTGTCTGTTTGTTCGCAAAAACTTTAACTTTGGCCATAACTTTTGAATGGTAAGTGATGGGGATTTCATATTTCATATGTCTATTCCTTGCTACAAGAACCTTCCATGGATACTAAAATGTTTGACCTTATGACCTTGACCTTGGAGTTTGACCTTCTTTTGATAAACATTAAACCTTGGCCATAACTTCTGAATAGTAAATGATAAGGTTTTTATATTTCACATGTTTACTTCTTGTGACAAGACCTTTACGCGGATACCAAGTTTTTTACCTTGTGACCTTGACCTTAAAGCTTGACTTACTTTTGAAAAACTTAAACCATGACCAAAACTTTTGAATTGTAAATGGTAGGGCTTTGATATTTCACATGTGTATTTCTTGTGACAAGAACTTTCCAAGGATACCAAAATATTTGACCTTGTGACCTTGACCTTGGAGTTTGACCTACTTTTGAAAATATAAACTTTAGCCATAAGTATTGAATGATGGAGTGATAGGGCTTTCATATTTGGCATATGGATTTTTTGTGGTAAGACCTTTCCAGGGATAACAAATTTGACCTTGTGACCTTGACCTCAAAATGTGAACTACTTTTCACCTGTTTTACAGACAAAGATGCCAACGGGGGAATTCGTCTTTCACATTATTATTTCTTTTTACTTAGAGAGTGGGGGTTGATGGAATTTTCCTTTGTTTTTTTTTTTTTTTTTTTAGTTATAGTTATAGATTTTTTTCTGCAACATTATACTGAATGTGAAATAGATTTTGTAAAGCATTGCCAAACCTTGAAAAAGCGCATGTTTGGCAGATTGCCCCCTATTACCAATTGTAGTCAGGTTCTTAAGAACACCTGATCCCGAATTAATCCAGTAAAAACCTCGTACATCCTCTAATAACGCTTAAAATGTTTGTGTTGGTTCTATCTTTTATAGGAATCCGAAGGATGATACTCTATTCAATACTTACATTTGTATAATATTTGTGGACCGTTTCTGCTTCTCCTCCGCCTCTATTTCTCTGCTTAGATCCTCCTCAAGTCGATCTATAGAAAAAGAAGGAACGGACATGCGTCGTGCCGCCTGCTCAACTACCTGTGTAATGAAACAAAATTGTGTTTGTGAAACACGAATGCCCCCTTTGGCGTCTTTGTCAGTAAAACAGCTGAAATGTCAAAAGTAGATCACATTTTGAAGGCAAGGTCATAATGTCAAATTTGGCATCAATGGAAAGTTCTTGCCACAAAGTATGCATATGTGAAATATGAAAGTCATATCATTTACCATTCAAAAGTTTTGGTCATGATTAAACATTTAGGAAAGTAGGTCAAACTCCAAGGTCAAGGTCAAGAGGGGAAAATGGTTTTCATGGAAAGGCCTTGTCACAAGAAATACACATGTGAATATGAAAGACCTTTTTAAAGGTATGTTAATGACACAAGGTAAAAATTTTTGGTATTTATGGAAAGATGTTGTTACAAAGAATACACATGTGAAATACAAAATCCCTATATCACTTACTATTCAAAAGTTATGGCCAAGGTTAAAGTTTTTGCGGACAAATAGATAAACAGAGAAATAGATGGACAGACCAAAAACTATATGCCCCCGAATATCCGATTACGGGGGCATAAAATTCAAACTTTCAAGAATTTCAGAATTTACACAACCATCTTACAATAATAATTGGTATTTTAGCTGCATCAATATAGAGAGGAGCGGAGCAATTTTAAATTAGGGTAAAAGTGATCCAGTTCGTTCATGAAAATTCATCTTCTTTAGTAATAATAACATGTATACGCGATAGCTATAGATCGAGACGACCTTCTGTCCAACCCCACCCACCCCGCTTCGAGGGCAAAAATAGCAAAATCTATAGAGGCATTAATGTTGCCATTACAGATGTATGTTAATTCATGTCTTCGTGCAAATGCCAACCTAGAACAAGCGAGGCATTCATTAGAACGCGAAAGAAAAGCTTCATTAAAAATTTTCATGTTTGTATTGGCATCCGTATGTCGACATCAACATAATTAATCTGGTGTTTTATTTTTGCATGTAGGATGTAGAAGACGACTGACCTCAAGGCAGTAAGTAAAGCCTAAGTCGTTTACCCAAATCTATAGACTAAGTTATTTTGACGTTCAAAGAACAGAAAGTGGCCAAAACGATAAACAAACGAAAGGAATCATAAACAAATACGTCAATCATATAAAAAAGATGAGAAATTTTACGAAATGAGCACCCATTATTCATGTTCAAGTGTTTTATATACAATGACTTCCTTGTCTTTTACATCACCGCCGTGAATCTGACAGAAAATTGGATGTTTATTATTACATAGAAGTTCATTATTACTAACGTTCTTAGCAGTCAAAATGGAATATCGGAGAATTATTCTCTTTAATTAAAGTAGTTCGCTCCATTTGCAAGAGGGATCATAACGTTATACATATTTGAGTAAATAAATCTTACATGAATTTTATTCACTTTCTAAGCAATCGATATGAAACTAAAAAAAAAACGTTCACTAAGCCATACTTATGTGCTAAAGTTTCAGGTACTAACTTGTATAATAACGTTTTCAGACTGGCATCGTCTTTGATCTATATGAAGCTCTTGAAATTCAATAAATAGCCAAGTGGACGGCCAAGTGGACGGCCAATTACATTTACGTTTCTGTTTATCATAAATTTTCGTGTAAAGCCAAGCCAATTGTGTATTTACTACTGATAGATCCACTGTCTGTTGTTAGGGAAGTAATGAACCTTATAAAAAAACATTGACAGGTTTCATCTCGTATAGAAACCGCTTAAAGAACAATTCTTACCTACTTAAAAGACGATCTTTCTAATAGATTAGGACTTTTTATATACATGTAGATAATAAGTGTGTTAATTTGTGTTTTGTTACGGGTATGCAACACACAGCAAGTTCGTTTATCGTACATGTAATGCGCGTTAGCGCATTTCATGCGATAAATGAGCGTTCATGCGATAAATGCGATACATGCTAATTATGAAATTTATTCGATATATATATGCACCCCAGTTGTCTGCTTCGTTCTTGTTTTCTGGATCGTGTTTTTCTAGGTAAATAGCTGACGTTAAAATTCAGGTCACTGCGAGTTCAGCAGCCGTCGCGGCATGTTTCTTCAGATCTTATGCATAGTTACGTCACGAGTGTTTTCATGCGAAATACAAACACGTTCCATTCAATAGCTTCGTCTCAGGGAATTACATTGGTTGTGCATATATCATGTTTGTATCAGGGACTTTTTATATACGTCCCTGCTTGTATGATAACCTACATAAACCGCCAACTTCAGAATAAGTTGTAGGTTTCGTGTAAATATTCTAAAATTTTACATTTATCTTAATTTTTATTTCTAAGATTGTAAATGCATTATGCTGATAAAAGAACCAAAAAGATTCTGCTGCATGACCGCATTTCAAAAATAAAAAATATATGGTGAATAAGAATATTTGGTATAGAAAGATAAAACAACTTGAAATAATACGGAAGTGTTCCAACTCTATACCTTCTTGAAGAAAATTCCAAACCAATTTTCATGACACGTGTTTCGAATATTAAATTCTCATCAGTGATGCTTCCAGCCAAAGTGCTTTTCATACGCCACCCAAATTCATTTCACTAGCTCCCTCTGGTTTTATTTTTAGAATTTAAATTTCTGCATCTACTTTACAGAGAGTGCGCGGCTCCAAATTTCTTGTAGGGTCGATTCAGTTGCATATCCAAATAAAATCTTTGTTCAAAATAGTAAATATGCTGAAGAAATGTGAAACAAATCATAACAGAGAAAGTAAATTGCTGCAAAAAATGCGACATTCTTCATAAAATGAAGGGTTCTTTTTTAACAACTGACTGCAAAATTTGTTGGGAAATGTGTTTTTTGGTTTTTTTTTTTTTTTTTTTTATTTACAACGTTAAAAGATCACGCGATCGAATCTGCCACATCATATAAAATTATGTAAGATTATTTTTAATGACATTATCGGTGCAGTTCGGTTATTTCCTTATATTGATCAAGCATTTGCTGTTCCAAGTATTTAAAGTTCAGTTATCATGAATAAGGTGCATATAGAATGAAAACAAACGATCGGTAATCGAGGCCTGGGTATTCCTTGTAGCCTTTGTTGAGTTTGATTTTTTAAATATTTTTTTATTGAGAATATCGTATATTGATTTCATAATTCATGAGAGCGCTAGCGGAAGATTGAGATTTATCAGTCAATGTATAAGAGCCATCATGAAAATACATATATTAATGTTGCCATGAAGCTTCTATATATAAGCACCATTGCCAAGTTTCAAAAAAATTCAGACGAAAAATTTCAGGAATTTTCGGAACTTTCATCATCCATTAAAAGCTTAACATATTATTCAATTTAGATTATATAGCGCTTTCTAATATTATTTTTACATACTTAACATAAATTCAGAAACAAAACATTGGGAGTTTTGGTTTATAACAAGTGCTAAGCGATCAAAAGTAACGAAAATTTCTAAAATTTTTCGGAAGTACATGTATTATTTTTGTGGAACAGGCTGCAGGAAAGTTGTCATCGGAAGTCCTCCAAATAATGCGATAATAATGATAATATGAGAACGTACAAATCGGTTATTTATAAACAATTCAGTCACTAATAAATCAATCATTTAGAAGCCCCTTCTTATTCATGTAAAAACTTCAAAATACCACCTAACCGGCTTAGATGGCAACTATGCCGGTGGCGTAGTGGATAGCTGGAGAGCATGCTGAAGGCATCGAGTTCGCGCCCCACTCAAGCCACACCATTTTTCAGTATATACTCTACTAAGCTTTTGTAGGATGCAGGATCCATGAAGACGGTTTCTTTACAGATTCTTCATAAATTTATAAGACGAGCAATTTGAGAGCATTTGATTGGCTTAGCTTAAATGTTGCCATCTAAAGGGAAATATGGTTATCTATACCTAGAGACCAATTTTAAAGAGGAATTCAAACTCCTGTGGTTCCGTACGTCTCAGTCTCATGTCAGCCATGGGGCAGTCGAATGACGGATCAAAAAGATCTATGGGTCGCACAGCTTTGAAAGACCAATGAGATCTTGTCTGTGAACTTGCGAAACGACTTCAAGCTCCTTGTCCTAAGACGTCGTACGGAAACAAGAGCCCCAGGGGGCACAACGCTCACCTGACACCCATGCACGCTCTAATTGACATACTGACATTGAATACTGATAGTGCCAGTACCAGGATTTTAGCCCACAACCTTTCTGACAAGATTTTTGCCGGATGCAGACAAGTTTTTTTTTTTCAGACAACCTTTAAAAGTACAAACAAGAGAAAATAGTCACATTTCAAAACAACAACTTTTTTACTGATTTGAAAAGATGGATTATGCGATCCAAAGTCATATGCCCAGCTAGTATAGTTTGATTATGCAACATCAAAAATAAAATCATTTTGTAAAATTCCACATTAATGTGCAACAGAAACAGAATAAAACAATGAAATGATTTCATAAATTAAGTTTATTTAAAATTGAACACCAAACCTTTCATTATTAATAGCTAGTATGCCAGAAAATAATAAAGCCTGTGTTTGTGAAACACGAATGCCCCGCGGTGGCATCTTTGTTGGTATAAACACCATTTTCTGTTAAGTATGTGAGAGGTCAGGGTCAGAGTAATGTTGGTATCAATGGAAAGATCTTGTCACAAAGAATACACATGTACAATATGAAAGCCCTATCACTAACCATTCAAAAGTTATGCCCAATGTTAAAGTTTTTGAAAAGTAGGTCTAAGGTCAAGGTCAAGGTCACGAGGTCAAATATTTTGGTATCAATGGAAAAGTATTGTCACAAGGAATACACATGTGAAATATGAAAGCTCTATCACCTTCCTATCAAAAGTTATGCCCAATGTAAAGTTTTTCGGACAAACAGACAGACGGACAGGCCAAAAACTATAAGCCCCCGTATCTTTGATTCCGGCAGCATAAAAAACAAAGACTTTTCGGTTTTGCCTTTATTCATATTAAATTATACAGAAATCTATGAATGAGAGCTTTTGAATAGTATTGATTTCATCTTAATACATGTAACATACAGTCAAAATCGTGTTAATCCAATTAACACAGACAAGTTGTTAGCGGACAATATTAATTCAAGTGAGTTGTGCAGAAATTGAGCCAATTTATTTTCCAAACAGCAGTGTACGGTGTATCAAACCTCATGACCCAGTGAAGCCACTTGGACAAATTATTTTCGGTAAATATGCTGAAATGCGGTGCTTGGAAATGTATTTTTAGCATATTGAATCAATAGTCGTGATAAATTTAACTTCGAACTTGATCTTGTCTTTTATGCAATCTACAGATAGGTTTGAAAATATGCAAAATTCGGAACATTTTCGATGAGGACACAGAGTTCCTGTAAAAAAAGTGAAATTTGCGAAAAAAGGACATGCATGACCCCCCCCCCCCTCCCCTTTTTCTTTACATTTTTATGCGTGCCAAAGATTTGCAATCAAAAAAGACCAATTTTACAGACTTCCGGGCATTTCAAGTCAGTCAAAATTTTTAGTGTGCACCCTTTTATTTCCTGTAGTTACCCCTACTAAAGGGGCAAGGAGGTATTGAACCAATCAAATCTGTAACACAAGATATATGGCGACTATGTTTACCATAGATACAGAAATAAGACAGAGAAAATAATCATTAAATAGGGAAAATGTTCTGAAATATGCATGTTTGAAAAAAAAGCAATCCAAGGAATGCTTGTGTCGCCTGCATAGCGGATTTTTTTTTATTGAAATTAGGTCAAATATCAATGGCAAGGTCACTAGGTTAAAAATTATGAAATGTTTAGAAAGGTCTTTTCATAAGGAATACAAATGTGAAATATCAAAGCCCTATCACTTACCACTCAAAAGATATAGCAAATCATAGATTTGTTGAAAAGAAGGTCAAATATATAGGGCAAGTGCACGAGGTAAAACATAGGTAATCACAGATTACGAAGCTCACCTCGTGACAGCAAAATTCAATTCAAACATATTTCTTAGTACATGTATATTGGCTTTTAAAGGCAAAACCACTCAAGCAGAAAAAGTAGGTCAAGGTCATTTTATGAAAGTTTGATCAAAGATACATCCAATATGCAAGTTTGGTACATGTATCACTTATACTTTGCTCAATATTGGCTTTTAAAGGCAAAATCACTCAAGCGGAAAAAGTAGGTCAAGGTCATTTTATGAAAGTTTGATCAAAGATACATCCAATATGCAAGTTTGGAACATCTAGCACTTATACTTTGCTCAATATTGGCTTTTAAAGGCAAAATCACTCAAGCGGAAAAAGTAGGTCAAGGTCATTTTATGAAAGTTTGATCAAAGATACATCCAATATGCAAGTTTGGTACATGTAGCACTTATACTCTGCTCAATATTGGCTTTTAAAAGCGAAATCACTCAAGTGGAAAAAGTAGGTCAGATGCTGCATCCGATGCATGGGTCCATCTCGGCATCCAAAGATGAATCACTTGTGCAAGTTTGGTTACTGTAGCATTAGTACTTTGTCAGATACTGAGCTACCCCAAACTTCTTATCCAAATCACTCAAGCGGAAAATGTAGGTCAGATGCTGCATCCGATGCATGGGTTCACCTCAGCATCCAAAGATGAATCACTTGTGCAAGTTTGGTTACTGTAGCATCAGTACTTTGTCAGATACTGAGCTACCCCAAACTTCTTAACCAAGTCACTCAAGCGGAAAATGTAGGTCAGATGCTGCATCCGATGCATGGGTTCACCTCAGCATCCAAAGATGAATCACTTGTGCCAGTTTGGTTACTGTAGCATTAGTACTTTGTCAGATACTGAGCTACCCCAAACTTCTTAACCGGACGCGGACGCGGACACGGACGCGGACACGGACGCGGACGAGGACGAGGACGCGGACGCGGACGCGGACGCGTGGGGTTATAGCATAAGCTCACTCAACTTCGTCGAGGTGAGCTAAAAACTCAATACTTGTATTGATTTCCTGAAGTCGCGAAGTCAGTCAATTGATTCTTCATTTAACGTACCTACGAAATGTACATGTATCATATATTCAAACACACTGGACAAACTTTAAACAAACGCTTAAAACGGGAAGAAAATCTGTCTGAGAATCAATCTTATCTTTTTACAGAAAGAGCCGATATCTCAAAATTGACACCACCGCAACCGTCTCTTTCTCCTTCATTGCCGTCTATTTCTTTGTCTATTTCTCCGCCCATGCCTTCTCTTGATGGTCTGGTGTCCAACCTTCCACAAGTTACTGTTTTTGTAGCTTACTTGCACTTCTGAATTGTGGGAATTGTTCAAACACATTTGAAAATAACAGTTTGATTTTTGAATCTTTGAAAGTTTTATTGCTGTACGAAACATCAGCATGTCGTATTAAAGTCGCGAATTTGATCTAGTCAAGCGTAACTAAGTCGTATTTATGTCAATTTACATGTATGACCATGTCTGCAAATGAATACTAGTGGATATCACTTTTCACATTAGAAATACAAAGAAGCGTTTAAACGTTTACGTTTCGTTTATAGCCTTCCGTGTAAACGTTTAGGAAATTTGGTAAACGTTTCACCCTTAATCACAAGGAATACACATGTGAAATATCAAAGCCCTATCACTAATCAATCAAGAGATATAGCCAATATTAGATTTTTAGAAAAGTAGGTCAAATATCTAGGTCAAGGTCAAAAGGTAAAAAATTATGATATGTGTATAAAGGTCTTGTCACAAGGAATACACATGTGAAATATCAAAGCCCTAGCACTTACCAATCAAAAGTTATGGGGTGTGACACCCAAGTGTGACAGACAGACGGACAGACGGAGGGACGGATGGACGGACAGACGAACAACAGACAAAGTGATCCCTAAGTGTCGCTGTGCTTCGCAGGCGACACAAAAAGTCAACATCTTAAAAATAAATTCAGCGTATATTTGATAGCGTATGTGGCCGAGTTAATTCGAAGTATGAAAATAAGTTCACAAAGCCAAACTAGCTATAGCTTGTCTTATTTAAAAAATCATTAAAAATCTAAAAGTTGATATTTTGACAAAATTCTTTCACAGTTTCATTTCTAGCGATAAATATAAAAATAAAAAGAGAAAAAAAACTGAAAAAGGGAAAAAAAATTGTTGGGGTCCCGCCGGGGTTTGAAGCTACTCCCCATGGGTCCATTTGGCATGGAAAACATACATTATACCTATGTACAATCTTAAAAAATATTCCTTAAAAATCCAAAAGTGGATATCTTGACAAAATTCTTTCACTTGTAGGGTACCATTCATGAGTACCTCATACCTACAAATTGTCATGACAATCTGAAGAGTGGTTATAGAAAAGAAGCAGAAAATGTATGAAAATCACCCCCCCCCCCCCCTTCCTTTTTACATAAGAAAAAAATTCATAAAAAATCAAAAAAATAAATTTTAAGCATAAAATACATATCAAAGCATTAAGTAAGTTAAATATGATAAATATGTAATAAATGAGTGTGTAAAATCATACACTTATGGAGTTATTTAAAGAAATAGTGCAAAAATGTGCATTTCTGACAAAGTCCGAAAAGACGTCAAAAACGCGTCAAAAATTTGACTTCGAAGTGGAACCAAAAATAACAACACTTCTTAAGACATCTCTCTAGATCCTCCTGATGCTTTCGGTTTGTCGATACATGCTTCGGTTCTGAAGAAGAAGTTTGTCAAAGGAGGGTACCCCCCGTGACCTACTTTCGGCTGTGGTGGCGCCACCTGTTGACAGATCCGGACGAAAAACAACAACACTTGTAGGGGACCATGAGTACTTTATACCTACCAAGTTTCATCAAAATCCCTTCAGCCGTTCTGGAGAAGAAGTTTAAAATGTGAAAAGTTTACGACGACGGACGACGGACGACGACGACGACGACGGACGACGGACGACGGACGCAACACTATGACAATAGCTCACTTGAGCCTATGGCTCAGGTGAGCTAAAAAATATATAGAAGGGCTGATGACAAAGACACGCAAGAAGACGCCTCCTTTTTAGCCTCCTTAATGCCTTTCTTGCTTTATTCATTTTCGTTAAGAACAGAACAAAGGAAATATTGTAACCATCTTTTACTTGTATGTTTTAGAATATTATACGGAAGTGTTCCAACTCTTTACCATCTTGAAGAAAATTTCAAACTAATTCTAATGCACCAGACACGTCTTTCTGATAGTCAATCCTCATCAGTGGTACTTAATTAAATGCCGAAGTGAATTTCGGACAAAGCCAAATGCATTGTAGTAGCGCCCTCTGGTTTTATTTTTTGAATTTCAATTTATGCATTTTGCATAGAGTGCGCAGCTCCTTTCCCCACAATTTCCAACAGGGTCGATTCTGTAGCGGAATTGAAATAACATATTTCATTTTTCATTACAACAACTGAACCTGACGTAGAAAATATTGAAAATCTAAATCTTTTTAGAAAGTTTGTCTTTTTATTAAGCCCCCCCCCCCCCTCCTTTCCTCTAGATGCGCAAACGAAAGTCTAGAAAGAAATGAAAGGGGAAATTATGTAGAATCAACGTACATTCTTAACACCAAAATCAAATACAACAAAAAGGTTGACATTATAAACTCAAGTGTTTCAAACTAATGAAACGTAATTATACATGCTTCAGGTAGGATCGTGCTTTTGAAGTTTTTCAAACGTTTATTTCGCTGCTTCTAGCAATTTTAAAAATAATCACAGATGTAGCTATAGGTTATAAACGAAAAGGTAATCGCGAAATGAGATCTAGCCAAAGCCAAGGGACATTGACCTTACTGTTGCTATCTACATGGATCCCCCCTACAGAAACTTAATTTTTTGCTAATTTGTAGTACAGGCATTCAGTATAACGCCTCATTGGAGACGTGCAAAAAGACACCAGTGTTGTTTAGGCCATACCAAAGTAATGAAATGCTTTCAAATCTTTTTCATTTTCAATCTTATTATTATTCTTAGCGTGAAACTGTAATAGAACATCCCTTTATTTTTGCCCTTTTTGCGACCAACTGTCAGTCCGTCCGTCTATAAGTCACTACTAACATCTTTCGCTTTGTGGCAAACACCCAAATGAAAATCAGGGAGCAAATGATATAAGTCAAATGGCTCGTGAATGTTAGTAGTCTATTATTTTAAGTCACCATAGCCTTTGAATTTTAAAACATCTTTTAAATGTACATTCAGCCACTATATTTTACATGATATTCATATCTTTAAATTTGCATCATTTTATACTTACCAGAGCGGCCCTAAAAGCCACGGACGATCGTCGTCTGTTGGCCCTGCCCGCGTGGCGATGGCCCGGGCATCCCGCCCCCACTGAATGTCGATGTCTGCGGGCATAGTTTGACATATATACAACATTGTTATTACTGGAGTCCGCAACTTTGAAGGGCAGAGGGTGATTCGAATCACCCGTCTCCTCTTCTGAATCCATTCCAAAACAAGTCCTCAATACTCCTCAATCAAATCCTCTATCGAAATCCTCAGTATTAGTCCTCAATAGAAGTCCTCAATAGATCCTGAAATAGACACCAAAGATTCAAGCTCGTCCTTTCTACATAGAGTTTTGTGCTAAATGTATTAACCATAAGTAGTAATCGTATACGTCAGAATTTACGAACCGCCCGCAACTTAGGTCCCGGGTTCAAGGTGCTTGGTCACGAATGACGTAGCGAAAATTGGGCTTCTAGGAATATAATACGTAGCGTCCTATCGCTGCCACACTGCCCGTATTTAAAGTCTTATCAAATAAACCTATATTGTAAATGTTTAACTATTAGTCATGGAAAATAGATCATTCTCCCCTATTGTGTGCATATGGTGAACCATTATAAAGAGTCAATACGGAGGCTGTTAGAGCCTCGTCATAAACACTTAAACTGAGTTCTACATACAAAACCAACGCCTTTAAAAGTCCATCATTGCACCAAAACGACGGAGATGTCGGCCAAAATTTCAATATAATGTGAAAAACACTTCCTTGAATTTGCTCGTAAATTTTCTCATGAAATATGATTTTTTTTCTCTCTCTCTTTTGCTTCGGAGCGCCAAATGATGCGCATGGTAAAGAGAAATTTTGAATGAGATAGATTCGGAATTTGCATGCAGAGCCTTTACGTACTATCATCCGGATAATAGTGTTAACTTTGTAAATAAACAGAGCTCAGCAGGTTCCGATGGCCGGTTCCTCATGGAGATAGATACATTATCTATCGTCTGTTATCTAAGTCCGGTGGGTCGTATAACCTTTTATTTCATTGTTGGTATTAATTTGATTACATCTTCTGATAATTAGATAGAAGATGAGGATCGATATAGATGTTGCACAATATGAGCAAGATAAAAGAAATAAATAACAGAAACTGCCCAACAAGAGCTCCAAATGGGTACATATTTGCCCCTTGAGTATTACTCAACTAAAATCGGCATTCAAATGCCAAGTTTTCTGCTTTCAAATGCCAGTGTGTCAATTAAGTGAATGAAATAAATTTTACTGATACTTAGATAAAAGAAAATACCGACCAAAAATTTATAAAATGTTTTGTAAAGTGATATGATTGAAAACCAATGAAGAAAACTTGTGAAATGAAAAACAAAACAAAAAAACTTAAAAGAAATTAACTGAAAATATTCACTTGAAATTTTAACAAAGTAAAACGGAAATGGATCAAAATAGAAACACTCTGTTTTATTTCCTTTTTTACCGCTTGGCTTATGGAACAGAGAACATCGATGGTTCTTTTACATATTTGGCTTATGGAACAGAGAACATCGATGGTTCTTTTACATATGAGGAAAGGCCAAGTGGCCAAAAATTAGTGAACGAGAGTATTTGTTTACCAGTGAAAGCTAACTCAGTGTATCAATGTTTATTCTACATTTATTTTAATTTTTGTGGATCTAATACTTTTATGAGTTCAAACTGCGTTTTTCCTCAGAATAAGCGAAACAGAAGGCAACCGATAAAAGCGTCTTATAGTAGATTAAGGTGCCATAAGTTGTGACAAGTTATATTGCAATATATCTATCTATAGCTCTTTTATTTAGAGATCTATACATATTGATCATTCCACCAATATAATTCAAATGTCAATCATGTGTATGGTTACGGTGAATAGGTACCATAAAAATAGTTCCGGAAACTTCCGTTTATCAAAATATATAGGCATATATGCATTAGTGGGTTTGATCCACGTAAACTAACGCACCTTGTGATAATTATTGAATGCTGGTTTTGAATATTGAAAATAATTAAGATTCAATGGTCAAAATTTACTGGTAGATCGCCCTATACCTTCCCTTTATCATAAATGTTCGACCCAGTACGAGTTATAAAACGTTGCGTGCTTTTAGTCATGAATTAAACGTAGATGTCGCCACCAACAACGGCTTCTTTTATTTCTTTTTAGCGGTCTACTTCATATGCTATGATGTTAATAATATTCTTGTTGTCACAGTGTCAATATTTATATATACATTAAATGTTATTACATGTACGAAGTATGTATTGATTTTTGAATGTGTACATTCACGGTGGGCAATCTCGCCAGGCAAAACAATAGGATTATCTATATTTTTGTGCAATATAGATCATTAATAACAAAAAGGGGAATGTGATGCAGTGTAAGTTATGCCTTAGCTATGAACTGCATTCAAAATAAGGTGAATATTAGCTTTTTATAACGTACAAACACGATCGGCGTTCTACTTGAATCACTTTCATCTACATGAATCACGCCGATTGTTTTTTAAGCTTTATAATAAAAAGAAAATATTTCTCCAATTTTGGATAGAACTCATAGCTAAGGCATCTTTACACTGCATCACATTCCTTTCTTGTGTGTAAGTGATAAATAATCAATTTTACACGAAATTATAGAAAAACCTAGTGTTCTGCGTTGCGAGATTACCCACCGTGACATTGGCTAACTTCATTGTATTGACTAAGTAAACTTGTTCTTTTTTCATTTCAAAAATGTATTTAAAATGTATTAATTTAACATTCAATCAAAGTCCCCAAACATGGCCCTTTGTGGAAATAAATAACGATTTAGAATCGTACATGAACCTATGAAAGATTTCATTATTACATGAATCTGAATCATTCACTCATAATTCCGTTTCATTTTATTTCATTCCGTTTCGTTGGTATTGGTCCTTTGAAATTTGAAAAAAAAAAAAATCATGAATCAAGGGCTTAGGGTGAGAAAAAGGACAACGCCCCGAACGACATCGGTTTGTGTGCATATCTTCCTTTTGAATGAAATAGAATAACATAAGGTTTGGAAGTCGGGGATAAAGAGTAACCTAAAAAAATTTCAAATTGTAAAAACGCGAGATTTAATGAAATTCTTATTATGTCAGGCTCGACAGATCGCTATTTCAATACTAGGAAGGGACTCTCCTCTGAAAAATTCAGTAACGCATTTTCCCCTCCCCAGCTGCCGCTGTGAATGCATCTTTAATGATCCTCGAAAGAACCCTAGGGTGACTTGGATGTATAGTTTTCATCCAAAGGGTGAGTAGGCGAGGATGACGCTGTGTGTGATATTCGAGACAAATCATAACGCAATAGAAAAAAATCCCATTGACACTAATCTGGTGATCAAAATGCATGTAAACTGGCAATTTCGAAAAAAAAATGATAGCAAGTATAAGATATCCTAAGGACCTCAGCACAGAAAAGAGAGTATATATACATTTAAAACAGAAACTTATTTCAAATTCAAAATGTTCATTTCCTTCAGTGTCCATAATACAAGAGGCATCGGGCGGATCTAGAAAATTGTCCGAGGGGCGGGGTTGGGGCTCCAGACCATAGGGAATCTAGCATATATGCCAATGAAAATAGAATGATGCGTAAAATCAGGAAATCAGCATTTTCAGCCAATCCCCCCTCTCCCGCGCCCCTCCAACTCTATATCCGCTCTTCTGCTGTGCATTTCACTCATTATGCTCATTGGCCAGTCAAATATTGTTAGCTTAACTGCGGCTACTTTTTCTTTCCCAAAAATTGAATTATCAGATCAATGATACATACGTAATGATCGTTTACGATTGCATGTATAGAAACCCAATAGCTGTCATGTCTTTGAAATATCGAGGAGGGCAGCTTTTTGAACTCAATATTTTTCTTTAAAAATGACAATTTATATAAAATATGGATCCTCTGTTCAAGAAAAAAAGATTTTGCGGTCAAATTTTATCACCAATTTTCATCATATTTTTCAATACATGTATATCAATTCTTGGGTCAAAAGAATTCGTTGAAATCAAGACATATACTGATATAATCATATACAATGGATTTATCTGTTGTTTGAAATAAAATATGATTAAACTAAAAAGTAAAGATATAATGTAGGCATTTTACAGGTTATGATCTATAAACAAAAACATTCGAGGATGACGATGATTCTTGTAACGAAGAAATTGACAGATTGTTTTCTCAATAAACAATCACATCGAAAATGAATTATTTGCACACATTCTTTCATTTAAATGTACAGATCAGTCGTTAATCTTTATACCGATTCATTGTTTTAGAATACGTGAAATGAAGTAATTTGACCAACGCTGTGGAACCAAGTGGAGACTTTAAAATTCACATTTTGTTATATAATGCAAGGATTGTTTCAACTTTCTCTTTTATCCTTATGAATAACGCTTTTGTTACAAAAAACATTACCTGTACATGTATTCAAATCAAGTTATTAATTTCACTACAGACATGTTTTTATTCTTACAATGTAGCGAAAAAAAAAACCTTCTTTAAATCAGACTTACCTTGAACGCTTTGTTTGCATAAATATATACTGCCAAAATCCCCTATCCTTTTACTTTATACCATCTATACATGGAGCAATCCTGTCTTTGCTTTTATAAAGAACAAAACAATTTTAAATGAAAACAAAAATATTTTCTTCTGCTTTTGTGTAGATGTACATGTTGTATGCGGTTCAATCAATCCGTATGAGTTTTCATAGCGGCACTTTGCGCGAGAAAATGAAAAAAAATTATGGAGGCACATTGGTGTCATTAAGCAAGGCTGACTTTGTTTTTAGTCACAAGACTATGTGCGAAAACGAGGCACAGAGTAATACGCGTGTAAAATGCGAATAGCCGCGGGCACATATAAGAGGATGGGTTTTACCAGCGGCAGATTTGCTACTTTCTTTACCTAAGGTAGACAACAATTTTCTGACATTAATGTCTCAATGGCGTTTTTAAAACTAAAAAAAACTTTATTTGTTAGGTTTCCTGATGTACGGTTTATATAGACTGCCTGAATCTAACTATGAATTCCCCGACTTGTTTATATTTTGGCTCGATCAAAGTTTTTAAAAAGTATTCGAAACACCCTATTATATGATAACAATTTCTTTTATAGAAGGAAGGGAGAGATGTTCCGATTGCTTTGAATTACAGGTTAATTTCATGGGCGGGTGTAAAATTGTTTAACATGTCAGGTCGGGTAACAGCGGGACATACCTTTAATCAATATTCAATAGATTTAAGAAAAAACGAAAATTGAAAATTGTCGTAAAAAGGTGTTTATCTCTAGACCATCTTTCATTTATTCTTCTCCATTGCATTGAGCTCCGTTGACGGAAACCAAACATAATATTAGGAAGTCCTTCTGTCTCAGAGTCAGATCTCTTTTTTTTTTCTTCTTTGTCTCGACGGGGTTCCGTATTTTCACAGATTTTTCGTGATGACGTCATTTACGTTGTATCAATATGTCAAGGTATAGAAATCAGTTCGATTTGTGACGACTTTTGTTGCCCTTATAAATACGTACAGAAATACTTTTTATTTAGGGCTTTAAATCAACTACAATCAATTTAAAAAGCTTATCTGACCTTCGGTTGTTATCTACATTTAAAAAAAAAGACTCGTTGTGTCTGTCTGATGTATGATAATCAATATTCAAATAAAAAAGTCAAAGGTGATCAATTACCTCAGACTAACACTTGAAACTAATAATGTAATCTGTCTGCCTGATAATTAACATGATTAATGTGTGATTTCATCGAAGGAAAGTATCCATCATCGATAGAATTGTTACATGATTTATCAGCACTTTATACGTTCTTATCTCTTTATTCGCATTAGGTATAAATGTACTTATATATTTTACGGGGGACTATAATCTTTCCTTGATGTTATGTAACTTGGGGTTGAGCGGCTTTTTTTTTACATTGTCTTTGTTTTTGTACTGTGGATTTTTTTTTTTTTTTGGCTTTTTTTTTGGGGGGGGGGGGGGGCTTTTTTTTTAAAAACATTTTCTTTGTTGTGGTTTTTGCTGCATTCGACATACTTATGATCTGTATAACGTGCGATATATAAGGAGGTGATCTCAACTATTTATCTATTTCATAAGGTGTTTATGAAACGAATTGTGAATGTAAGTACGATTCTTAAATTCTATCACGTGTGTTTTTGTGTGTTTTTTTTTGGGGGGGGGGGGGGTGATTGTTTGTTTGTTTTGGTTTTTTTTTTTCTGGTGATAGCTCACTTAAATTTCTGGTGAGAGCTCACTTGAAAAATACCTTCATTCATTTTAGAACATAAAAGCTTACAATAGTCAAAATCTGAAAGATCGGCTTCCAACATCTGCTAAGTGATCCATTTATCAATACCACTGCTACACAAATAATCAGATTCTTCTCTAATAAAACATCATATATCAAAGCATCTGGCAAAATGATATTTCCAATGGCCGCAATTGGTCTAATGTTTACAAATGAGGGGCTATTGAGGCACAAGGCAGGCTCTTTTGACAAATGAAATTCATACTCTTACAACTTATGGCAATGACCATGTATTGCATTGACTATCACATCTTAATTGGCTGGACATACATTTATGTGGATTCTAAAGAATACGGTCAAGAGGTTAGAGTAATAGCTATGATCATAAAGGTTGAATCCCTACGAGGATACGGCCAATATCCTTGTTTTCAAGTTAAAGCATAGTGCGAATTCATTTGATATGGGACTCCAGTATTTTCAGAATAAAGATTTAACCCCCCTTTCCCCTTCTTTCCAGGTATTTATAGTAGTTTTTCCTCACAGGAAAAGCTGCTATACAGTAACTTTTCCATATAGCGGAATAACTGCTGGACAAAAAGTACTTTGCAGCAAATTTTTGGGAGAAAACCACCATAATGTCATTTTCCGGGAAAGAAATATGATTAGGGGAAAATACTTTAATATAACACCAATTCCATATCCGTGAATGAATTATAAACGTCAAAAAAATTGCTCAAAATATTCGTTCGTTATGTGAAGTGCTTCTTACGACAGTTAATATGGTTTGATACAAGCACCATATCCATACTAAATTATTGATAAACTTATTGCTTTATTTGTCCGAGGGAAAATCAAAGACAACCGATAAGATTAGAATTAGATTAGAATAACGTTTAAGAGAGAATACAAATTAAAACTACATAATGTATTGTATAATATACATGTATGATGGAACATTTTTTAAAGTAAAGATGCTCTCTCTTTCTCAATGATATGCATTGATTAGATTAAGATAGATATTTCTCAATGATATTACATTGTTTAGATTGAGGATCACTGACGAGGGTATAGTACTCGAAACGTGCATGTCTGGTCCATGCTGAAAATCTATCTATTCTGAATTGATGCTTTTGAATTTGAAGACGTTTTACATTTGTACCACTTATTGAGTGTCACTGCTGGTGGACCAAGAGTCCCCGAGAGCACATGTAGCCAGGTTCGATCTACTTCGGTTGATCGTTTCTTTTTAGAGCTAAATATCAAAATTGTTAATGGAGAGATTCATACAAGTGCGTATGACAAAAGAGATGATTTTGAATTTAACATAGTACATTTTCCCTGGCTTGACGGTGATGTTCCTAGATTACCGTCATATGGTATCTACTTTTCGCAGCTCATCCGGTATGCTAGAGCATGTACTCACTGTGTATAGCCGTACACCGGATATTGGTACTAATTGTCGGCCTATTGGTACTACCGAGGCGGTAAACAAGTATGACATAGGTATTACCTTTAGCATTTGACAATGATTTGTGAAGAAAATATGATCTTATATGGAGTGAACTTCAAGCAAATAATATTGTGATGGTAAACTCAACATCGAAACCCTCAAAACAAAGGATTTGATCGGACGATAATAGTAAAATAACACAAAATGGGGTACCTAGTACACATAAAATTGCACATGTATGAAGTTTATATTCTTTTTAACGAAAGAAAGTACTATTGCAGATCATGATTCTGTGCACAGTCTATGTAGAAGTTCATAACTATTAAATATTAATCAAGGGTAATGTAGAAATTGCATCTATATTTTACATACGAGCTCAACAAAGAAATTGTTTGTGTACGGCATGTTATTAGCTAACTGTACGGCGTGTTGAAAAAACAGGTACTAGGATTCCTTACAGATAAAATCCTCAAGCTAAAGACTCATGCAGATAAACTTATAGTTTTAAATTTCTTTCTTTCTTTAAAGGTGTATATACATATGCGTATGAATGCTATATACAAAGCCCCAAAACCACGTGAGCCTCGAGTACTCGTAAGATATTACGTACACTTGTCTCGAGAAATTGTCATCTGAATAATTTGCATGGTCATCTACATGTTGACCCAATATTTTGTCGGAAGATATTTCATCGACCAATTTTTTATTGGGTGGGTGGGGGGATTGACTTTCATTTCCTGATTCGAAGCAGACTCGACAAGTTTCAACAAAAAGCCATCATTGCCCATATTTCGCGTCGACGAGGTGATTTATCTGAACTTGACTTTCATTTACTGATTCGAAGCAGACTCGACAAGTTTCAACAAAAAGCCATCATTTGATATTTATTTTTTTCAAAACAATGACCCCCCAAAGATAAACTGAAACAAAAATGCATCGAAACATTTGATTTTTATAAGTACCCCCAGATTTTTTCGACATCCTCTACTGGGCAGATGGACAACATGGACAAGTTACATTATACTTAAAATTGACAAAAGGAAAAAAAAAGTATCATCGTCCGGGATTTGAACCCACTCGGAAAGGTGTAAAATAAAATTCAGATTCAAAGGTGATAACCACTACACCACAGAGATTCTTCACATACATGTGTATTTTACAGTCAGATTTAAAACTTACAAAAATCTGATGCATACAAAATCAAATATTTACTAATTACTTCATAATAGTTTTCAAATATTTATACAGCCAATCTACTTCTGTCCTCTCGTGCGATACTATAATTACTTTTCGAACGATACTGTAGTAGAATTTCAAAGAAATTTCTAACGACAGGGGATGTTTCAAACTTCATTTCAAGGAACGGGCACATGCGGTCGCGCGAAGCGCCATCTGGTATCAAAATTGAAGTTAGCATTGACGAAGCAATAATAGCATTAAGACGAAGATGATGGCAGAAAGAAGGATGTCATAACGCATGGTATAATGACAGTTATGCATTGACGAAGGACAAATGTAAAATGCAGGGAAGCAAAATTACACAAAGAAGAAAGATAAAGTCAATTTGAAATGAAAGCAAGACAAATGAACATGGAATAATCAAACATTGAATGGAGCAACATATCATGAAGCATGTAAGCTTTTGACCCTAATCCCCCTCCATAAAAAATGAGCATTTCTGACAAAGTCCGAAAAGATGTCATAAACACGTCAAAAATTTAACTTCGGGCTGAAACCAAAACAACAACACTTGTTAAGACATCCTTCTAGATCATCCAGATGCTTTCGATTTGTCGATATGTACTTCTGTTCTGAAGAAGAAGTTTGTCAAAGGAGGGCGCCACCTTATGACGGAACCAGACGAAAAAAAAAACAAAACAAAACAAAACAAAGCATATGTAGGGGACCATGAGTACTTCATTTCTACCAAGCTTCATTAAAATCCCTTCCGTAGATAAGATGTCCAGTTTGTATAAAAATACCCCCCCCCCCCCCCTCACTCTCTTTCTTCACATAAGAAAAAAAAAATCATGAAAAATCATGAAAATAAAAATTTCAACCAAAATCAATATGAAACCACTCATTGCCTTAAATATGACAAACATACAATTATTGAGGGCATAAAACCACATGTTTTTGGGGTTATTCAAAGAAACAGTTCTCTCTAGATCATCCTGATGCTTTCGGTCTTTGGTGTGTCAAAGGAGGGTACCCCTGACCTGCTTTTGCTTGTGGTGGCGCCACCTGTTGACGGAACCGGACGAAAAACAACACCACCTGTAGGGAGTCATGAGTACTTCATTCCTACCAAGTTTCATCAAAATTCCTTCAGTGGGTCTTGAGATGTTGAAAATGTGAAAAGTTTACGACGGACGGACGACGCCACACTATGGCAATAGCTCACTTGAGCTTCGCTCAGGTGAGCTAAAACCACTTATTGACATACAGGTGCTGCTTTCCACATGCAGTGGCGGATTCAAGGGGATGACGTAGGGGGGGGGTCTAAAAGGCCGGGGGTCTAGGGCCGCCTTTAGGCCCCCAGTGGGTCCAGGACGAAGCCCTGGTGGAGGACCATGGGCGAAGCCCCCTGAAGCTCATGGATTTCCTCATTTAAATCGTCTGTAAACAATGCGAACTGAATACCTTAAACTGAATATGCAAGCATATGGAAAGTATGGTAATTAACACAACTGATAAAAGTAATTTTAATATCAATTCAATATAAGTATGTCTTATAGTTGATGTATCCTTTCATACAAGAGTTTTATGTATTTGGCGAGCGAAAGCGAGCCGGAAAAAAATCCATATGAAACAATTTTATCTTGTGTCTTATTTGGACCCCCCCGAGATCTGTCAGAGGTGGGGACCATGGTCCGTGGACCCCACCTCTGGCAAATTTCAGGGGGGGGGTTTGTTCCGGACCTCCGCCCCCCCCCCCCCCCCCCCCCCCCTTCTGGATCCGCACATGGTAGAAACAATAAAATTAGCATATTGGGGTTCTTGTCCTGCTGTGAGTACCAATGTTTTTTGAATACATGCACACCCTTCAACTCTTTCGTAACAACAATACGTGAAGACAGATGATGGATCAAGTGACGGACAGGTACACACATAGTAGGTGGATTGTCATCTTCGTTGCATAAGCCCCGAAATTGCTTCATTTGCAACTCCGACCCCAAAAGCAAGTCGCCGTACACTACCTATTTCAACATGCCGTACAGTAAATTCTTTTTCGTCCAGCAATATGCCGTACACCTGGCGTGTATCTTTTTGGGACAAATACACGTTGTTCTTAGTAAGATCTTTACAAATCCATGAAATCATGATACAGTGATCAAATCGTAAAACATAGATATATTGCAAGTCTAGAAAAAAGTGCAATATGCGAATTTAAATCCAAATAAAGTTCTCAGTATGGAAAATTTTACGGTACTAGGTGATGCATTTTGCTTTAAAAAGTTAAAAAGTCTTCTTCTTAGACATATCTTACTCATATAACTTCAAGGATGACTTTCTGTAGTAATGCATTATACAGTTGCTTTTGAAAGGAGCTGCCAGATTCAAATAAAAAACGATGTTAGAAAGGGGACACTTACACCTCATTTGTTAAAATCTCTCGCCTCAGTAGTACCAATACGCCGACAAATAGTACCAATATCCGGTGTCGGCTATACACAGTGGTACTGATGTTTTGGATTTTCATCGTAGAATTTTACAAATTACCAAGAAACTTTTAGGTCAATATTTTCGCGTTCACAAACTAGAAAAGACTTTCTGGATATTTTACAAAAATTATTATCAACTTCTTTTGAAATTCGGTCCTATACAAGAAAACCTGCATTTTATGGTGACATGATAAACAAAATCAGAAGGATCAAAGGTAGCCAGAATTACCATCGAAATTGTGTTAGAATCATCAAACGCCTTTTGTACCGTGAATGTAATCATTCTGTCACCAGACAGACACTTGGCTTGGTACTGGACCAATCTACAGACTTGTACCAGCGCATTCTTAAGAATTGCACTCTGACTGACTGACGACAGGACTCGAAAACGGGCTCTGTCAAAACCTCTTTAGAGAAGACAGGGCTCTAACCACCTGTCCTCTCTGAATGTCAGTCGGACGCTTTGGGTGATCACATGCATGAGCTCGCCACAGCCGGCAGAGCACGTACTGTATTTCATATGCCTTCTGTTTTTTATATCCATTTACATATCCATCTGTGTTTCTTGGGCCCCTACGTCATGCTGTCTGTTTGTATGTTCATCTTACAGTGAGGAGGTTATTTTACACCACAACTGTGCGTTCTTCGAGACCTCTGAGAAATCGGAAAAGTGGGAGGATTATGCGCACGTAATCCAGGAATACCACAACGTCTGCTACTGACGTGGCAAATGGCCGTCTTAAGTCGGCACCGATTTCACATTGGACTCGTTGGTTTATGTGTTCTCATTTGTGTTTGATGTCTCTCTGTGATTTGACGTTCCTTTTACCATTTGCGTCTCTTCCTGTGCGTGTCTGCTTTGTTTGTTGTTTGTTTGTTTGTTGTTGTTTTTTTGCAGTGGGTGTTTTGGGTTTTTGCTGTTGGGGCTGCAACTAGGTATTGTTTGATATCCTCTCCTTTCTTCAACACATTGGAAATTTCAAATTTCTTAAACGTGGGTCCTGTAGCATCATATCTTACAAATTCTGCTACGTCTTTCGGTACATTACTGGACATAATAATTTTCACACTCTTTTGTCATATTACATTGTTAGATTGAGGATCACTGACGAGGATTAAGTACCCGAAACTTGCAGCCCGGGTCCATGCTGATAATCTATCTGTTCTGAAATGATGCTATTGAATTTGAAGACATATAAAATGTAAATAAATGTGTCTTTAGAAAATAGTGCGCAAATGTGTCAACATTGCTAAAGAGGCCAGTATGCTTATGAGAATGACGTAATGAAAGATAAATATAGAAAACCTTATTCTCTTGACGACACATATTACACAAAACTGAACTTAGACTAAAGAAGTTAAAAGCTTTAGGGATTTGAAAACGAAGAAAGCAAAAAAATTGGCACGAAAGGCTTTTATCAGATTTGTAGGGAAAATCAGCTTACTCTTATGAGGTGAAAAAGTGCGCACACTGTAGATAGAAATAGTATGGAAGCCTGTTCATTCCAAAAATCATAAAAATTAATTTTTTTCGATCATTAATCTTAAAAATTCACGGACACAGAAAATGGAAGGGAATGAATCAACACTCAGTTGCAACACCCAAGGTAATGTCTAACGTCTTCAAATTCAATAGCATCATTTAAGAACATGTTGCGTCATGTTTCTTCTTGGCAGCAGAGCATAGTCGGAACATAAATTATTTCCCTTGCGTAAAGCTAACCATTGCATTCTCATAGCCTACACATGCTAAATGATAATCAAATTTTAATCCTTATAAATCAATATCGCTGTGAGAATCTTAAGCTTTATGTTACTTCTTACAAAGGACCACTCAATCCTGTCCTGACCCCTATCATCTACAAGTGAATCTGGTATAACTCTTTTATGGAAGTGCTAAAGCATCGTTAACGCTCTTAGAAAACCCTTGCAGTCAGAGGGTCTTTGTGAAATGTTAAACGTCTTGAAATTCAATAGCGATAAATTTGCAGCATGGACAAGAAGGTAGAGTATGGTAAATTTGCATTCATCAAATACGGAACAGCATACTGATATACAATTATAAATCATACAAACTAAATCACATCAAGGTCAACATAACGAATTATAGATTCCCAGATAATGAATGTATATCACTTAATACTTACAAAATGTTTCCAATAAGTCAGCAAATGTGTAGAAAACAAGTTAAGAATTTATGTATCACTTATGTTAAACGTCTTCAAATTCAATAGCATTATTTATTAAAGAAGAGATAAATTTGCAGCATGGGCCAGACATGCACGTTTCGGGTACTTGACCCTCGTCAGTTATCCTCAATCTAAAAAATGTAATATGGCCAAAAAGTGTAAAAATTATTATGTATGTCAAAAAATGTACCGAAAGACGCAGCAGAATTGGTAGGATATGATGCTACAGGACCCACGTTTAAGAAATTCCAACAAATTTTGTAACAGAAAATTTCACATGCGTTGAAGAGACAGACGATCAACCAAAGTTGATCGAACTTGGCTACATGTGCCCTCGGGGACTCCTGGTCCACCAGCAGTAACACTCACCAAGTAGTACAAATGTTAAACGTCTTCAAATTCAATAACATCATTTAAGAACAGATAATTTTGCAGCATGGACCACACATTCACGTTATAAGTTTATCAGCTTCTTTCGGTCTACCAAGATTACTTGTTGGAGCTAAGGGATAGGACAAATATTTACTGTAGACGCGTTGTTCGGGATGTTAAATGGAATACTAACTTCAGCCTATTGCAGCAATGTTTTAACATTAACCTCTCTAAGCAAGAAAGGAATAACCTTTCCGATTTGTTGATTTCAATACTTTGTAAAAATTCACTTTAATTTGTTCCATTATGTAGATGCCTTTTCTTCCTTTATCATGGTTTTACATATCCTTCGCCATGTGGAGCTCGTACAAAAGTTCCCCGCGAGGGGTTTGACAGTAAGTGTTTTGAATATTTTTGCCTGAAATGATCGTCACAGCATTTTCTATATAGACATAACCTCAGACAGTGCATGCATTGTTTTCATTTTCGTGAGTGAACATCGACGGCGGATGCAGCTAGCCAAACAGGGGATGCTTATTCCTCCCGGGCACCTGGTCCCACCTCTAGCTTGCTTGGTGTCCGTCGATGCACAATTTTGTGCTCTATTGTGGCTGCTGTTAAGATTACTTATCGTCAGGATCTTCTTTAACTCATTGATTTCTGCTTTATACCTGCATATCCTGATACGTGGTAGCATTGCGAGCATGTGATCCGAATGACCACACCATTTGCTTTCAATAAAGCAGATGGCAGTCAAAAGTCGGCATCAAAATTCCTGTCTGTTTGTTGTAATTTGTGTTTTGTTGTTCCATTTGATGTGAATATTTTTGTTGTCTCCGATAGTTTGTTGTTGTCATACACCTGTGTTCCTCTTTTGTCACAGTGCACAAGGTCGTCATGTTGGAAATGTTTCATCTCCAATACAATGAACTATAATATGAATGCTGATGAACTCCATGAAAAGACAAAGAAATATTGCTGATATTACTTGAAAAACCAATTTGATATATTTACATTCCTACTGCGTTTCCCTTATATGAAGGTACCAAACCAAATGCACTGCATTTTCGATAATTGCAAGAGCCTATCACGTGACATTTGAACAAATGCGGATTAATTTACCATAAAATGCCCATTCTATTTACTGCTTCAACACAGATTCAAAATTCCATTATCAATCGATGGCGACTAGCCCCAGTGATTAAATGGATCAAAATCTAGGTCACCCACATGTACACTTCCAAGAAGTGTGACGTAGTAATTCGATCACGCGTCACACCAGACGAAATTCAAGGACGACCGGCACTGTCGTCTACGGAATGATGCTATGTTTGGATGAGCGAATTCAGGCATTAGTGGATCAAATATTCAATATTTAGGATGAGGATTTGCTCCACTTGTGTCATTTATCAACAGTGAATTATTTTTGCTTCTTATGGAATTATACAGATCAGAAATATTTCGTATCAGCGAATGTTGTGCCATGTTGAGGTAGGTCATGAAAATTTCGTGTATTTGTATCGTTTTGCACGGCTGTACTCGAATTTTGCATTATTTTAAATACTTCCAGAAGATACAGAGTAATTTTACAGAAGTTTGAATAATGGTACCGATTGATTTCATATAAACAAATAAACAGTGTGTCCCTGTCACTGTCGGTTTTCAAATGTTTTCCTTCCAATATCCGTGACATTTCTCCAGACTAACCATCCGCTTGGTCTTTATCATGTGGGACAAAAATCGCGATTTTGTACGATTCATTTTTTATTCAGTTTTGATAGAAATGTTCAAAATACAACCATAAACAAAATTCAATTTCTTATTTTCTACAATGTTTCCGTACAGAAGGTACTACTTCGAAGCTAGCAAAAAAACGCCGAACGTTCGTTTGCTGTTACGTCAATTGACGTTCTCCCTCCGCAGTGCCATTTCAAATACATGTATAAAGAAACGGGATGAAAAGGGGCAAAAACAACTTGATTAACACGTAAAATGTAAATATAAGGATTGTATTTCAGCTTTTGCGCTTTATCGGTGTGTATTGGCAGTAGGGAATGGAAAAAAAATTCATGAAAAGCACAATTCCCTCAAACCATATTATATCTCAATAAATTGCAAAATTGTTAAAGTTAATCCTGGCTTATTCATGTATTCAAATACATGTACTAGAAAAACTTTGATTAAGTTCTGTACAACTTTAAACTGCAAACAAAATTGTAACAACAAGAGCGGGGGGAAGTATCCGTGCGGTTGGTTGCTTTTAGCATCCGCCTACGGCAGTGTCCTGGTAAGAAAAATGACGATTTTAGAAGGGAAAATACTCCCACCTTAGTCCCATTTTTATATCCAATTGTATTGCGTTGCAGACCCTCCAAAAAGAGGGACAGCTTTTATATAATAGGGAA
Source organism: Pinctada fucata (assembly GCA_028142955.1). Lineage (NCBI taxonomy): Eukaryota > Metazoa > Mollusca > Bivalvia > Pterioida > Pteriidae > Pinctada > Pinctada fucata. Next base: position 46,031,534 of record AP027102.1, on the reverse strand, counting down.
ATTATGGGTTGTAGACAATAACTCAACGGAAACAGGTCGCCATTTTGTTTTGAATTTGACCGTCATTTGGCGCGAAGATATGGACGTCACAATCGATTTTACGTCTCATAAACGTCAGTTAGTACTGGAAAATATTGCAACTTCAACTACCACACGAGGCTTTTTAGGTCGAAAGTAGTTTCGGCAAGCATTTCCGGAAATGGGAGTGTCCAATAAAGCAAACAATTTATGGAGGTATAATATGCTTCCAATGACCAATCAAAATCCTTGATACGAGTAAAATTAAATCATTCGTAAATATATAAGTACAATTGACAGGTGAAAGAGAAAGACTACTCGAGATAGACATTCTTATTGCACCTCGGACTAGTTTCTCCCAATAAGATTGTGTATATCACGTCACGTGATTGCCTCCTATGAGTCCATAGCCTACCCCTCATCCTGATAGAAGGTCATTGCGGCCTTATTCGAGGCGAGTAAAACAAAATGGCTACCTTTTACATAAAGTAGACAACAAATCAGATCATGTAAACCACAAACACAAACAAGAGGACGCTCATTTACCTGAATTAATGGTTTTAGAATTTCATCTTCCTTTCTTAATTCAAAATAATACAACAAATGCTTCTTTTCTCATCGTACATCTTTTCCTTTGTCGACGTGCTGTTCAGTCATAATTTTACGTTTCCACGGTCAAATGTTGGCATCACTGATGTAGCGGTAACTTCGGAGGCAACAGAATGCGCACCAAATGACAAGATAAACGTTTTTATTTTGAAATAACCTTTCAGTTTTATTTCATTTGTAAATAGAAATTGTCCTTGGAGCTCTTAAAAAAGTTCCCCGCGAGGGGTTTGACAGTAAGTGTTTTGAATATTTTCCCTGACATGGTCGCCATAGCACTGTCTATATAGATATAACCTCAGACAGTGCATTGCATGTATTTTATATATTATATTTATTTTTGTGCATGAACATCGACGGCGGGTGCGGCTAGCCAACAGGGGATGCTTACTCCTCCCGGGCACCTGGTCCCACCTATAGCTTGCTAGGGGTCCGTCGATGCTCAATTTGGTGTTCTATTGTGAGTGCTGTTGAGATTATCATCAGGATCTTCTTTAACTCATTGATGCAATGAATTCGTTATTAAGTTTATAATTGACCTACCATGGAAATAGGGCTATATTTCCATAGTTCCCAAATTACTCCTATTAGAGATCTTTCGTTTAAGAACGTACGTAACGAAACGAACCTAATAGGAAATAATATGGGGAGCAGTCATTATTTTTTCATCGACAACAGGTAGTACAGAATAAAAAGAAAACTGGGTTTAAACACTACAGTATGCATTGCTATCCCCTCGCGCAGCTTTGTTCTAATGCGACCGTGTGTAAGAGGGTGTGTGGTTCCGCAAAAGCTTGTAGACTCTCTGCAGTCACAGTTCACTTCTAAACATCTGCAAACATGAATTGTATGTAAGTTGTCCATGGCAAGAGGACATTACCTATTGATTTTCAAAGTCAGGGGTCAAAGTCAAGGTCACAATGAAAGATGATAGAAAAACCTTGTGAACGCTCTAGAGGTCACAGTTTACTTTTTATCTTCATCAAACTTAGCATGTAAGTTGACCATGGTGAGAAAGAAAAACACTCTAGAGACCACAGCTTTCTTTTAATCTTCATTAAACTTTGCAGGTAAGATGTCACTTGTGAGAGAACGTCAACTATTGATTTTCAACGTCAAAGGTCAATGTCGCAATCAAGCAATCCATCAATACTTTATTCTCATCACTTTTTTTTTTTACAAAAGTATATTAGAGAACAATGGACAATACTGGGAAAAAAGTTCATTTTAAGCTGATTGTATAAAATACATGTAAATGTTAAACGTCTTTAAATTCAATAGCAACATTAAAACCTGATAAATTTACAGCATGGACCAGACATGCACGTTTCGGATACTAAACCCTCGTCAGTGATCCTCAGTCTAAACAATGTAATATAGCCAAAAAGTATGAAAATTATTATGATTGTCCACAAATGCACCAAAAGACGTAGTGCTCAGAATGAGTGGGATATGATGCTACAGGACCCACGTTTTAGAAATTTCAAGAAATTTTGTAACAGAAAATTTCAAATGCGTTGAAGAGACAGACGATCAATCGAAGTTGATCGAACTTGGCTACATGTGCCCTCGGGGACTCTGGTCCACCAGCAGTGACACTCACCAAGTAGTTCAAATGATAAACGTCTTTAAATTCAATAGCATCATTTAAAACCTGATAAATTGTAAGAAACTGTGTTGCCTCGCGAGGGGATGCGATAATTTGCGTGGCTTGTGTTTTCATTTATCAACTGATGTTAATCGTGTAAAAGTGAGTCAGTTTGCAATTTATTACTATTTGGGAAGTACGGCAATGAAAATTACTGATATAAATGCAAAATCGAGCGCTTTTGAAGTGAAAATAATAGAAAAAAGTAATTTGATTTCTTGTAAATACTTATGGCATCAAAATATTCAACTTCGATTACGCATGTCCACACTACATTGCAGGTGACAGGCAGGCAATTTAGAGTTAATCGGTTACTTTCATGTGTGAGGGTACATGTGTAGTAACCCGTTGCTTTCAAGATCGAAATGTACTTGAAAAATGAAATTTCAAGACATTCACAAGAATACAATTCACAAATATTTTATACTGAAAACACTATGAAATGTGACAGCTCGGAAAACAGGAGTGATTTTGGAATTTTATGAGAAAACTTAAGCTTTATTTAAATCGATTGATTTGCATATGTAATCGTCGATTACAGACATTTCAAATACATGCAGCTAGAGGATGCTTACTCCTCCGGGGCTCCTGGTTCTGCCTCCATTCGAGGGTTTACAATTGCCTTGTTAAAAGAGAGTTACATATATATGCTATATTCCCCTTGGTCTTTGACACAAGTACTTCTATGGAATGCAGGTTTAGAGGTCAAGATAATCTACATGTGTATATGTTAAAGGGAGAGTAGATAGGGGTGGATTTCATCGAGGTTCGTTTGCGTCGATCCCCTGTCAGACAAGTACTCAAGGTCCTCTAACAAGTTTGTGATTTTCGTGCCGATCGGTCAACAAATATGGCCGCCCGGGCTCTGATTGGCTGACATATTTTCGACATCTCCCCTGCAACCGCTACACAGAATTTCATGAAACATTACAGGAAGCAAGTACTCAAGGTCCTCTATGAAGTTTGTGTTTTTCGTGCCGATCGGTCAACAAACATGGCCGCCGATGGCTCTGATTGGATGACACATTTTGGAATTCTCCTTTGCAACCGCTGCACAGAATTTCATGAAACCTTACAGGAAGCAAGTACTCAAGGTCCTCTACCAAGTTCGTGTTTTTTTCATGCGAACCGATAAAAAGATATGACACATTTTCGACATCTCCTCTTAAACTGCTACACAGAATTTAACGAAACCTTACTGGAAGCAAGTACTCAAGGTCCTCTGCCAAATTTTCCACTATCATTCTTTTGTTTGCAACTCAGGTGAGCGATGTGGCCCCTTGGTCCTCTTGTTTTTATCTTGAAAATAAAAAAAACCCCAAAACACTACGTAAGGAATCACAACACCATACATTTCGATCCCACGCGGTGTATTATATTCAATTATGGCAAAATCTCTCCTTCTTTGAAGTTGATCATTATCTTATATTCAAGAGAGGCCAAGTGAGTACAAGTATGTACGAGTAAAAGTCCACAGGACAATATTCTATACTGTAGACGTTTCGAGGAGGTCTGCTATGGTTTGTTATCTTAAATTTGACACTATAGCTGTTACTTACACTAAAATTGGTTTGAAATGTTGCTGAAGAAGGTATAACGAGTTGGACCACTTCAATTTTTCTTACACTAGATAGCTATCAACCATACATAGTAAATCTATAGAAATATTTGACGATCCTTGTGGGGGGGGGGTATCCTTATGTAATATATGATTTTTTCCGTAGGGCCTCTGAGACTATGGTCTTGATTGTTAGTCTGAATGGCAATGAGACGGCTTTGTTTATACAACATGCGTGCGTCTTGTCTTAGTCAATATCTTTGTATCCGAATATGAATGAGGGTTGTGCACAGCAATTCGGAAATTAAAGTACGCATTCGAAACTTTCTGTTCACAAAATTTTCTCCAAATATCTACAAAGTGGGTCCTGTGGTATCATATATCCCACCCATCCTGTTACATCTTTTGGTATCTTTTGGACATGACTTTCACAACCTGTGACCATATTTCATTATTTTGATTAAGGATCACTGACGAGGGTTACATGTAAGTCGAATCGTGCATGTCTGGTCCATGCTGCAAATTTATCTGTTCTTAAAAAATGCTATGAATTTGAAGACGCCACACGGTAATGTTCTGTTACTAATCAAAATGAAGCAGATGGCTGTTAAAAGTCAGCACTGAATGGATACTGATCTCTTTCCTTTTATGTTCTTGTTTCGGTTATGCTTTTGTTTTGTTATTGCATATTTTCGTTTTTTCCAATTGTTTGTTGGTGTGATGCTTTGATGTCCATTGTTTGTTGGGACGTTTGTGATCAGTGATCGAAATGTAAACGTCTTCATATTGAATAGTATCATTTAAGAACAGGTAAATTGGCAACATGGACCAGACATGCACGTTTCGGGTACTTAACCCTCGTCAATTACCCTCAAATCCAAACAATGTAATAAGCAAAAAAAAGTGTGAAAGTTACTATGTCGAAAAAGCGTACCGAAAGACGTAGCAGAATGGCTGGGATATGATGCTACAGGACCCACGTTTTAGAAAGTCATACATAAAACTCAAAATAAGAATTCCAAAATCTCCATCAATTGGCACACGTAAAGCAGGGGCCCCTGCCCCCCCCCCCCCCCGCCCCCTCCGATCGGGCAATACAATTACATGAAATAGATAGATACTCTGTGTCATCAGACTAAGTACTGTCAAATAGAAAGTGTCGAATAAATACTGTCGGATTAAAAAGTGTCGGAATTAAAACTGTCGGAGTTAAAAGTGTCGGAGGAACAGGATTATCCCGTAAAACCTTGAAAAATTCAAAAGTGATCGAAACAACTTAACATTCTGAATAGGATTAAAAAATGTGTTTATAAGCACGTCTTCAATATTCCATATTTCTGGCTTCTGTTATAATAATCTGATCAAGAATATAGTTATGTTCAGAGAATACTTTGTCAGAAAATTTTCGATGCTCACCACATTTTATGATATGGTACATGGACAGATACAATGATGGTCATATGGTAGGCGTGAAATAAATTTATATAAAGTAGATTTAGGCAGTATGTACCTGGTTTAATCAAAAAAGATTCCAATGGAACATATTATTTGCGTATCACGTGATCTACGTCCGTGATTATGTACTTGAAAAACTCTTCCATCCTAAATTTTCGTTGGATTGTATCAAGTTTATACTTGACCTCTGCCCCCAAAAAACCTGCTAAGGACAAACACAGTTAAACCGTAAACATTGGAAAAAACACTACTTGAGATTCTCTTTGTATGTTGGAAAAATGTGTAGCAGGTAGAGACAGATGTATGCCACTGTAATTATGTCCTTATTTAAGGCATTATATATATATATATAACGAGGGATTTATTTTGGAACTGATTCCCTTCATTATACATCAAATTAAAGAGTCCCGGAGGGCACATGTAGCCAAGTTCTATCAACTTCGGTTGATCGTCTGTCTCTTCAACGCATTTGAAATTTTCTGTTACAAAATTTCTCGAAATTTCTAAAACGTGGGTCCTGTAACATCATATCCCACCCATTCTGCTACGTCTTTTGGTACATTTTGGGACATAATAATTTTCTCACTTTTTGGCCATATTACATTGTTTAGATTGAGGATCACTGACGAGGGTTTAGTACCCGAAACGTGCATGTGTGGTCCATGCTGTTAAATTATTTGGTCTTAAATGATGCTATTGAATTTGAAGACGTTTAACATCTAAAAGCTTAAAGAACTTATTGCACATTCCGACATTTGCCTATCAAGGATGATTAAGGACATTTTTAGTACGACCTATCAAATTGACCGTCTTTTACCTATTTGGACAGTAAGGAAGTTGACACGTTTTCATTCATTCGCGGCTGGTGTCGCATGTAGTCAGGGGACGCTCACTCCTCCCAGGCACCTGGTCTTGCCTCCATTCGAGGATGCTAAAGGAAACACACAGTTATGCCATATTCCCCGGAATCTTTGACTCATAAACTACGATTTGTACTTCTTTTCTGATATACTTTGAATAAGTTTTACCTTATGAAGACACTATTAAAGACGAAACAAAAGAAATACTCATGCGGATTTGTCAGGCGGTACACAGAGATATCTAGTCTAGGATGTTTCACGTCGGTACTTTCCCGTCCTTTGTACTCTGAAACCTACTACTGTCTAAAATTCAATAGCAGTTTGTGCTCTTTCAGATTTCATGGAATTTTTCAAATGGTAATTTCAATTGCACAAGTAGTTTTAGATGGAAACATTTTTTATTGAAAAATCACTGAAAATATGAAACACTGAATATTTTTTTATATACATTGTGATACAAAAAGGTGTTATTTCAAACAATGTCTGATGCTCTTACAAATTATAGTTTCATTGTCTAATTCCAAGGTAAAACGTCCGTTTTTGGGTCTAAAAGTCACATTTTTTCTGAAAAAAAATACATTTTAAGATAATTTTACTTGGTTTTGTATGCGCTTATCGACATGATGCATTCTGTACTGCCTGCTCCACTGCGGAATTTGTGGAGTTTATTCGGCAGAAATGAAAAAAAAATCGACGCAATGTATATAACTATGTATCAACATATATTCACACAACATCTATTGAAGGTTCGACAATTGACACTTGGACAAGTACCTGTCTGATATGAATAACATATGGTCTTAATCTGTTCTCCTATTGACATTGTGACCCTATTTAGACTAATTAATGGTTATTTTATCTGCAGAGTAGGTATATTTATTTTCTCATGTTAGAATGATTAAGATCACATTATATGTATTTTCATATCCTCGTTGCATGTCGTGACTCAGTAAAATACAGCTATAAAAGGAACAGTGTCTATATGTTTTCTTTATTTGATTATTCGGAAGAGAAAAGTTAATTAGCATTGCGATTTTTATGCATTCAGATCGGCGGCAAATCAATGTATCACATAAAACTTTATTGATATATTTCTCTGGAGTGGATAATGAAGAAACAATAAACTCTGTTGATTCGAAGCTTAGCATAATTTCTGAATTCAAAACAAGTTCCAATATAAAAGTTAGGTTACGTTTGAACCACTCTTGTCTCTTTGCTGAGTAGACTTTTTAGCCGTTGTTTTTGTTGCAGAATTATCTCGCTTTTTCTTCCTCTTCCGATTTGCTAACTTACACATGCGAAAAACACAGATTAAGACAATAATCTGAAAAAAAAATCAAAAAAGAAACTTTTTATCAAATATTCAAGTATTGTTTCTTCAAGAGACAAGATATATTGACAGCAAGATAGGAAAGAAAATCGGAGTAATCCCGCTTACCTCAGAAACTGTTAGAGCAGCTAAAACAGACAATGCCATAATGCTTGTACTGTTGTACCATTCACCAAGTACCTCGTAGCAACCCTTAAACATTTCAAATAATTACATCATTATTCGTATAGTGAGTAGCATCGATAGCGATAGGTAAGCTTTTGTTTTATCTAGAAACTATTTAAAAGCACGAGAAATACAGTGAACACCGAATAATTCAGTCTCAGAAGGTAAGGCACAATAACTAGAATTTCAATTGGAACAGTTGTGAACGCCGGAATAATAAACATAAAAAACCATCAGTTATTCAGTCTTAAAGTCGAGAAGACAAGGCAAAACCTTTAGAATTTCCATTGGAACGGCCGCGAACCCCCAAGCGAATAAACAATATTCCGAAGTGAGACCAGGTGTCTGAGGAGAATCAGCGTCTCCTGTTTCCATGCAACACCCGTCGGTACTGTTAAAGGTGCAAAATGAAGGTACATGGAAGATATCTACTCAGTCTTCGCAATGTTTTGTTTGTTCGTTTAAAAAAAGGGGGAGATCGACAATATGACTATGTTGTAGTTATAAATAATCTTGAACACATATTTTGCTGAATGTCAATCGCGTTTGACATGAACTTTTTAAAAACACTTTTTAATGAGTTTTAATGTAAAAAGTCCTCTGCAAGACAAAATGTAATCAATAAGTACCTTTTGGTGTGAGAATCCGGGTGTAAGCGTCTGACACAGTAGTTTGTTTGTAGGCTCAGGAGCATCTGGATTGGGTTCCTTCAATTGACAACAACTGTCAGGAATCTTCTGTCTCGGCTTTACAAAAATAAGTCAACAAAGTAAGAGCTTTTCACGTTAGAAGGCATAAGATTGTAAGTTATGCCTGTTTAAATAGAGAATGACGCAATAGATAAACCTATCGTGTCCTAAGTCGGCACCGGTTGCCCATTGGTCTCGTTGGTTTATGTGTAGTCATTTGTGTTTGATGTTTCTGTGTTGTGCATTGACGTTCCTTGTCCCTTATGCGTCTCTTTCTGTGCTTGTCTGCTTTGTGTTTTTGCATTGAGTGTTTTGGGGTTTTGCTGTGGGTGCTACAACCTCGTGTTGTTGGAGATCCCCTCCTTTGTGACTGAGAAAGGAAAATTTCATCCGATGGTAAGAATATAAGAAATCTATTTCAAGGTATCTTTAGAGGATTCTGTATATCACTTGTAAGGGGAATACATGTCTTTCTCTGTGTCCCAAATGCAGTGATTAATAATTTTCGATCTTTTAAAATATTCAAAGATACATTTCTAGACCTGCATCTGTGTGGAAACCATACATGTTTCAAGCTACATGGGTACTTACGTCCGTCTTTTTTGTTTCATTTCTCCAAATGCTTCCCTCAAAATCTGATGGTCCATCAAATCCACAACACTGCGCCTGCTCGAGAAACATGCATTTATATAGATATTAAAACTTATGTACAGTTCACTCTCGATGGGTCGAACTTCCAGTTACCATAAGATATAGTTCGACTTATCAGGATTTTGACTTACTAGGTACATTGCCAGCAATCATTTTACAATAAGACTTATTTCACAGTACAGAAACGTTTATGTTGTCTAGTTTTTAACGATCATGCAATGTATATATGTCATTCCATAGTAAGAAAATGTCTCGCACGCCCTCCGATCTCCCTATGATCAATTGATGTGTATATAAAATAATTAACCTTTATTTGTGGATCGACTTATCGTCGAACATTTGCATGGTAAAATTATATATTGGACTATAAGAATAAGTTCGACTTGACGAACAGTTCGATATAGGAGATATAGGAGTAAGTTCGAGTTAACCGAGTTTGAGTAAACGAGAGTAAACTGTATACATTAAAGTGTTAAAGGATAGAGAAGATGTCCTACATGACATCGATGTACATAGAGTTCATAGCAGAACACACACACATAAGACGAAAATGATAGGATATTGAAGAGATATCTAGCAATAAATATCATTTAGTGCCTTCATTATAAAGATTGTCAATATTGAAATATAAAAAGAGGGCGTACGTAATACCATTCGTGCTCTGCCGCCGCGAGCTCATGTATGTTATCACCCGAGGAGTCCGACTGACATTGAGAGAGGACAGGTGGTCGGGGCCCTGTCTTCTCTAAAGAGGTTTGGACAGGGCCCGTCATGGAGTCCCGTCGTCACAGTCAGTCAGAGTGCCAGTTTTAAGAATGCGCTGGTACAAGACTGTAGATTGGTCAAGTTCCAAGCCTAGTGTCCGTCTAGTGACATTAGGATTATATCAACGGTATAAAAGGCGTTTGATGATTCTGACGCATTTTTGATAGTGATGTTTTCTATCTTTGATCCTTCTTATCTTGTTAATTATGTCACCATAAAATGCAGGTTGTGAAATACCCAAAGTAATATACTCTGTTGCCCGTATTGGTCCGAATTTCAGAAGAAGTTGACAATAATTTTTATAAATTTCCAAAAAGCCTTTACTAATTTTTGAAAGCGAAAACCTTGTCCCAAAAGTTTCTTGGTAATTTGTAAGTTTCTACTATGAAAATCCAAAACATCAGTTCATGCTCTAGCATACCGGATGAGCTGTGAAATATAGATTCCATAAGACGGTAATCACCGTCAAGCCAGGGGAAATTTACTGTTTAATCCAAAATCATCTCTTTTGTCATACACACTTGTATGGATCTCTCCATTAACAATTTTGATATTTAGGTCCAAAAATGATGTTTCTGTGTTTGAGACGTTTGCCTTGTTTAGAATCAATTCTTGTGGATAAATAACATTTTTATACTTTTCAAAAACAGGATTGTCGATAGTAAAAATATCATCCAAGTACCTAGAAGTACCAATAAAAGATTTCACATCATCATTTTTTCTTTGCTTTTGAAGATTTTATATAAATTCATTTTCATACGTGTATAAAAATAAATCTGCAACAAGAGGCGCACAATTAGTAGCCATAGGAATCCCTACAACCTGCTTGTAGAGTTTCTCACCAAATCTTACATAAATATTGTCCAAAAGGAAGGGCAAGGCAATACACAGGTCACCACATGTCCATGATTTGTATGATTTGTAATCTGTGGCGGAAAAGAAACCCTTCGATTCAGATGTACAAATATAAGTTTTCCCCTCTCGATCAAAACACCATTTTAAGAGTTTCGACAGTCGATAATTTATTTTGTCGTGAGGAAGCGTGGTGTACATATTAGAAAAATCGTATGAAGATATCACATTTGCTTCAAAATTTCTTTATTTCATTTTGTCATTCACATCCCTGAATTTTTAATTGACCCAAAGAAGTTTACACCATTCCTGTTCATGACAGTTTCACAGTATTTTGCCACGTGTTCCTTTATAGACGTGAGTGCTGACGTCAGATTTATAGACAAAATTGTAGTTGAGCAGTTGCTAGAATCAGCAATGTATCGAAACTTGTAAGGAGACTTGTGAAGTTTTGGTATACAGTATATTGTAGGGAGATTCAATCTAGAAATAGGGATGTTAAAAGAAGAAATTTCATTGTTATGTTTGTTCAAAATATTGGGAACACTTTCATTGCTTTCGATATAAGTATTAGTAGAGGAAAGTTCCGAAACTAAAGTTGATATGTAGTAGCGATTTCAAATATTTTGGTGTTGTTGGCTGCTTTGTCTGCAGGCGCGAAGACATATTTTTCATGTAAATTACGAAACTTGGATTTGAAATATCTTTCAGATTTAGAACTTGGATTTTCAAAAAGATGAGGATTTTTGTGGTAGTTATCTATTCGAATATCGGTAATATCCAAAATGAGATTTTTCCAGTCATTCAGAGCATGCGATTCGTCTCCTTTCTATTTACACCGTCGTTTGGTATAGTTATCTAAAGCTTCCTTTAGCACTTCGCGACATTTAATAAAATCTATCTTGGATGGGATTCTATACTTAGAAACAAGAGACACACATATGAATATGTAAATGAATGGAGACCTGTCATCACAGTCAGTCAGAGCGCAATTCTGAAGAATGCGCTAGTACTAAGCTGTAGATTGGTCCAGTACCAAGCCAAATGACCGTCTGGTGACAGAATGATTATATCCGAGGTATAAAAGGCGATGATATTTATTAGCCTAGCAGCATGTACAAGACTTTGTACATGACGTTAATATCACTACCGAGTCCACATGAATACATCATTAAATAACTTGAATCGCTTTTATTTAAATACATATGGAATTTCAAAACAGAACGAGTTTCGAGAAAGTACCTAATTCAAGATTATTGTAATGGTGGATTAAGAATGACATGTATCAGATCCTTTATAAAAAGCTTGAAAATTACCTGGATTAGAAGAATTATTAATGGTAATGGACAATTGTCTTGGTTAAAACTCATGACTGACTCTCTTTCTATTAAAATAGATTCAATTTTTAAATTAGGTCAAGAATACTTAATACATATAACAAAAAATATAAGCAATCACTTTTGGAAAGATGTGTTTAAATCATATTATGATTTAAGATTGTTACTCGATCATGATCGAGATATTTATGAATCACTCTGGTACAATGATAAAATTAGAATTGACAATAAATCACTTAGTTATTTTGATTGGATGAATAAAGGTATTTTTTAATCTATGACTTGCTGGATGAAAATGGAAATTTATTATCATTTGAATCATTCTGTATTAGATATAACTTTTGTCCACCATTTACCGTCTATTACGGTATCATTGCTTCTATCAATAAGAATAAATGGACACTTAATGTGGGAAATCTTCAACAGAATCAACCTTATTATCCAAACTTTATTAAAATTCTAAGAAAATCTGAAAAAGGATCTAAAGATTTTTATAACTTCTTTATTTATATGTATTATAGTAAACCAACAAGTGAGGTCAAATGGGAAAATGAATTACAAGTTCATTTAAATTGGAAAAAGATAAATTTGGCAATTGCTAAAATTACAAATGATGGTACAATTAAATGGTTTCAATATCGCATTATACATAGAATTTTAGGTACAAATTTACTTCTTAATAAGATAGGTATCAGTCCAACAAATTTATGTACTTTTTGTCAATTATCACCCGAAATTATCACTCACTTGTTGTTCTCATGTAATTTTTCATATGTATTATGGGAGAATGTTATAAAATGGTTAAAAGATTTTTATGAATTTGATGTACAATTAAATGCAGATAAAATTTTATTTGGCGTATTTGATAGAAGATGCAAAATACTTGATACTATAATATGTTTAATAAAGAATTATATATACAGGCAAAAGTTATCAAAATCTAAGCCAACTTTTGATGGAGCAAAACATTGTCTTATTAGATATTTAAAAGCAGAAAAATTCATTTTTAAAAGCAAACTTAAGAATAACAGCTTCTTTTAAAAAATGGGGTAGGTTATCCATATTGATAAACTAAACTTCTTTTTTTTTTTTGGATACATTTATATATTGAACTTTTTTATCTATACTGTACATGTATGTATGTATAAATGGAGAATGAATGGTGAACTCTATGTTGTACTCTATATGTCTATAATAGATGTTTGTGTAAATGTGTACATTGTACATAAGAGGGCTTGGTGGGTCGATGTGAAACTTGTGTGTCTGTCATGCTTGTCTGTGTTGCATGTATGAAGTACATGTAACTTGTCATATGTATAATGCCATACGCCAATATATGTTACATGTGCTTGTGTGTCTGTGTACTGAAAATGTAAAAAAAAAAAAAAAAGACTTTGTACATGACGGAGAAGTCTCTATGTTTTATAATGATATTTCAAATTATATATTTCAAGAAGATAAAGAAGAATAAAAAGCAAAAGGCATGTTGTCTCTTTTCGGGATGATTAGAATATCGCTCATCATATATTCACCATTTGGATTTCCAAACCTCCAGCCTCCTGAATCACTGATGATAAATATAAGTTGAAATGCGCATATGGCGCACTAAATTATTACGATAGAGCATATACTTTAATTTGATAATATCCATGGATATAATGTTAAACGTCTTCAAATTCGATAGCATCATTTAAGAACAGATAATTTCACCGCATGGACCATACATGCACGTTTCGGGTACTTAACCCTCGTCAGTGATCCTCAATCTTAACAATGTAATATGGCCAAAGAGTGTGAAAAATATTATGTCCAAAAATTTACCGAGAAACGTAACAGGATGGTTGGAATATGAGGCTACAGGACCAACGTTTTAGATATTTCAATATTTTTGATTTGTTAAACGTCTTCAAATTGAATAGCATCATTTAAGAACAGATAAATTGGCAGCATGGACCAGACATGCACGTTTCGGGTACTTAACCCTCGTCAGTGATCCTCAAATCTAAACAATGTAATATGCCAAAATATTATGAAAGTTACTATGCCGAAAAGCGTACCGAAAGACGTAGCAGGATGGGTGGGATATGATTTTACAGGACCCCCGTTTTAGAAATTTCAAGAAACTTTGATAACAGAAATTTCAGAATGCGTTGAAGAAACGATCAACCTAAATAACAGAAACTTTCGAATGGTTTTCAACAAAAGTTGACTAGTTTTAATTCTAGCCCCTCGTGAAACTATATTGGAAAGGCAGCCGTTGATTTTTTTTTCAGTGAAATGAACTACACGATTAACTTCTTGTGCACTTTTATAAAGCATGCAAATGCTGACAATTGAGCTAGAGATAGTTGTCAAATTAAGCTCTCTCAATGAGCACAAGGATGATGGATGTATCCAACTATTCCCCGTCAATACAGAAAACGATCGAGAAAACCTTGCTTGCTCGCACCTTTACACTGATCGGATCTGTTCTAACAACACTTTGTTAGACACTGATATGATCGATAGAATGATACAATTTAAAATGAGGTAGAAGAATTGGTGTAAATGATGATGTACTCTAGGCTGTAGATGAACTGACACTCAAGAACTCTTTTTCTAACCTTTTGCATCCTTTTTTTCCGAAGTTCTTAAAACAATTTTGAAAATTAAGCACTGCAAAACAACTGAAGGAAACTGGTAGGTCTAATCATGCCGTCGAACGCTATCTCTACACTAAGGAGATCCTGACGACAATATTAACAGCACTCACAATAGAGCTCCGAAATGAGCATCGACGGACCCCTAGAAAGCTAGAGGTGGGACCAGGAGCCCGGGCGGAGTAAGCATCCCCTGTTTGGCTAGCCACACCCGCCGTCGATGTTCACGCACGAAAATGAAAATAATATAAAATATGCACTGTCTAAGGTTATATCTATATAGAAACTGCTATGGCGACCATGTCAGGGTAAAACATTTCAAAAACTGTCAGCATATTCTATAAGCCTTCATCACCAAAACTCAACTTTGCTAGGCTAGCATAACTTAACATCCAATCAACATTTCTTAATATTGAAACAAAATGTTTAAACTACACAAAACTCAAAATGTAGTGTTACAGCATTGTGCTGCAATTGTGCGCATGTAATCCAGGATAACCACACCATTTGCTACGTGCGTGGTAGATGGCCGTCGAAAGTCGGCACCGGGTACCCAGTCTCTTTGGTTTATGTGTGGTCTGTTGTGTTTGATGTTTGTATGTCGTATGTCTCTTTTTTCTTCTCTTAGTGTGCTCGTCTTTGTGTTTTCGTATCGGGTGTTTTGCCGTTGGTGCTGCAACAGGTTCTTCTTGGAGATCCCCTCCCTTCTTTTGTGTGGATTGTCCATTAGTTGCCGCTTTGTAAGATGAGTGATTCTACTTACGGTTATAATTACAACTACATATGCATAAGAACCGAATTAATCATTTTTGAGCATCTGGCACCTGATCCCTCCTCTAGCTTGCAAGGGGTCCGTCGATGCTCAATTTTATGCTCTATTGTGAGTGTTGTTGTGATTATCGTCAAGATCTTCTTTAACTCATTTGTGTCACACTTATGCCCTTTGCCGCGTGGAGCTAGTAAAAAAGATCCCCGCGAGGGGTTTGACAGTAAGTGTTTTGAATATTGTTCCCTGAAATTGTTGCCATAGCACTTTCTTAATAGACATAACCTCAGACAGCGCATGTATTTTATATTTTGTTTCATTTTCGTGTGTGAACATCGACGGGGGGTGCGGCTGGCCAACAGGGGATCCTTACTCCTCCCGGGCACCTAGCTTGCTAGGGGTCTGTCGATGCTTAATTGTGTGCTCTATTGTGAGCGTTGTTGAGATTATCGTCAGGATCTTTTTTAACTCATTAATTCTAACCCGGACGATGAAGAAAATCAATAAATGGACCCTACTAATGCAATACTCGTTCATCCCTTCATTACATGGGGGTAATATCTTACAGTTTCAATTTTCGATACTAATGAGATAAAGAAGATCCTGATGACAATCCCAACAGCACTCACAATAGAGCACCAAATGGAGCATCGACGCGCCCTAGCAAGCTAGAGGTGGGACCAGGTGTCCGCATTTAAAGCATTTTGAACAATATGTTCAAGCAAATGTTTTAAATGAACATTGATAAAAACAATTTCCAACCATAACTTGAAGTCTATCCCACGCAGACATAATGGCGGTGTTGTCTTTGTATTGATGAATGACCAATGTCCGTAGATGGTCCAACAATGATAGTCTGACCTGTGAAATAAATGAATGAAGAAATTTTAGGTAAATTGTACTTCTTGTTTTAAATTATGCATGGGTACCTCTTTTCATATTAGTGCAAATTGGGTAAAGCCGATAATGGTTTCAAATTATTTTTTGGTTAAAGAATATTTCTACAACGTAAAGAAATTTGAATTTCTGGAATTTTCCATAAAGTGTAATGTTTAAGTTGGGGTTGTTCGAATTCATAGACGATATATTAGATTTTACTACAATATAGGGTCTATATGATTTTTTTTATAAAAGGTCCAAAGATGATAAGCACGAAAATTAAAAAAATATATACCATCATATGGAGAATATAAGCTCTCACAACCAGAGTTGCGAGCTACCTTAAAGTAAATTTGTTACAATGAGATAAAAAAAAGTGTTTAGAGAATAACAAAGACATATCTCCATCGAGACCATGTTGCGGCGAGAACAGATGAACATACGCTTTTAAAAGATTACAACAAGAAATTGATACAACTGTAAAATATATAGATAATCAATGTAATCTCGTAATGGATGTGTTGCATTTTCATTTGTAAACATTCCTACATCACAATGCTTTAGCTCAATTCCGCGACAATTGTTGTAACCTACAAACTGTACCTGTGGTGGTCTCAATGGTTTATGTGTAGTCATTTGTGAATTATGTTTCTATGTGATTTGTCATTGTACCACTTGCGTCTCATTATGTGCGTGTCTGCTTTGTGTTTTTGTAGCGGGTGTTTTGGAGTTTTGCTGTTGATGCTGCAAGCGAGTGTTGTTGGAGATCCCATCCTTTCTCAATTCCAATGTATCTCTTTACATGGAAAGCGTTTATAAGTACGATAAACTATTTGCTATGTATTGCATATCTGAAATAGATTACAAGACATTTCTTATCACAATTTGACCAATTACGCAAGAAAACAGCCGGGAATGAAAAGACAAAGAAGACAAACGAACAAATGAATAAATCAGAAACAATATCAAAACACATAAGACACAGGTAGAAGAGGAAAGAGACCATTATGTAATCGGTTGACTTTTGAATGCCATTTGCTGTATTCATGGGATAATTTTGAAGTTAAGAGTCATCTTGGATTGATATTTCAATCGCTGTCAGAATTTTTTATCCTTTGATAAATAACCTTTTATGAGGCCTGATCACCTTACGTTCATGAAAGTCTGAAGCAAGTCGGAAATTTTCTCTTATTTGTTTCGTTGTTTCACATAATACATACATGTAGATATGATGCCAGACAAACTTTTCAGTGACAAAAGAGCCAAATCGATCGTACAAGAAATGCCAGTGTGAATGGTGCCCAAGAATCATGAAAATCTACTTGGTCTAAATATGTTATAAACATACACGTAATCATGTAATATACATTTCATATTAACTCCTACATTTATATTTTAAAAAGATCTTGCGTTGAAATAATATACACTGCAATGAGGAAGTTCTACGGTCGATACGGGGAACTCGTCATACACATTGATGTTCCATTGTCCAGAATGATGGATGATATTCTGTCTTAGACCATTTGAACCATCCAACCACAGACTATACTTGTATCTTCCGAAATGGAAGTAACCGGATGTGATATTTCTGCCGAATTAAAGCGATGGGTGCTGCATGCAAACAGGAGATACTGACTCTTCCTGGGCACCTGGTCTCACTCCCATATTGGGAGTTAGCTTCTTTTCGTGTGGTGGAGGTTTTCGTTCGTTTGCTTTAGTTCCATTTTTATCCTGATTTTGTATGCCTTCGGTTTGTGATTTCCAGAATTGTCGATTTTTGTACTGTCATTTTATTTGGCTATTTCGGAAACTTGTCATTTCATCCTAAAATTTATCGAAATTAAAGGAGGTTAACATCTTAGCACCATCCCTCCAGTGCTATTTTGAACATAGATTTTATTTGCATACGCTACTGAATCGACCCTACAGGAAATTTGGAAACGCGTATTCTCTGTATAGAAAATACACAGAAATAAAAAAAATGCAATGATCGCTGTGCGATATAAGTCCCCTACCGGCGGCATAAATTTATGACTTGCATCTCTGTTCATCAGTTCATCTTCTTCAACAACAGCCAAGGAAGGTCTGGAAAACTGAATTCTCGAAATTTGCTAAGTCCAAGGGCCATAACTCTTGTGAAAATTAGTCAATCTAAATTAAACTCAAATCTGCATCACACTATAATGTATTCACATACAAAAAAATCAGCTCATTATCTGCAATAACAGGCATGAAAAAGTCCGGAAAAATGAAAATTTCATGAAATTTGCTAAGTCCAAGGGTCATAACTCTTGTAAAAATAGGCCAATGGAAAGCAAACTCAAACTTGGTCTGTATCAGACTGAGATGTATTCATTTACCAAAAATCAGTGCATTATTTGCAATAAAACCAAAGAAAAGTAAAAAAAAAACTGAAATTTTCATAAAATTTGCTAAGTCCAAGGGCCATAACTCTTGTAGAAATAGGTGAATCTAAAGCAAGCTCAAACTTGATCTGTATCCCATTGAGATATATCCACATACCAAAAATGAGTTCAATTTATCCAACAACAAAGGAAAAAAGTCCGGAAAACCAAAATTTTCATAAATTTGCTAAGTCCAAGGGACATAACTCTTGTAAAATTAGGTCAATCAAAAGCAAACTCAAACTTGATTTGTATCACATTGAGATAAATCCACATACCAAAAATGAGTTCAATTTATCCAACAACAGCGGAAAAAAGTCCGGAAAACCGAAATTTTCATAAAATGCGCTAAGTCCAAGGGCCATAACTCTTGTAAAATTAGGCCAATGGAAAGCAAACTCAAACTTGACCTGTATCACATTGAGATATATCCACATACCAAAAATGAGTTCAATATATGCAACAACAGCGGAAAAAAGGCCGGAAACCCGAAATTTTCATAAAATTTGCTAAGTCCAAGGGCCATAACTCTTGTAAAATTAGGTCAATCGAAAGCAAACTCAAAATTGATCTGTATCACATTGAGATATATCCACATACCAAAAATGAGTTCAATATATGCAACAACAGCGAAAAAAAGTCCGGAAAACTGAAAATGGAACAGACGGACAGACGGACAGACAGACAGACAGACAGACCGAGAGGAAACTAAGAGTCCCCTTCGGCGTTTCCGGTAGGGGACTAACCAGAGGGCGATAGTGAAATGAATTTGAGCGACTAATGAAAATCACTTTAGCTGGAAGCATCACTGATGAGAATTTTAATATTCGAAACACGTGTCTGGTGAATAATTTTTCTTCAAGAAGTTATGGAGTTGGATCACTTCCGCATTATTGGGCTATGGTCATTGTCCATATTTTCTATAACACAGTTCGAAGTCCTTTTTAATGCAGGAGTTTGAGAAGATCTTATGTTTTCCAATACAAGAAAAAACTCTTGTGATCGAACATTGTCGTGAATAATTTAGATATGACACATGGAATAAAATTAGGGTAGATAAAATACTTTAGATGGGATATCGACCCTGGGACACGGATGTTAATGGAATGATCGATTCAGGGAAACCGTAGATGCTATACCATCGTCATTGTCATTGAATTGCTATTGAGTTATATGAAACCCTCGTCTAAATTGGCATCAATGTATATTGTATTTAGGTAATACGCATTTTCTATATTTTCCGACTTTTAATCTTGAAATGTCCTACTTTAAAGTTGGAATTCCAACTTTGATCTTGGAATTTCCAACTTTAATCTCGGAATTTCTACTTTAATCTCGAAATTTCCGAAATAAATCTTCGAATATGCTTCCGCAGCTTTATGATATCTTCAAGAGATTCAAAACATGAAGACATTGCTGTGATCACAGCGGAACACACACGCTTGTGATGAAGAAAAGGGAGTAAAGGAAATTAAAGCTCTGTATTGTAGATGGTGCTAGGAAAATTCACTTTGGCTTTATTTAAACTTTTTGACATGAAGTACAAATGACGAGGATTAAAATATCTGATTCAAGTGTCTAGTATAACAAAATTGGTACTGTAGAGCATATATTTCAATATTGACAATTTCAACCACTAGGATGGTATCGCTGCTGGTTGACTATAAGTCCCCGAGGATATCGCTCACCAAGTTTTAGTGTTTACGCACTGCTTTGAAATCTTTTTTCTAAATTTCCTGTCATCAAATTAGACCTACATTTCTAAAACTAAGGGGTATCTCCCTCATTGCATAGCTCTGTCCTTAGCTGGGTTTCGGCATAATTTTTTAGGTCATGTTGAGAATTGGGCTCCTTGTGCCTACCCTCCAACGATTTTTGGCAATTATTTCACTTAAAAACCCTACACAAAATTTGGAGCCGCTCATTTTGGCAAGAGGAAATTAAAGATCTGTATTGTAGATGAGGCTAGGAAAATTCACTTTGGCTTTATTTAAACTTTTTGACATGAAGTACTACTGACAAGAATTAAAATATCCGAAACACGTGTCTAGTACAATAAAATTGGTACTATAGAGCATATATTTCAATATTGACAATTACAACAAAAAAAGTATGTAGAAAACAGAGAGAGCAGCAAGGTCCAACGAAGTTCCATTATCATACCGCATGATAGATCAAACTATAGAGATTTCTCAAAGACAATGCAATAAACGGACAAGTCATTTTATTTTCTATCACATAACGAACTATTTTGCGTGAGTGAAACGTATTCAAATTCAATAGCATCATTTAAAAACTGATGAATTTGCAGCATGGACCAGATATGCACTTTTCGTGTACTTAACCGTGGTCAGTAATCGT
This sequence comes from Pinctada fucata, assembly GCA_028142955.1. Taxonomy (NCBI): domain Eukaryota; kingdom Metazoa; phylum Mollusca; class Bivalvia; order Pterioida; family Pteriidae; genus Pinctada; species Pinctada fucata. Next base: position 46,010,550 of record AP027102.1, on the reverse strand, counting down.
AAATTTAAATATTGTAATATGGCCAAAAAGTGTGATATTTATTATGTCAAAAATGTACCAAAAAAAGATGCAGGATGGGTGGGATATTATGCTAGAGGATCCACGTTTTAGAAATTTAAAGAAAATTTGATAACAGAAATTTTCGTATGCGTTGAAGGAACGATCGACCGAAGTTGATCGAATTTGGCTACATGTGCCCTCGGGGACTTTTTTTACCTACAATATACTAATACAAATGTAGTATGGAACTTTAAATAATGGAATCTAATATATTCGAATTTGTGAAACCGTAGATACTCCATCAACCTTCGTCAAAATAGGCTTGGTTTAGAGGGGTTTTCTTTTTCATTTCATTTGATTTACGACTCAATCTCTAAAATCTCGTATCTTTACTAAGATCATGATATCCTACAAGGCATGTAAATGTTTTTTTTCACATAATACCTCAATTGCAAACACCGTAAGATAACATTTTTTCTACAACAAATATATTACTTCAACGAGATTGTGTTCGTTTGTATTTATTTGTTCAATTTTAAATGAGTGTGGTACCAAACAATTCATTTAAGTGGCACAAATTTAGAGCCATTGTTCACATCGTCTCCTTCTGTTTCTCCCCTTTTTCTCATGTGTGTAAGTTCTGCTATGATCACTGTGAAGTCATGTTGGAGACCTCCTTCTTATTCTTTTAGGGTATTCCATGTATAACAAATGCTTAAAATTGTGACAAGAACATGTACCGTATACCCTTATATAGACGAGAAACTAAATTGACACAAAAGGGTGAATCATCCTTAGAAATTGAAATGCAGCCTGACCTGTAGGATACAAGTAAACTACTTTTAACAAAATAATAATATGACTTCTTCCAGAAGGGCTTACCAATATTTTTTTTTTTTTTTTTTTTTTTTTTTTTTTTTTTTTTTTTGGTCAGTATGAAGATTACTTAAAAATACAAGCCTCGTCTTATTAGTAGGAAATTCCAAATGCATCTCGTAAATGGGAATTTCAACTTTCTGCACTGAAATAAATCTCACTATAAACAGATTAATGACACTCAACGGAGCAGATCATCAGAGAGACAAATCGCTATTAGTTCGTTTTTTATTATTGGTAAATTGAATAACATGGTATTTTATACTTTTTTGAGAATGTGAACGTGACGGAAAAGGTTTATGATTAAATACATTATTAGACGAATTCTGCAGATTTCCCTTCTAAGGTTTCACGGTTATTTGCAGCGGATAAGAAAAGAGTAAGCAGAAAGATGAAATCTTAACCGATTTTTATTTGGATACATAAATTCACTTCGCTATAGGGATTTAATTTCTAATTATAGATTTGGAGTAATTGGTTTCTTTATTCGAAAGTTTACAATTCATCATATCACTACTTGAAGATCCTGACGATAATCTCAACAACACTCACAATTGAGCATCGACGGACCCTTAGCAAGCTAGAGATGGGACCAGGTGCCCGGGGGGAGTAAGCATCCCCTGTTGGCTAGCCACACCCGCCGTTCACATTTTGTTTTGAAGCTATATTGATGACACGTTAACACCAAAACTCTGCATAATTGGTACCCTTCACTTAATAAGCTATTCTCTTTGCCCAAATTTTTAACCTAGTCTTTTTATTATGCATGTATATAATGACTATCATGTATTTGTGTACATATCTGACAACAATTTGAATAAAAAAAATATTATTATTATTTGGGGGGTTGGGGGTCTTTTGGGGGTTACTTTGTAAAATTACCATCGTAAAGTACTTTATCTTATGTAGATAATTTGAAACTTTAAAAATTCTTTATAATGACAAAATAAGGAGAAGATCACCAAAACTATGACTTGGCAGTGATAGCAATAACAGCGGAACACCGACACACATGAGACTAGATAAACTGACGGAGACAACGAGAGCAATTATGTCTTTATGGCAAGGAGAGTAAAACAACATTGATATATGAAAGACAACACATTCAAAGGAAGGGGACCAATGTTTACATTGTACAGTCTGAAAACGGAATTTATTGTAGATGGCGTCACCTAAATAATATACAAATGAGTTAAAGAAGATCCTGACGATAATCTCAACAGCACTCACAAAAGAGCACCAAATTGAGCATCGACGAACCCCTAGCAAGCTAGAGGTGGGACCAGGTGCCCGGGAGGAGTAAGCATCCCCTGTTGGCTAGCCGCACCCGCCGTCGATGTTCAGGCACGAAAATGAAAAGAATATATAAAATGCATGCACTGTCTGAGGCCACGTCTATATAGAAAGTGCTATGGCGACAATGTCAGGGAAAAATATTCAAAACACTTACTGTCAAACCCCTCGCGGGGAACTTTTTTACGATCTCCACACGGCAAGTAACAGATCAAAAAAATACATTTTGTTGTATTATTACCCCCGTTTGAAAGTACGATAATAGACCAGATCTTTAAAAAAAACAGATTATAATTATGACACGTTTGAATAAAAAAAACCTACCTGTGATATAAAGACAGATAGCAATGGAACGGAAATGACGTCATTTCTCATTAGGTACAGTGCGCACAATGCTGCCGACTGTATTACCAGTAACATCAGTACTGCTATTATACTCTGAAAATCAGATATACATAATCGAGGGTTTGCGTATTCATACATTCGTTTATTCATTTTTTTTTTTTATTTATCTACTTTCACTTTATATTTCATTCATTCATTTGTGTATTCATCTTATATGTATATTTTGCAAAGAATGCCCCTTCCTGTTCCTGTTTTCTCTCTTAACCATATATAAATAAGCGCTCGTAATCATTTCTAAGCTTCAATGAGTGTACGAACAAAAGAACACACAATGCTTTCAATATCAAAATAATTCATTTAACACAAAATTTTGATCTTTTTCAATTAGTACCATTATAATTAATTAGACTGACCGTTTTCAAGCAGCACGTGCTCAATCTTATCGAACCGCAACACACACATAGCCATGTGAAAACTGCGCATGCTCCAACAAAAACGAGGGCATAGCAGAAAAGCTGAAACCCCATATCGCTCTTACTTGTTCTGCTTACGTCAGTATAGACAGAATTACTCTCTGATACCATGTTATATACACCAAGTACGGCCATGCCTCCCGCACAGAGCTAAAGAAGAAAAATATTATATTAAAGATTGATACGGGAACATGTGTAGCATGTCTATCGCTAACTATTTTACCTCAGTTCCTTTGTTTTAACTTAAATCTTAAAGCTCAATGCAAATTTTTCTATACTCTTTATCAAAACTTTTCTCTGAATAAAATCTCTCTTCTAACCAATAAAACATAGCGTCATCACAGATGACAGTGCTCACCTCCATGGCAACATTACCTCCTTGACAAGCATTTTGACACCGTCTGCTACTTGCGTGGCAGATGGCCAGAACTCGGCACTGGTTACCCATTGGTCTCATTGGTTTATGTGTTGTCTTTTATGTTTCATGTATTTATGGTGTGAATTGATGTTCCTTGTCCTTTTTGGGTCTCATTTGGGTGTCTGCTCTGTGTTTTTGCATTGGGTGTTTTGGAGTTTTGCTGTAGGTGCTGCAACCCAGTGCTGTTGGGGATCCCCTCCTTTGTTTTGTATCATACGGTGTCCCGTTACGGACATCGCATCTTCACGCTTGAAACTTCGCTTCTTCGCATCGTAACTTCGCTTCTTCGTATCGTCACTTCGCTTTTTCCGCGTCGTAACTTGGCAACTTTGCTTCTTCGCCTTCCTGTTTACAGTAGCACATGGGCAGCAAAATAAAACATGATTAGGACAGGGGTTAGGGCTAGGGGTTCGGGTTTAGGGTTACGGGTTAGGGGTTAGAATTAAGGGGTTAGGGTTAAGAGATAGGAGTTAATATTAGGGTTAGAGTTGGGTTATGTTAGGGTTAGGGGTTAGGGTTAGCATTAGAATTGGGTTAGAGTAGGGTTAAGGGTTAGGGTTACGGGTAAGGGGTTTGAATTGGGGTTAAGGTTAGGAGTTAGGGGTTAATGTTAGGGTTAGAGTTGGGTTAGGTTACGGTTAGGAGTTAGGGTTAGAATTAAAATTGGGATAGATTAGGGTTAAGGGTTACGGGTTAGGGGTAAGAATTAGGGGTTAGGGTTAAGAGTTAGGGTTAGGGTTAGGATTAGAGTTGGGTTAGGTTAGGGTTAGGGGTAAGGGTAAGGGTTCAAGTTAGGATTAGGGAAGGCGAAGAAGTGAAGTTGAGAAGAATCGAAGTTGTGAGGAAGCAAAGTTGCGAAGAAGCGAAATTGCGAAGAAGAAAAAGCGATGTGACGATGCGAAGAATCAAATTGACGATGCAAAGAATCGATGTTACGATGCGAAGAAGCGAAGAACATTACTTCGTAACTTTGCTTCTTCGCATCGTAACTTCGCTTCCTTGCATCGTTACTAAGCTTCTTTGCTTTTTCGCATCGTAACTTCGCTTCTTCGATCCTTCGCGTCACAATTTGTTTATGCGAAGAAGCGCAGGAGCGATGTCCCCATCGGAACAATGTAGTACCAAGAGTTGAATCAAGAATCCAAAAATCTCCAAACTTATGGCGTATCGTAAGAGAGAAATAAACCTGTCTCATTTTACTTAACTTGGTCGCATAAGCGTGAAATTAAGGTCAGATGCAGCATCCCTTCCATGCATTGTAGTTTGATTAGGACTTATAGGCTGGACTTATAGGCTGTAAATGGAGACGTTCCCTTTTCTTTAACTTGGTCGCTCAAGCGTGAAATATTGGTCAGATGAAACATCCGTACCCTATCCTTATAGTGGAGCAACCAAGTCGCTAAATTTGAAATTTAAATCAACCCACCTAACACAGGGCTAATTTTTATATCAAACGAAAGAATATAACATGGGACATCAGATTTGACCTGTCGTAAAAAAATCGTATGGTCAGAATTACTGTAAATTCAGAGAAAAGCGGAAAATTAGTAAAATTCAAAATCATAGATATTTTAACAAAAATTATCATCCTTTAATAAATGAAACGTCAAACTGACCGAAATCAATGTCAATATGCTAATTGAAGTCAAATGAAAATTTTTGGATCAAATTGATATTTCTAATTTCAACTTCATGGATGAATGAGCACAAATTCTAAGATAAATTGGTAAAACTGAAATATTCAATTCTTTCACTTCAATATTGAGAATGTTAATTCGAAGATAAAAATTAACATACAGAAACAATATTTTGATATGTGAATGTGTTTTTAGGAAAGTTTGATAGAGATCGATTGAAAAACTTAAGAGTACCAGGCAAATAAAGTGCCCCACCCCCAACTTTGTTATAAGCGATTCACTGCAATATAAACTAGGAGATGTTTTCTCGATAATACGGAGTAAAACTAAATAATTATTGCTAAATTAAGTTTTAACATAATTATAATAATGAATGAAAAGTATCGCTTTATTTCAAAGAAGATGACATATTTACATCAATAATTTTGAAAAAAAAAAATTTTCTGTACTATCAATGTTCTTGTAATCTCAAACATTGTGATATGGACGCAGCCGAATTTTAGAAATAATTAAGTATAACAAAGATTTTATGATCAACAAAACATGGAATTATGCAATGCAATTCAGTTCCACGAGCGTAGCTGCCTATATGACCCCATCACATTCGAGGCAATCATGGCATCTTCTTTCTCTGTTTGACCTTGTGACAACAGTTGTCGCTAAAACGTAGCTTAAAGGCATCGTTCTACAGGTATTGTCGTAGCAAACTGACATGACCGGGCGGAGCTTATTTTCACCTGGTCATCGGAAGAGTTTATTACTTCTGACCAGGTGATAAAAGCCATATAAAATTACAGGTAATGAGTATTTACTCTAATTACGATGTGCAATTCATAATCTATCTACCCTAAAATTGTATTTTTGGACATAATAATTTTCATACTTTTCGGTCATATTACATTGTTTAGACTGAGGATCACTGACGAGGGTTTAGTACCCGAAACGTGCATGTCTGGTCCATGCTGTAAATTTATCAGGTTTTAAATGATGCTATTGAATTTTAAGACGTTTAACATCAATTCGTCTCAGTTGCTTGATTGAATTAGCTCCGCCCGGTCAGTTTTTTTTGCTACGACAATAGATGATAATAGGGGATAGCCTCTGATTTCTAGTTTTGATTCTCTAGTTTCTGATTGATTGATCGTTGATGGCCATTATACGATATTGTATGTTTTTGTTGGGTTTGTTTTTTACTGTCTGTTTCTCTGCAATTGTTTCTATATAAATGAAACGGAAAAGATACAAACAAATAGTGAACATCAAACAACCACATTTGAAAGAATTAAAGACGCTCACATAAAACTACCAGCCGAGAGGCAATATTAAGATAGAAATGACCACACAATAAAGGATGTTCTATTCTCTGAGGTCTCACGCTGAGCTGTCAACATATCAGTCTCGTCGATACAAAAGTTAAATTTTACTATGTTGTATCGCATCTTGGACTCTTTAATATCCATCGTTGAAGGTCGATGCTTTGCTGTTGGAATAGTTTCTTCTTGGACACATTTCACAGACTATTCTTTGCGTCATACTTTCACACTTTTTCAATTTCATTTCTTTATTCGGAGCTCTTTGGGAAATTTTATACGGCCATTGACGCGCCAACATTCTAGGCTCCTGTTGCGGCGAATTGTTCGTTGTCAACAGACGGTTCCTTTTCGTGATATAACCGTTTATTTTTTTAATGTATTGTAGACGTATGTAGTCCTTATTAATGTAGGAACTGCCCAATTAAATTACCAATATTACATATGACAATGTGGTGTTTGTGCGTATGTACAGCATTATAAATTAAAGCCCCCCCCCCCCCCCCCCCGTGACCCTTGAGGACTTTCCATTGGATCTCACGGAGATATCAAATGGGTTCTCTGACTCAGTATATCTTGAAAAGCATCCACTTGATTTTGTAACAGTTACAAATCTGAACGAAGAGTAAGTGCGGATGCTAAAAGGGATAAATTGCACAACGTTAACCCAAGGCATATCGTAATGTTTAAAACACAGATAACGAAGAGCCCAAACTCTGACCAATGTACTTTACATGTATATTCACATCTCTGTGGTACCAAAATAAACGTCAAAAGATACTTTTCATAATTTTATATAAACTTAATGCATTTGTCTTCAATTCACGTATTTTCATTTCAACTTGTCACGAATGGGTTTCCATACACGGCCTTACCACGACATATTAAAAAGAAGTATTTTTCATTAATTTTTAAACAGTATGATGTAATTCCACTTTCTGCATTTAACTTTTATCAAAATTATGTATGTATGCCGGTTGATGGGTACGATTTGATAGAAACTGTCACACGTGGTCGACCGAAACTTCATCTACGGAGACTAATTTGTGAAATGACGCTTAAATCAAAAGTATATACGCTTTAGGTTTTTACATTTATCTATGGCCCCTTAGAAAAATGATCAATAAAAAGGCATTGGAAATAATAAACATATATTTGTCGATATGTTTCGAGACAAAAATTTAGTCTCTGTGCTTCAAAGAAAATATTAACACGGATTCTTCATATTTCACAGAAATTTGCATAATACTGTTATTTTTAGAGAGAGAAGAAAATATTCTTCCTCCAAAACAATTATATAACATGTGTACATATCTAATGCATTGATTGCAACGACTTTCTATACAAAAAAGAACAAAATATAGGAATACCGAGGAAATAAACGATAAATATTTCGTTTTAATTTTTCACGATTTTATCGCTTTTTACCCAATTTAAACAAAATCTGACCGTGGCATATTCTTTACGACAGCTCTATTTGAAAGCAGGGGTATTCAGCAAAAGGTTCAGACCAATTTCAGGCCTGTGTTAGGTGTGTTGATTAAACTCGAAAACTAAGCTTCTTTTTTGAATTGGTCGCTCTACTATTAGACGCATCGCGCACACATGTTTTGTTAATCTAGGACTTATAGTAGGCCGGGAATTGAGATTTTCCATTTTCCTTAACTCAAGCGTGAAATATTGGTCAGAGCAGCATCCTTACCATGCATTGCAATAAGCATTTTCAGATACATCACGCAGATATGTTTGGTTGATCTAGGACTTATAGTAGGCTGGGAATGAAATTGTTCCGTTTTCCTTAACCTGGTTGCTTAAGCGTGAAGTACATGTATCCGGCAATGACTTTTAGTAAACATCTTCAGTTATATCACCCACAGAAGTATGGTTGATCTAGGAATTACATAGTAGGCTGGGAATGGAGACGTTCCGTCTTCATGAACCTAAGTGCGGACACTGACGCAGACGCCGGGGGTAGCATAAGTCCCCCTCTACTTCGTCGAAATGAGCTTACAAAATGGCACAAAATCCCAATGAAATTGTCTAGGTTGAATATAGGCAGGGAACACACATGTGCTGTAATAATTCGGACTAAATACATATAGTCAATAGGCTGCATAAATCTTTTAATTATCTTACCAAAAAGAGGCCGCCAAACACAACTGAGACTATTTTCGCTATGAATATAGGCTTGTTTTCTTTCTTCTTTTTCTTGTTCTCTTCTAACTTAGCCTGAATACGAGCAAATGGATTATCTGTAAGCAAATCATACCAATATGAATTTACATTAACATTTTCATGCAAAATGAAGTGACGGGTGCCCTATTCAAACAGTAAATGAATATCGGTAGTATTCCTATGCATCAAGAAAAGGGGGTAGACAACCTAAATGCATCATTTGTCTATGGGAGACAACAGAAAAACTGGGATGAATATTTAGCAAATATTAATAATGTTCTTTTCGTCAATATACCTCGTATAGTAAATAATATTTTCTTTTTCAAATTTGCCACCTTTTCCTATGTGATATTTATGTATACAATTTCGCATTACCTTCTTTTTTATCTTTGCCAACTTCATGATCTGAGACCTGTTCCTCTGATTCCTTATCGTCTTCATGAGATTTTTGTGTATTCCTTAACACTTCTTGGATTTGTTGCAGTATAACCTTCTGAATATCAGCCTGCATATTACCAACCCTCGGGGAAGGTGGCAGAGAGGGAGGGGTCAGCATCACTTGCGGGACTGGGATCTGCTGAGGCGGTTCGGGGTCAGGATAGTGACTGGAGACCCCAGTGTTATAATTCTGCTTATATGCCTTATTGGAAGGATGACAAGATCTTTGTCTTTTCGGGTATCTTGCATCAGAGCACTGACAGGTGTAGCTGTTACGACATCGTTCATAACGGTTCATCTCACCCTCAGACATGCTTTCTGAATCTGAATCGTCCACATCAAATGCTATAGATCTTCCAAATCTCTGATTACGCCGACTGTTTGTCTTTTGGCGATGGTAATCGAAGTCTTGATCCATATTTTCCATCTGCCTTCTTTTGTCGTACAGTCTTTGATTGAAGGTATTGCCTCTTAAAACATTCGACTGGAGATAAAGGTCCTTTCTCTGCCTCTCTGCTGACTGCCTCAGCATGTCCGGCTGTAGACTTCGTCTTCTTCCGTTTAATTCCGATGACAGAAATGTCTCCGATGTTGGAGCCGATGTCATAGAGTCGCTGTCCTCGATATCGTACGGTAAAAATCGTTTCAGTATGCCAATTCTTGTTGGATTAACAAGATGTAAAGATGGATTTTTCTGATGGCGCTGCTTGTTATTTGGAAGTAAAACATCCATTGAATTACCGCTGCTAAACGACAGTCCTGTCTCAGAATCAGACTGAGTATGCTCAATATCTGGTGGTGAAAGCTGATGGTCAATCGGTCTGTCCATCGATGGACGCCGGTCTGTCTGTCTTTCCACTGACAGTCGTTGCTCTATCCTGGCCATTGGATTCCTTTGCTCTGTGAATGCGTTTATCGATGAACGTCTTCTCTGTCTCATTCTTTCAAAGGGAGTCAGATTTTGTTCAGTTTGTTCGTCAATGGACAACCGTTGGTTCGCATGTCCGTCAATTCTGGTCATTTCTATTGTAGATTCTTTCGGCATGTTAGATACCGCTGACGACACGTTATCATTGATTAACTTCTGAAGATCTTCAATTGTAATCTTCAAATATTCTTGATTATCTTCTTTTTGTTGCGTCTGTATCATCCAATTCTCGTCAATTTTAATATTTCGAGATTTTTCTTTCGGAAAATTGACTTGTTCTTGGTAATTATTACTGTAAAAGCCATCTACATTCTCCGAATCCCCACCTCCGCTAGTCGATCGCGAAAGAGTGTCTTTTCTGGAGCTGTCTCGGCTTAACCTTGGATTTCTAAAGTTTGAATAATTCTCAATGCTGGAACCTCTACGAATACCTTGACTATCGGCAGAATCCCTTTTCAAAATGTTGAAATTGTCATTGAATCTTTCACTATCACGTGCTTCCTCTGCAGACGATGATGCCTTCTGCATCCGGTCTCTGCTCGACCTTCGGATCTGCCTTGCGGATAGCTTATTGTAGGGCTCGCCATTGTTTTCTTCCATGTTCAATAGGAACCTTTGCTCAAGCTCTTTTGTCCAATTCGTTGATTCTGCGATGCCTGATTTCGCGCCATTTGTATTTTCATTTTTGTAGCGTTCATTTACGATATCTCCTTTCTCAACAGTCCAGATTGATTCCCTGTCATAGTCTGTTTCCGGTCCATTAGTGGTGCCATCTATGTCGTCTGTTAACAGTTCGGTGTTCATAGAATTCCTTCGAAGATTGAGAAAGTTCTTCAGTGGCGCCAACATTACTCTTAATCTGAATAACAATATGAAACCTTTAGCCTCATTGTTGCTTCTGTGCTATACTTTGTAATTGAATTCTGTATGCGTTTGTTTTATGGTTTAGTTTGAAAATTTAAACATATTTCATTTCCAATAAATAGAAATACTTGTAGTCAATCTCCAGACATTCAGATATCTTTTTAGAGAGTTTTGCAAAAATTTTCTGGACATCCATGCCATTCTAATATTATATTGCTTAATGTTTTAAAAATAATGGATCTCTATTCTTTATGTGATGTCTTGTGTGTTTTAAAATTTCTTCGTGTTGTGGGATCTTGTTGGAGGTCACTTCTCAGATTTACAATGTCTTTGCCTTTGCTTATTCCCATTTTAATAGTTTTGAATTCTCATTTATCTATTTCGTTGTTATTTGTTGGCATTTTTTGTCTTTGATTTTTTTTTTTTTTTTTTTTTGCTTGTTTGTTTTGTTTTTATTTTGGTCTGTTTGTTTTAGTTTTTTTTTTTTTTTTTTTTTTTTGCTACAGGAAATGAAATCATAGCGATTTTAAGTCCTACCTAATAATATTAACGAAAATTCACCTACCTTTCTCACAATTACCTTTACTGTTAAATCGAAATCTTGGTCTTTTTTCAAACTATTGATGAAGATAAAACCGTCTTCAAACTCCGCCTTATTGTTCTGAAATAGTCTTTAGACCTCGAGCTTTTGATGTAAGGAATATGTGCTCTTTTATAGGTCAAGTCGGAACTAACCAGGCTTTGTTCACTAATTAATCTAATATATAACATTCAATTACTATATTAATACAATTATCTCATGATCGGAAATGAATTGAAAGTTATGGGGATTTATGTATAGTGTCGATTGGTTATATTTATTTGCAACCTCGTGAGGCCATTTCTTCGTTCTTTTCTGTTTTGCGTCCTCGTGCCCTTCGGGCTCGGTGAATATTGTACTCGCGGGGAGATGATAAACCATTGTTTTTACCGAAGTAAAAGTAAATAATTTTACATGTATATTATCTTTCATAGAGTACGTATTTACTCATTTAGTTCAATCGCGGGGTCTGGAAAATGTTGATTTTATTTCCCGTTCTTACGTTGTTGTTTTTTTTTAAACAATATGCTGGACACGCCCCTCTCCCTCCTTTCACGGCTTTGAACTCCCCCCCCCCCCCTGGAAAAAAAAATTCTGGATCTGCCCATGTACAAAGTTGTATCTAATAATGGCGTAATACATGAAGTGTGGAAAGCAGCTTTGTTTTGTATAATTGTTTATTTCCCTGACTGGATGGTAGATTTTCTTTAAATCTGAAATTTCTTGGAAATTAGTATGTCGCGGATCCAAGGATTTTTTCATACAAAGAGGGAAACTGTTCATCCCCTCACTGCACTACACGATAGAAGTTGATAAAATATAGTATTCATGATAATTGTCCAACTGAATAAATACACGTGTTGCTCTTTCGTTATATATTATCTTTTTTTTATATATAAAACCAAAAAGCTCGTAACTTTGTATTTTATTATGCAATGATAAGCATAGATATTTTATTCGGTATTTTATCGCAATTTACTGTATTTTGGATCTAGATAAGATTACATGTTACCACGCAATTGATATCAAGACTGTTTCAGAGTTTACGAAAGTAATAACTCTTTTCTCTAGTATCTTTTTTTTTTATTATTCTATCTTACTTTTTTCGAGCGTTCTCTTTCTAATTAGGGATAGATTTTTTTGTACAGTAGAATACTTTCAGCAAATCTTAATCTGATGGGAAAAAAAACTTTTAACATTTTGAATACTTCGAATTTATTCATCAGTCTGTTTAGATATGTAAGCAATGAGGAACCGTTCAATTTGTATTTGTATCAAACATTTTCTGTACGCAGAATGAATTAGAAAATTACTTCACTTTTCATCAGTAGTTTATTAAAAATTGAAATAATTCTTTTTTGTCAATGATCGATATGTTTACTTTTGTGTAATGCTTCCCCGTTAAAATAAACATAATTTTAAACACATTTCAAATATTTGCAGCTTCATTTTCAGTGGTTTCTATGAGTGATTTATGAAAGACGATGAATAATTGTAAGCATGAGAAGTGTATGTTTCTAGCAGAACTCTTAGAACCACAGCTAATAAAAGAATGATAAATGCATGTTACAGTTATGTTATTACTCTACACGAACTTCGACAAAATGTAAGTCCTACGTGTAAACTTGCGTTGAAAATAGGGTGAATACTACAGAATCTAAGCAGGGTTTACTTAAATATGTGATCATCAATTAATTAAAATCTCACAAGAAACTTTCATGCAGCAGCTGAACAATTTCACAACTCCGACAAGTAACATACACCAGGCGTGGGGGATGGTTTCACTGGATGAACTGCCTGAGCATGCAACTTCAGGTGCTAAAAGCTGGATCGTAACTTTCGTTTTTGAGTTTTTGTTTTGACCCTCTGTACGATTATATATTCTTTCGTTTCCTCGTTTTCATGCACCCGAGTCAAAGGCTAAAAAGGAGCTTTTTGTTCTAAAATGATGTATCTGTCTGTCTGCCCGTCCGTCCGGCTGTCTGTCTGTCTGTCTGTCTGTAAACATGTCTATCTGTAAACATGTGTATCTGTAAAAATGTCTATCTTTAAACATGTCTGTCTGTCTTGTGTAAACTTTAAATTTTCAGATGGTCTTCTTCACATTGTCTGGATCGAATTTTGAAAAAAAAACACGTGTAAATTATATAAAGTCGCATTCTTTTTCATTATGTTCACCTCTGGTAATCGTAGGCCAGGAAAGTTTCCTGATTACATATCAGGTATTGGATTGATCTAGACTGATGTAATTTGAAGAGTCGCTTTGGGGGTTTTCTCTGTTCAATTGACGCACTTTCAAGGTCTTATTTGACTTTGTCAGATTCTTAAATTGGTGGTCAGATTTTTTCCGTTTTGTTGGTTCTTTTTTCAGTTTTCGCTATTTCTTGATAACGTCGATTAATCCTAGGTTTTATGTACTCATTGAACCCAGTGATCAGTTTAGCAATATAGCCAATATATCTTACATTGGCCCTTTGTTAGTTTTCAGGAAAAGTTCATATTCCAATGTTATGGAGGTTTCCGTTCGCTAAGTTCTTTGTCTCCTAATGAATTTCAGATCATGAACATCTTTCAGCGTCTCTTCCTTCAAATTGTCGAATTTTTCAGCTGTCTTCGTCGAAATCTTGTGTAGCTTTGTTATTGAAAGTTAATCATCACAACATGCTCAAGTTTACATTTAGGTTTCGCTCCATCATCAAATGGTTAACCGCAATTTTCCAATCTCTCAACCGATTTTTTTTTTCTTGCAGAATGGAGCATCTTCAGAATTGATGTATTTTCAAAAAAATCAAATCATCCGAATAGCAAGTGTCATTAGCCGTCGTTTCTGCAGCTAGGTTCTTGGTTGGTTTCCATATTAAACACTTGTCGGACTCCCGGGAGGGGAGGGGGGGGGGCATGTAAGATTATCTATATTGGATTTGCAATGTATATATGTAAATGAATGGCAAATTTGCGAAGAGCTAGTAGCTGAGTGTCCCGGGTCTTCAACGTTACCTGATAACCATCCAATAGGAACACACGCCATTTTTTTAATAAAAAAAATATTAAACCTTATTTGCATACGGAAATGGTCGAGTTTTTACGAATCTTGTCCAGATACTGTACAAAGACGCTTTAAAGAAAATTAAACAATTTGACCTAATACACATGTATTTCCATGAATTATTTTATGATCTCTAAAATGTGTCTGATAAATATCTAATTCTAAGATTTTTTCTTTTCGATCAGCGGAATATCAAAACTTAAAGATTATTTTATGTTCATAACAAGTTCTGAAAGCCGAGGAAAATGAAGAAAGAGCAGGAGGAATGCAAAAGATCGATAGTGATTGAAGCGTGTTTACCATCATTTTACCATGCAGTTTGTTTTCTTTACAGTTTAAGACGGGTTAATGTCGAGATGATATCCTGATATTGATAATTAAGCTATTCTATCATCTTACATAACACTCGGGCATCAATTCTAAGGCTTTTGAGCCGCTACTGTTGGCAGATATAGCAAGAAAGATTAATCCGACCGATACGAAAACCGCTCTCCGATTCTCCGATCATTGTTTATTGATATGAGCATGGTCCGCAGGGTTATCATGGTACAAAACACAGGAGATCTTAATACTTGAGTATCGTACCATGATTTCTGTATTACTTACCCTCTGGGAGTTTATCCCCCACCCTCAGGGGCACGATTACAACATTATATCCTTGATATAGCTGTGATTAATGTATTTGCAGTACAAAACGCTCAATATTGAAATTAGTGGAATTGTTTCCGAACAAATTAAGTTTGATTACTGAAAATTACCTCGTAGTACTTGCACAGCGGATTTTTTACCCACGAATCACTTGATTTGAGAGTGTTCGAATGTATACACTGTTTGCGTAGGTATTTTGATACTTCTGGACCTTCCAGTGTGTACCACTCCTTTAGTATACATTTGCAAGGTTTGTTTTTCTATATTGTCAATAAACAGTCTTAGACTAGGATTCACCGAGGGGTGCAGTGATTCCGTTTTCCGCCGGCTTTATATTTTGGAATTCTTTTAATTATTTTTTATTTATTTATCGAACTTTGAATGATGAGTAGACGGTGGATCTCTATGAGTAAGAAAAAGCAGGGACAGGAAGGAAGCAGCTTAAAGGTAAGTTGAGAAACTTTTATAATTTTCTTTTCTCTTTTCATTTTTTTTGGGGGGGGGTTTTATTTTTTTTTTTATTTTTATTTTTTTTTTTTTTTTGGTTACCTTTACCATATATGCATCCATCTATTCTTTTTTTTCTCTTTTGCTTCTACATGGGTATCAATTTCATTTTCCAAAAAAAGAAGATCTTCCATCCTTTTAATAAGTTTTGTAAACACATTTTGAATATAAGGTAAATTTAATTTCATTTCATTAAATTTAAAATTAGTCAATTTCAGTATTGTACTCATAAAACCTCATGATGATCACCCGTTATCGAACGGTGAAGAACCATCTCTCTCTCTCTCTCTCTCTGTCTAATTGATTCAATATTGCATTTTAACCTCAAAATTCTATAGGCAATTAAAATAATGAGAATATGGCTTAATCCCCATTAATCGATGCTTCCTCCTCTGAGATTTGTCTTTGGACTTGATGCACTTCTATACGTGTGCATTAAAAGGATAATTCATTTTTAGAGTTCCGACACGTCCAGGTTAGTCTAATGTGGAGCAGAATTTTAAGCAAAAATGCATGTATATAACTATTTTGATAATGTTATCTGAATCAAATCTTATTATTGAAATATGTAACTTTTGAATGAAGGTCAAAGAATGCCATCAAACTGTTTGAAGATCGATCAATATGGGTTGCGGAGGTCCAGGATCGAGAACCCCCCCCCCCTACTTGTCCCCTACCCATTTATGCGCTGTAACTGTTCAGCGGGTCATTTTCTTATTACATCTAAAAAAAATCGTAAAAGTCTGGTGAATTAATTGTTGGAACCTAGTCATTCTATTAAGAAATCTAACTTTGCTAGAAGCGACGGAATCATTCCGTCTAGACCAGCCAGATCGAACCCTTCAAATCATTTTCTGTGCCAGGTTTATGTCTGGCTTAGCACCTTGTTTTATTTCAAGAAAACACCATTCTAAGAGTTATATTAGAAATTTCTATTTGAAACTTTTACATGCCTCTTTTTTTAAATAATGTTGAAATAGTTGGTATAAATATGCTTGATCAGCGGTGGATTCAAGGGGGGGCGTAACCACCCCCCCCCCCCCTAAAATTTGCAAACATAGACAAAACGATCATTTTCCATATAAAAAAAAAGAAAATATTAATAAATATTAACTACCTGTTAGTTAACATACATGTAATTGTCAAATGCGTCAATTTCATTTCATTAATCAATTTCAGTCATAAAAATGGGTCCAAAAAAAACTGAAATTCGTAAGCGGTCACCCTACCATTGCTCTGCCCTGGACAAGCTGGGGACCTGGGCGGTCCCCAGACCCCTCGCCATTTTTTTACGCCCCCTCTAACTCAAAAGCTGGATCCGCCACTGATGATAATGAACCCCCGAATTCAAAAGTTTTTCCTATCTTTTCATTCATATACCGTGATATCAAAAGAAATTAATGGGCTGTGTGCTCACAAGCAAAACGACTGGAACTCGATCGTAACTGATTTCACTAAACATCTTCCACCAATTTTACTGCTTTTTTTACAACGCATTTGAATAAAGTGGCAGAACATATGTATAAATAACAAAATATAAGCTCATATTCAAACCTATTTCAATAAATTCTTTGATTCTATAAATATGATTTATCATATTTGTAAACTGCAAAATTAGCATTGAAATCGTACGAACTGAAAACATAAAAGGGAAAATAAATAAATGTTACACCATTTAAACATTTGTTTATGTCTTTATTGATTGTCATAAAAAAATCGCCGCTCCTCAAAGGTTTGAGCTATAAAGAAATTTTCATCTGAATCATGATTATTGTTATGACATATTTATCTCCCAAGTGTAAAGTTTCTACATCATAGTGTATGTTTACAGAAAGCCATACAAGAAATATATTCATTCATACATAGATATTACATCGTCAAGAAATGATTATGTCTTCTTTATTTATCTCATCCCGCCCACCACCACTTTTTGAGATGTAACGGGACAATAATACGTCTTGCTCCAAAGACCTATATTTTCAACACCCTTTAGGCGCGGAACGAATGAAGGTTCTTGGGACTCAATCATGTCAAGCTAACCTCCCTACTTTCTTTTTTTATCTTTCGTTTTTGTTTTCTGTTTTGCTTTTGTTTGTTTGTTTTTTTCTCCATTTGTGCTAATTCACACAAAACGTACAGCCAATGGTTACATACAACCCTAACTTGCATTATAGATTAGAATGGGAACAAATCTCCTCCATCCCCCGCCCCTGTTCGTTCATGTTTCCACGTCTGGAGTCAACTGCCTCTGATCATACATAACCCATTCAGTCTTTATCGCCTGGTACTCTAGTCTGCCTGTATAAAGGCGTCAGACTCTATAGGCTCTGTTAGGAAAGTGTCAAGAATAGGTGCCAAGGGACCCTGGGATAAAAAAAAAAACCAAAGTTAATGGCAATCCAACACAGTCGAACTGACTACGTTCCGACGTGAAAACAACTCTTAAATATTCTATTAATGGAAATGGAATCGTAAATGGTCCCTTTGAGCGATAATGAATTAAGACTTTTCTATGGATACAGATTCCATATGTTATTGGGGTCAATCTGCGTCACATGATGAAAGATTTGTCATGACATGTGTACATGGTGGTGCTCTTTTGAGAGGCAGTCCTGTCGTTCAATAGCTAAAAGTCATGAAGAGGGTGAACCTTTGACTTGAATCGCCCGCGTTTTCTAAGCGTTCGCAAATTGGTAGTTGGTTCCAGATCTCCGAGTTGCGGATACCGGCTTCGAATCGGATTTTTATTAAGGAAGATTTAAATAAAGTCAAATATTTTGTGTTCGTTTCTTGTATAGCTAATCTTGCTACCATCTGACAATAATTATTATTTCAATTGTTCTTTTAAAGAAACGAAAATTTTTCACGGAAGTCCCTTTATAGCACTATTTTTGAGAACCGGGGGTTCCCTCGAGCACAAATAAATTCGTTGCTGAAAATACAATGTGTTGATGTTTGCTTAACATTTCAAGGGTACCATTTCCAAACTGGTCCTTATTCCTAAGATATAGAGAGACGATCGTTCGCTGTTTAAAGCAATGCGGCTGCCATAACTTGTTCTCGTCTGTGGAGTCAGTTGTATCACTGCGAAACCACCCGAGCTTACTTAGTGCGGCGATTGATTTTTTTTAGATCCAAGAAAACAGTCTGTTTTTCATAAGTAGATGAAATAAAATGATAAGAAATGAAATGAATCCTTCGTTGATGCAGGTATCACCTGATCGAACAATTGGACAGAAAACTTTTGCATCAATGCGCTACGCGCAATTGATGCAGTTTTCTGTCCAATTTTTCGGGTGATACCTTCATCAACAGAGAAAATATAAGATTCATTTCTTAAAAGATTTGCCGTTGCAGCAGATTGTTTCAGAGGTTTTGCAGAGTAGTCAATTAAGACCACTTCAAATACAAATACGTACGGCACATATGGGTAATGTTGCTTTAAGTTGGATCACTTCCTTATTATTTATACCCTAGATAGTCCAAAATCTGTAAAAAAAAAATTACGCAGTGTCTCAGACTAAAGTCAGGATTCCATCATCCTCTGCCAACTTGCAAATTCAATTCAGGCCCTAGACACGGACCAACCTCTAACATGATGACAGAAATTTCAACATAGAAACTACGTGTGTCCTGTTACTTTATTCTTTACATAAACATTGGACATGACTTATGTGTCTTTCGTGTATTCATTGTTTTAGATATTTTGTTAAAGTAGATTGAAATATTTTTTCCAGAGGGAATATTTTAGGGATATACAAATAAAAACTCAAACACTGCAATACACAATTTTGTGTATTTGAGTGTTGGTGATTTATTCATTTGTTAAAGGTTTGTTACTTTGAAAAATGAATGTCAAGTGGCGAAATTCACGAATTAGTGAGTGAATTCATGTCAAACACAAAAAATCCAAAATCAGATTCCAACAATCACAGTCGGTGGGCAGGGTGAAAGGGAGGGGAAGGAAGGGAGCAGGAGGAGGGAGGGAAGGAAGGGGGAAAAGGGGAGGAAGGGGCGGCAGGAGGGAGAGAAGGGGGCAGGAGATTGGAGGAAGGGGGAGGTAAGGGAAGAGTGAAAAGGAGGGGGGAGGTAAGGGGGTGTGGGGAGAGAGGTTTCCCCTGCCCCCCCCCCCCCCCCCCCCCCCCCCCCCCCATCACAGTCGATGGGCATATGAATTCTTGAAAAGAATATATATAAAACAAAACGTACAGACATCACCATCAGTGATGACCAGGGGAAATATAATACGAGAGAAAATAGAAAATTTATATATAATGACAACTGGTAAAATTATTCGTATTCAAGCCTTCTCAATTTGGACATTTTATCATGTTGAAAAATCATCGTTTACGCTGAATTTTACAAACGTTCTGACTTTCAATTTGCAACTTTGCAGAAACTGTTGGAAATATTTGGACAGCATAATTGGCATTAGATGAAATGAAAGTGTTAAACAGATGAGGTCACTGAACACTCAGGGCAAGAAAGACCTCGTGTAAACAGATTGCAGAAAATCAAACAAAACTACTGGTATCTAACATACGCATATCTAAAAGGCTTAGACAAGTTAATTAAGCATTGATAGCTATCGAAGATGTTTTCTCCGTTATTTACGTCATAGGTTATCCTCTTAACATGTTGATAAAAGTGAAAGTACAGCATAATGACCGGAATGAAACCGTATAGTTTGGGCTTTTTAATATCAGCTCTTTTGGTAGTGTCGCACATAAAACGGGCCTTGTCATTGGATACCATGCTTGTTTCATATGTAAATCCATGATTTTTTCCGATATGCGACCTAGCTTGTAGTGATAGGTTCTAAAGACTATACAAGTCAGATGTCATTTACAATGCTTTTTGGCCATTCATTTTCAAGCAATACATGCAAAATACGTTCATTCTGTAAAAGAAAATATAACTGCACATAAGAAATTAAAAGTGGGACACAAAACTCTTTTTTTTCAGCTTTTCAAATTATTTTGACTTGAAATACTACTCATGAGGATCCACCATCCTAAACCTGCATGGCATGTCTGCCCGATGCATGTCGTTATGGACATTTTGCATGTTCGCGGACTTCACACTTCGGACTTCGAAGGGACAATGTGTCGTTAATGCAAAATGTTTATTTTTTTTAATTTAGAAAATAAAACCTGAGGGCGCTACTGAGATGAATTTTGGTGGCTAATGAAAAACACTTTACCTGGAAGCATCACTAATGAGGATTTAATATGTCCGAAACAAGTGTCTAGTGCATAATAAATTGGTTTGAAATTTTCTTCAAAAATGTATAGAGTTGGAACATTTCCGTATTATTGATATAAACACTTATTTCCTGTTGCAGTGTGGAGCAGTTAAACTCATTCCCCGTAACATTGGATGTTTTTTGAGTGTATTAATTACTTCTTTCATCTGTCGTTCTGAAAAAAGGCTGTGTTTTGGCACTTCATCAATTTGAAATCATAAATATTATTTGGCTATTTCGGAAACTTGTCATTTCATTAAAAAATATCATCGAAATTAAAGGAGGTTAACATCTTACCACCATCCTTCCAATGCTATTTTAACATAGATTTATTTGGATATGCTACTGAATCGACCCTATAGGAAATTAGATGCCGCGCACTCTCTATAAAGTAAATGTACAAATCTAAATTCAAAAAATAAAAGAGGGCGCTACTGTAAAGTAAATGCACAAATAATCAAGAGGACGCAACTGAAATGAATTTTGGCGGCTTATGAAAAGCACTTTAGCTGGAAGCATCACTGATGAGGATTTAATATCCGAAACAGTGTCTGGTGTATAATTTTCTTCAAGAAGGTATAGAGTTTGAACACTTCCGTATTATCAGAATACTTTGTATGAAGAATCTATTTGTTTTCATGTGTAAATAAAGACATTTAAAGCACTCCATGTCATTTCGTCTATTGTGTGTTCAGATTTTACCATTCTAATCGTACCTTATTTCTTTTATATGACCTCTTAAGTTCGGAATACGAAGTCTGATGTCAACTTGAAAAATGTCTATTATTAAGATATGTCTGCCCGGAAAGCTGCTAAATTGCTGGTAGCAGAGTTGGATGATCTTCAAAATATGTTAATTTCATATTGAAAGTGTAAAGGAATTGTAGCAATCTCAATTATTATTATCATGATGTTAATTTTACATTTCACCTTGTCATTTTGTGAAGTTTTTCTTTGTTAATACATAAAATTTGATATGTAATATTTCATATGGACAGATGATATAAAATGCAAATAAACAGCATTTTTGCCTGTTTGCTTCTTGTACGTTATATCTAGACGCAAAATGAAATATTGAATTTGAAGACGTTTAAAATTTGTACCACTTGGTGAGTGTCACTGCTGGTGAACCAGGAGTCCCCCAATCTGATATAAACCAAATCTCTACATGCTCCCGATTTTGTTATGTCGCGACATAACAAAATCGGGAGCATGTAGAGATCTGGTTTCAATCAGATTGGGAGTCCCCGAGGGCACATGTAGCCAAGTTCGATCAACTTCGGTTGATCATTTCTTCAACGCATTCGAAAACTTCTGTAATTTCTAAAACGTGGGCCCTGTAGCATCATACCCCACCCATCCTGCTACGTCTCTCGGTACATTTTTGGAAGTAGTAATTTTCACACTACATTTGTAGTTGAGGATCACTGACGCGCATGACGTGGGTTAAGTACCTGAAACGTGCATGTCTGGTCCATGCTGCAAATTAATCTGTTCTTAAAAAATAATGATATTAAACTTTGAAGACGTTTTAAATTAGCATAGCAAAAAGGTGTTATCAATTAAAGTATACCTGTCTGGTATATAGACAGTATCTAGAAAATACCGATCGGTAAAATAGAGTTTTATGTGTTTATCAACCTGGTGAATGACCATGCAGAAATCTAAATAAATGGGGTCAGATGCTGCTAAATTTAAACTTTGCAAGATTCTGGCAAACGTAAATTGACTGGCATTTATCGACTGACGAAACAATACTGCAACGTACGGCTTTCAATTTCTTCTTGACGCCAATAAAATTGGAACGAAACTGAATGTGTTTGCGAATCATAATGTTTCTTTTGCCTGTACATTAAAGTCAGTTTTAAAAGTCTTAGCTTTAATGAGAAGGTCTTTTCGTGTACGTATTCAAAATAATATTATGTTTCTTGTACTATTCAAAAGCCATTTCTAAAGTCAAAGTCTCCTACAGTTGATAAAATGCCGGAGTCATGGCCATGATTAAGGCAAATAAGGAAGGTATTTGCCCAAGGAATAGCAGCAAATGCAAAATAATAGAATCATATCGTGTACCATTCAAAATATTAACACAATGTCAAAGATTCATACAAATGAAACACAAATAGACTGGACAAAAAAGAAAGCAACTTCCCCCTTGGCCTTCTAAAGAATAACTGCATTATGATGGAAGGAAGAGGCAAAGAAGCAAGGCAGATATCAAAATCGGATGAAGTTGTATTCTCATTTAAAAATCGAAACTTCGGGGATTGAATCAAATTAAGCAGAAAAGTTTCATAAACCTTTAAACATCGGGAAATAGTAGGGCGAACTCATCGTCCATTGACAAATTGAGATCTTAAAACATGAATCAACAACAACCAGTTTTCACAGAACCTTATATTGCTGTTAAATGATTGCTTTATATGTCAAATTGAATTTGTCGTTCACAAATTCATCAAGCAGAGGAAAACGTCTGTGGACCATCGTCTATCCCAGTATTAGAAGTGCAATTTTCTGTAAGTGCTCTAGCATCGGCCGATTTGACGTTACATTGAAAGGAAATATTACCCGGAATTTACATGAAAATCCAATCAGAAAGGAAGGCCTATGTAACCAATATTTTGATAAATGGGAATGGAAGCGCAGAGTGTATTGGTATAGCCAGATTGCTTCCTCAAACAATCCACACGCGGGACACAGACCTATTTCCTGATACATCTCTTCATTCATAAATCTATTATGAAAGTTGTTTGATATTGTAACGTCTATTTGATTATTCGTGAAAACAATCCCCTTATATGCCACGTTTAACAGCTTTAATAGATCCTTGGTATGGCTCTTTAAGCGACCTTGAAAGGAAAATCAGGAAATTATTGAGTACCTCAGGTTTCTCAATGAATCGAGGGATGGACAAACCTTCCATTGATCCCAAAATTTTACTGTTTTGTTTCGATTTGTTCTGACATTTTAGTAACATAAACATACCAATCCTTCTTTCCGAAACTAAGACCTACTAAGACCTTGTGCGAGACTCTCCCTAGGTTCTCCCATATGTAGACTGGAGTTACCTGCTCTTACTTTGCTAACGCGTCGCGAAGATAGTCTAGCAATGCCAGTCTGCTCCCATATGTCCCTATTTAAAAATATTTGAGTTACATGTATTTATGATACAGACTCTATGAAGAAAAAAGTTAACAAGCATTTCATTAATTTGTTAAGAATATTAACCGTATGAATGTTTCACAGTAGATGTCGATATATTGTAAAAAATAATAATAATAGGTACATGTACACGTGATTTAAGCTTCTGCAACTTTAGATTCATAAAAGGAGTGTATGATAATATAATTGTCGATGAAATTATGTGTTATTGTAAGCAATGAACGTCACGACTGTTTGGTTTCAAGTAAATAATCAATTCTTCCTCTTTGAATGCTAAGGGTAGTGACCTAGCTAAATCAACGACACAGAGGAATTTCGGTCTTTCGCATCATTCTTATCATAACTTCTTCAGAATGTTTACAATTCAATTTATTTGCTATTAGTGCTGATGTATGGATATAAAAATCAATCAAACATCTTTAACCAGGTATATAGTCATTCTAAGGAATGGAATATGTCCAAAACGTGTTGATTCTTTCCGGATTTTTGGTGCAAGGCTAGACCCACGAGATAAAGCATGATTATATTTCCATGGACAAACACCATCCATCAATACCTAATACCTAAAGCACTGAAAACAAATGTTATTAGTCATATGCCCGATTACATAATGGTTTGGTTTTGTTCCCCCTATCGGCCCTTCCTCCAAAATATCCAGAGGGAGAATATTTGTTACTTCATCCGACATGTGCATGTTTTGCACTGTATCCATATATCGGACCATCTGACCTAGGGTTACCATGATAGAAGCTGAAACATGACACCAAGTACAAAGTAATTTTTACTCATTCTGATGGAATTATAATCCGGCAAAGTCGATCATCCATTTTAAATTAATGATAAGGTTTTGTCGAATTAGTTCTGCTCATTGAGCATGTAAGGGTCGTCAGTATATGATAATAATGGTGAGTATGTGTTCATAACCCCAGAAGTAAAATGTTTGTTTCGATCCAAGCAGTAAAAAAAATTTTGCACATTAATTGTTGGTTAATCTGATAACATCCATTGCGATGTTGATTTGTAAATAAAACACTCCTGTATAATTGGCATAACACATAAAAGATGATAGTCTTTCCCTCTTATTTTGAATATTAATTATACTTTATTCATATTGATTTTTTTGGGCATGTCTTACATTAGTATTCACTGTTTACATCAATCTTAGCGTCGATCTTTAATGTAGGATTCCCTAGTATCCAGCGGACTCGATATACCGATTAATGTTCAGTATTAGCATTAATCAGACTGAATTCCTTACATGCATGATTATGGATCATGCAGATTTATGAAATTGACAATTGATATTAAATCGAATCGAGAATAAACAATATATATTCATACCACCATTTTGTCATAGAAAGAAAATAAAATTTTAAACACCACAGTAAACAATACGCAGACAAATACATTTTATTTATTTAAAGAAAGAGCATAGATGAAGATATGTCGGCCGACCCGCGGCCCCAGTGAGGCTTGAACCTGCAACTTTTCGGTTACTGGTCCGACATCCTATCTTATCATATGCGTACGGACTCTAGACCTTTAGAATGACTTAAAGAAGAAATATTCACACGTCGATCTTGCCAAAGTTATTGTTGCGTATTTTTCATTCTTAAAAATGATGAAATAATATTATAATAGAATATTATACCCACTTTGTATCATGATTTCCTTCATTGTTTGATTACAGAAGTTGGCAGCCGGCTCCCTTACATTTGTGAAGGCATATTCCAGTGGTGAAGCCAACACTGCCATTGATAACCTTGAGGAGGAATTAGAAGCAGAGCTAGAGAGGGACAGACATGCCAAACATACGTCAGGAGTGGCAAGGTTAGACACAAAAATATTTAGAGAAAGGGAGGAATTATCACTGAAAAGTCTTGTTCTGCTCTTGTTTCAGATAAGTCACGTCTCCCTCTACCGAGTGACCGATAAAGAAAGAAAAAATTGAAAGAAATGTTTAGGTTATTATAGGAAGTAAACAAATCAGTTTGGTTTGATGCGGTACATTCATTGAAATTTTTAAAAAATGTCTTATTGAGAATAAGAAAGTAAAATCTCCAACACAACGACCAAAGCGAAACACACGGTGTTCATTGTTCCCAGTTTTTCTTGAATGTTACGATGCATTGTTTTTTTCAAAATCAGTTAATTGTCAATATGGAAATATATGTTATTTGGTACCAATTTTGTTGTACTAGACACGTGTTTCGGACACTTTCCTCGTCAGTAGTACTCCATGTCAAACAGATTTAATGAAGCCAATGTGAATTTTCCTGGTGCCATCTACAATAAAGAGCTTTAATTTCTTTTTGCCAAAATGAGCGGCTCCAAATTTTGTGTAGGGTTTATTCAGAAGCGTATCTAAGTGAAACACATGGCCAGAAATCGTTGGAGGAGGGTAGGCGCAAAGAGCTTAATTCTAAACATGACATAAAAAATTATGCCAAAACCCAGGGAGATACCTCTTAGATTTAGAAATTTAGGTCTAATTTGATGACAGGAAATTTAGAATATATTTCAATGCAGTGCGTAAACACTAAAACTAAGTGAGAGATATCCTCGGGGACTTGCAGTCCACCAGCAGCGATACCAGCCTAGTGGCTGAAACTGTCAATATTGAAATATATGTTCTTATGTGTGTGAAATAATGTGTGTTTGTCTGCTTATTCAGTCACACAACGTTGTCCCGTTTTCCTGCATGTCTATTTTGACGTGAAATTATCTAATATTTAAACGTGTTCAATGTAAAATTTCAGACTGCAGAGACATGACTGTTTGATCAAGGGTTTTTCAAAATCGTTTTCCTAGATATCAAGCTTGATTCCACATATTCACAAATAACCTGTGATCCACTGAAGTGATGCCTTTCTGGCGAAAGTCAACAAAATGAAGCATTGTCGGCATCTAGTAAATATGAACAAGGTACTCAGACAAAATGTCTGTATCAAAAACATAGAATTTATATGTCGACAATTCGATGCAGAGCTTAACTAAACAACGCATCGATGGCACTTTAGCATGGGATATCTTAATTACCCCTCTGTTAAAGATAAAATCTTGAACTCCTCTTGTTTGTTGGCCTTTAACGAGAGCATGATAAATATTTTACCGTGTCTGCACGTGGAAGTCTGATTCTCAACGATCAGTGCAAGTAGATTTCATAAACAAAAACGTATTTTGGTTTGAAGTTAATTAAAACGCTTTCAGAACATCTCATCTATTCAGTACTTAGATTATTCACTACTGTATAAGAAGAAGAACGATTCTTTCGCGGTTTCATAATTATGAACCTTTATGCTTTGACAATGATGCGCGGATCTGTTCCTCATGCATCATGATCAGTGATCTTCTCTATTGCGACATTCTTGGGAAATTTCAGCAATGGGATACTTCTTTTCTTTATGAAGCATTTGTTTCTACGGTAATCCTGAATATCATTCCATTTTCCTCTTACATCTATGAAGGACTCGATTGTCCCTAAGCTCTTTGATTTACGTTGTATGCCCACAATATTTTACTGTGACGACGGGACTCAATGACGGGTCCTGTCTAAGTCTCTTGAGAGAAGACAGGCTGTGCTAGTCTACACTGTTTTCGCATCGGGTGTTTTTGTTGTTTTACTCACAGGGGTGAGGTATCATCGCTTGGTCACAAACCCTTTCCTCAATACAAACCATTTCTTCTATATGTCTATATATAAAACCCCAAGGGCGGACACTCTCTTTGTACTCGATCGTGGCTTCCTCTTTTTTCCTTCCTACGGGCTAAACCCACGGTCCATTTGATACGATTTTTGGTTTTGGTATCTCAAGATGAAT
This sequence comes from Pinctada fucata, assembly GCA_028142955.1. Taxonomy (NCBI): domain Eukaryota; kingdom Metazoa; phylum Mollusca; class Bivalvia; order Pterioida; family Pteriidae; genus Pinctada; species Pinctada fucata. The sequence continues at coordinate 45,982,784 of AP027102.1, read as the reverse complement.
GTATAAAACATATCCAAATTGAAAATCCATCCAAAAAGATGCACTGATCGAATACAGATCGATAGAAGTGGAAGCCACGATCGAGTAGAAAAAAGTTAAATAGCAATTATATAGGAAGTGTCCTCCCTTTGGGTTTTATATATAGACATATAGAGGAAAGGTTTGTATAGAGGAAAGGGTTTGTGACCAAGCGATGATACCTCACCCCTGTGGTTTTACTGTGGATGCTGCAACCGAGACTTATTGGAGATCCCCTCTTTTCTTTTACTGTTTTGGTGTTTTGAGTTGTATATTACTGTAGCTACAAAACGAATCATGTCTTCCACTTTATCTTTGAGTATGTCGGTGAAATAATTTATATTTTTCCTTCTTTGATCTCTCGGAAGGACTCTTTATATCTACATAAGTAGGAACTTTGAGTGCACGTTATCCGGGTAGTTTCTACGGTATACGGAGAATCATTCGCTGTGTATTAATTAACGTTTGCTTTTCGCAGTCAGCCTCATAACGCGAAAGTTTGTCTCAGTGGATAAAAAATACCAAATGCATAATTCAAAAGCACGAGGAACAGATCTGCGAATCATTGTCCAAGCGAAAAGGTTCACTATTATAAAACCGCGAAAGAAAGTACCAGCGAAGGATTCTACTAACTTGTATACATTATTATCATTTTTTTTATTTTATAGCAGATGACAGTGCAAATTAAGTCGGCATCGGATGCACTATGTTCTCCCTCATTGTCAGTCATGTATCGGGGTGTCTACTATATATGATTGATTGTTAGTCCATTTGGTGTGGCAATGGTTGTGATTCTCGCTGCCCCTTGTTGTTTGTAGAGATTCCTGACAGCGCGGCTCACTTAGGAAACTGGATAAACGAGATTTTGACTTTTATGCCCCCGGAATCAAAGATTCGGGGGCATAAAGTTTTTGGCCTGTCCGTCTGTTTGTCTGTCTGTCTGTCTGCTTATCCGAAAAACTTTAACATTGGACATAACTTTTGAATGGGAGGTTATAGTGCTTTCATATTTCACATGTGTATTCCTTGTGCCAAGACCTAACCATTGATACCAAAATTTTTGACCTCGTGACCTTGACCTTGACCTTTGACCTACTTTTCAAAAACTTTAACATTGGGCATTACTTTTGAATGGTAAGTGATAGGGCTTTGATATTTGACATGTGTATTCCTTGTGATAAGACCTTTCCAATGATACCAATATGTTTGACCTCGTGACTTTGACCTTTGACTTACTTTTCAAAAACTTTAACATTGGGCATAACTTTTAAATGGTAAATGATAGGGCTTTGATATTTAACATGCGTATTTCTTGTGACAAGACCTTTCCAATGATACCAAAATTGTTGACCTCATGACCTGGACCTCTGACTTGCTTTAAAAAAAACTTTAACATTGGGCATAACTTTTGAATGGTAAGTGATAGGGCTTTCATATTTCATATGTGTATTCCTTGTGACAAGACCTTTCCAATGATACCAAAAAATTTGACCTCGTGATCTTGACCTTGACCTTTGACCTACTTTTAAAAAAACTTTCATATTGGGAATAACTTTTGAATGGTAAGTCATAGGGCTTTCATATTTCACATGTGTATTCCTTGTCACAAGATTTTTCCATCGATGCCAAGAATTTGTAACCAAGTGACCCTGACCTTTACCTTTCACATACAGGTACTTAACAGAAATCAGTGTTTATACTAACAAAGATGCCACCGGGTCTTTGTTTCACAAGCACAGGCTTTATTTTTCATACAAATTCAAATAAAATGGAAAACATGAAATAAAACTTGCTTAGTAGTAATTAAATTTTGGTGTATGTTTTATCATAGTCAGAGCACGTAAATAAATTTTATAGACAAAACAAGTTTTAGATGGGTAATTTCCAATCTTTTTTTCCTTTTATGCCATGGCGCTGTCAGACCATGGGCTCAATGTTAAACTCGGTGACGTCACGCTGAAATTCAACATTGAAAACGCCCCATCTAAAAAGTATTTCGTCTGTAAATATGTGATGAATAAACACACGACCATAAAACATATACGATTTAACAAGAACTATTTAATGATATCAATTCAATTTTTAAAGTTTTATATGACAAAGTGATTAAACACGCGTTTATCCAATGTCCAAAGTAAGCCGCGTGGACAGTTATATGTCCATTGTTAGGTACAGTAATGCTAGGGTCAGTGCAAAGTTCCTTTTACAAGGAGAGCCTAATTATTATGCTTATTTCAACACAAAATGCAATCTGTAAATGTGCTTGCTTCAAAAGAAGTCTTAATACCGGTAGTAAGGTCGCATTTCTTCATTGCAATAATGTCCCTTGGAGATTGACTTCTATTTGCATATTTGGTGCTGATGAATAGGTGTATATCTGCTATTACATAACATAGAGTGTTTTAAATGATCCTCATTCCGAAGTTGCAGCTGAAATTCTAGCTCCTTATGTTCTGTGATACATCTCCATTTCTCCATGTCTTCATCGGTCGTTGTGGGATTTCAGTGATATTATTTTCAGATGCAATGTCCCTTAAGTTCTCGCCTGGGTGATATTCTTTCCAAAGAGATACACGTATATCGCCATATAACTAGCATTATCGGTGCTCTCGAAAATTGAATATTGATCCAGAGAAGAAAAAAAATTGTGTCATCTTCACAGTTCCTGGTCTGCTGAATAAAATCGCGTTAGCAAACGAGTTTGCTCTGTACGATGCATTGAAAAATATAGACTCAATTTGCATTCGGCATCTTTAATGAGATTTTGACATGACTATATCGAAATATTGATAACTTGTACTCGCAACCTGCAGCGGAATATTTCCTTATTTTGTATCACCGATAACAATCTTTCAATAGAGTACATATTTTGCAATGAGATAAAGCTTTGTGTGTTGCTTTCGTTTTCATTGGTTGTGGTTAGACCCAAACGTTTTTTTTTCTTTTCTGAATGATAGAAGAAAAGCTTGAAGGATGGGGAAAAGCTTGAAGGATGGGAAAAAGATCTTTGATGGAAAGTTTATTAAGACAGTGTATAAAAGTTCATATTTAACTTAGTTAGCATCTAATGATGGCATAAATATAAAATGGAGAAAGAGAGGGAATTTTATAGTAACCTAAGCTCGATATAAGCTCCATAGAAAGGTACACATTTCCGAATGTTTGGTAGAACAACTCCCACCAAACTTTGTCAGACATCAAAGAGTTATGACAATGGACACAAGGGTTGTTCCACCAGTCTCCCTTCTCAGTTTTGCCCCAAGAAAATTAATGAGAACCGCATTAAAACAAGGATAGATATGATATGTATAGATTTTTCAAACTTCATCAAATATGTTATTGAGGTTTAGGTGCCGCATTTGCACTACCGGCATTCATAAGAAAAGCGTCCGTCTTTCGTATCAGACCCCGTCATAAATCGTATGACATGAATACTGGATCTTGATTAATTAAATACACCAATTTATTGAGTCCAATCAAATTAACTCTTCACAGTTTATATAATATGTATACATGATTCATATTAAATGTTTTCATTGTCGTCATTCATAGATTGCGTCATCGAGGCGGTAAAATCCTCAGGAGTAAGCACGTACTGCTGTGTATAGTGATACTGAATATGATCGACTGTGCCTTAGTTTTGGGGAAACTTGTGCTCGACCTTCATCATGTTAAAGGTATGTTTTTTATTATTATTAGACAAATTCAACAATAAATATCAAAGTTGTTTAATGATGAGTTTTTCCTGCTTTTGATGTATGTAGGACTCATTCAATGTGACTGACTCATGCATGTTTTATTCATAAAATATTTATTGAAGATACATACTCATATGATACAAATCGAACATGGTCATAGAGCATAATTTTTTTAAAAGTAGAAACAAAAAAAAAACGTTTACCAAAACAAATAACTGTAATTAAATAGTTTTCCTTTTTAGAAATTATGACGACAAAGGAAGACATGGCCTTGGAATTTCAAAACAAATTAGGTCAGAAGTATCCTGATAGATTTACAGTATTTGGTGCTGATCGTCTGCAACATACTTACGAAACTGTGTTAACGTCACATATGGTTTTCAATGGAACAGATACACTTTCATCTGGCTATAATATGACGAACGATCTGAAAACAGTAGACACAAATTATAAGAGGTCTGTTCCTGTTCGAAATTTAGAAAATTCGGGTATATCAGAACCTAACTTAGAATCAACACATCACAGACGGAATAAAAGAGCGAGTAATTCAGCAAACCCCTCGTCTTCTCCATCAGATGCAAAGGAACAAACCACAGAGGAAATTCTGGCAATCGCGTGTCACAAATTAAGTATCATAATAGTCTGCACCTTATTCACAGAGGTAAAGCTCAATAACTCTTTAATTATTACAAATGTAATATACTATGAATTTTTTACAGATTTTCAAGCTACATCATGAATGTGTACAAATGCACTGTACTTGAATGTTATTATAAGATTCTGATTATAAGTACACAAACTCCTTTGTTTATCTCGTCTGAAATGTATTTACGTGTACTTGATTACAATCATGTAGAATTTAAGAATAGTAAATTTCCCCTGCTTTGAATGTAATGTTCCTAGATTACCGTCCTATGGTATCTACATTTCACAGCTCATCCGGTATGCTAGAGCATGTACTGATGTTTTGGATTTTCATAGTAGAAATTTACAAATTACCAAGAAACTTTTAGGACATGGTTTTCGCTTTCACAAAGTAGTAAAGACTTTCTGGAAATTTTACAAAAAATATTGTCAACTTCTTTTGAAATTCGGACCAATACAGGCAGCAGAGTATATTTCACAACCTGCATTTAATGGTGACATAATTAACAAGATAAGAAGGATCAAAGATAAACAACGTAACCATAGAAAATGCGTCAGAATTAACAAACGCCTTTTATACCGTGGATATGATCCTAATGTCACTAGACGGACACTAGGCTTGGTTCTTGACCAATCTACTGTCTTGTACCAGCGCATTCTTAAAACGTGCACTCTGACTGACTGTGACGACAGGATTTCATGACGGGTCCTGTCTAAACCTCTTTAGAGAAGACAGGGCCCCGACCACCTGTCCTCTCTGAATCTCAGTCGGATTCCTCGGGTGATAACATACATGAGTTCGCACAGCCGGCAGAGCACGGGTTGTATTACGAACGCCCTCTTTTCATATCCATTTACATCTGTGTTGCATGGACCCCTGCGTTTTGCGGTCTTGTTTGTGTGTTGTCATCTGGCAGTGAGGAGGTTGTTTTACACAACAATTGTACGTTCTTCGAGACCTCTGGGTTATCGGAAAAGTGGGAGTGTTGTGTACACGTAATCCAGGATAACCACACCTTCTGCTATTTTCGTGGCAGATGGCCGTCCTACGTCGGCACCGGTCGCCCATTGGTCTCGTTGGTTTATGTGTAGTCTTTTGTATTTGATGTTTCTGTGTTGTGTGTTGACGTTCCATCTTCTTTAACACACTTGTCCCTTTAACGTCTCTTTCTGTGCTTGTCTGCTCTGTGTTTTTGCATTGGATGTTTTGGGGTTTTGTTATGGGTGCTGCAACCTGGTGTTGTTGGAGATCCCCTCCTTTGTTTTAAGAAGGGACACCAACAGCAAAACACCCGATGCGAAACACAAAGACGAACACAGCAGGAGACGAAAAAGAGATATACGACATAGAAACATCAAACACAAAAGACTACCCATAAACCAACGAGACCAATAGGTAACCGGTGCCGACTTCGGACGGCCATTTGTTACACAAGTAGTAAATGGCGTGGTTATCCGGATTACGTGCGCACAACCCTCCCACTTTTTCGGTTACCGAAAGGTCTCGAAAAAGGCACAATTGTAGTGTAAAACAACCTCAAGGATAGATTCTCATTCACTTTTACAGATTAACATCTAGGATATATTCTCTTTCTTAGAGGCATTTTATCAACATCAGCCAGCCTCAAATCATCTCAAATTTGTGATATGCATCATCTGTATTTAGTCCTTAAATCTTTTAATCGAGAACTTTTTCAAAGAATAAATGCTAATTTCTTTTGACTTTTTCAGACCATCCTTAAAGTGGGTTGTTTCGGGCACCATTTCTTCTCGAATAAGCTAGAGGTATTTATTATTTTCAGTTCAATTTCCAGATTATTTGACACATTGAGCTTGTTATTTCTTTGTCGACAAACATTGTGTCACCTCCATTGTGTAAGTTGGGTAACTCTAAGGATATTGCATCGATCAAGACATTTTCAATTTCATTGCGTAAAAGCATTGATGAAATTGGATTTCTTTTCCCTTACTCTTAGACCTGATCCAATCGTTAAAGCCCAACAAGGATACCGGTACTATGCGGCAATGATTTTGGTTTATACTATTATACAAACAATGATTGTCGATTTTTTTTCTCACCTCTGATGCAAGGTATATTGTCAGAACGTCTTTTTTTTATTTGATTTTCTGAGGTGAGATATATATATTTATAAATATATATCTAAGTTAGGCCACAGTGATTTTATATTTTGATTTAAGTCCGGAACTTTTTCTGAAAGGTACCCTCCCGCCAGGCATGAAAACAAATAAACACAAGATCAAAATAAAGGAATTGTGAAAGGAAGACTGGAAACATAGAAGAAAAATATCTTCCTCAAGTGAAGTGGATAATTCTGACATAATTTTTTTCTAAAAATAACTATTTTTCTCTTGATATTAATAATTGGTTGTATGGGTATTTTACGGTATTCAAGATCATTTACAGGTACTTTTTTCTGAAAAATACATGCATGTTTGTGTGTGTGTGTGTGTGTGTGGTTTTTCTTTTCTGAGGAACTCTCCTTAAAAGTACCCTCCCGTGGACGTAAAACTAAATCTTTAATTACTATGGACTTAATATACAGATATAAATGACATATACAGAACAGGGGCAATTAATGCCTATTGTCTGATGGAATAAAACAAGTTAAGGGATTAAATCGATGCTCTTGCCAGATCTTACCACACTTAGGTGTTCCTTCCGTTAAAATGACAGATTTATTTCTTCCCATCGTTCAATCAATAAACTTTAAGATGAAATTACCGCCATCTGTTTGCAGGTTTCTATCTGTACTTGATTAAGCTTTTAATACGATGTGTTTCACCAGCAATGCCGCCTGCATTTAAGAGAGTGTTCGAGATGCGTGAGTGCCACTACCTTTTAACAGATTCAAACTGACGTAAACAAGTTTCGATTAAAAGTTTTTATAGACTTATCTTTTTTCACATAATTATATCACTTTGGATTATCTGATCGTGATCGGAAGATAGGAAAGTTTTCGTGGCATCTTTTCAAAGAATTTTCACATCCGAACGCGGTTAACCTCAATCAAAGTATAAATCAGACACATTTATTTCTCTTAACACGCATTCTAACGGGTTTGTAAAATAAGTATGTACTTCGATATCATTATCATAACACGAGTGTATAGGATAGAGTGTATGAATGATAGATGCCCAAGGAGAGAACAGGATGGTGTGAAATGACCAACGTCGAACGTCGAGTCCTCACAATGCCTTATTCTCTCATTGAGGGCTTCTGACATTTACACAGACCTCGACTAATTCCAATCTCAGATTTTCTTTTAATCTTACTTTCGACGGCGGGTGCGGCTAGCCAAACAGGGGATGCTTACTCCTCCCGGGCACCTGGTCCCACCTAGCTTGCTAGGGGTCCGTCGATGTTCAATTTTGTGCTCTATTGTGAGTGCTGCTGAGTTTATCGTCAAGATCACCTTTAACTCATTTACATAAGCAAAACTTAATCTTAAATAGCTTCTTGCTTTTCAAAAGACAGGTCAACAAATATAAACGTCTCGTACCGCTTAACACTTCAACACTTAAATCGACCTTGAATTCACTTTGCGTGCGTATACCAATTCAATCATAATTGATTTTCTATACTTTCTACAACGTGCTCAAAATATCTAAGAGAGGAAGTCACTAAGTTCTTTGAACCTTGTTTTTGTTTTTAATTTATAATCATAGTGCATCTGAAGCCTAGTCTACGTTATATCCTTTCTCTTGGGAAGTGGTAACATCAGTCATTTTCCATTATATAATTCCATGATCTATGAAATTATGTTCTTGATGCGGTTTTGGTACACTTATCACTTGACAAAAGACGTAATGACATGCTTTTTGTATAGTTAGTCATTCGAAGTGAGACAAATGGCGAGAGAAATCGTGAATTATTAAGTATTTCTATATCTATTCTATATTTTTGTATTAACTTAACGTTGCAAAATGCTACGATGGAAAATATGAGATAATCCCCAACGAGACGATTTTTCAATGCTCACAGCGGAAAACAAGCTAATGAGAAAAAAAAAGGGACAACACGTTAAACAACTACGTCAACAATGTTACACGTCTTCAAATTCAATAGCATCATTTAAGAACAGATAAATTAGCAGCAGACTAGACATGCATGTTTCGGGTACTTAACCCTCGTCAGTGATCGTCAATCCAAACAATGAAATATGGCTAATGACAACAAGAGCAGTTTATTAAAAGACAAATATAAAACGCCAATTGAACATGTAGGACATCACAAACAAAGGGAGGAAACAACATAACTACATTATACACTAATTTTCTCATTAGCTCTTACGAATATAAACGATGTATCTTAGTGTTTGAAATACGTTTTCCTTTTCTACAAGTTTATACTTTCCGTTAATTTTCTTCAAATTCCTTTTTGCAGGTATTTGATGCAGTAATTGTGGTGGCGTCCTTCGTTGTGGATTTTGTTTTCCTGAACATGTCTGTGAACTCTATTCAGCAGTTCATTCTGATACTAGCTTGCATGTTGCCATGGGGTGTTATCCGAGTAGTCAACAGTAAGTGTAAACGTCTTCAAATTGAATAGCATCATTTAAGAACAAATAAATTGGCAACGTGGACCAGACATGCACGTTTCGGGTACTTAACCCTCATCAGTGATCCTAAATCCTAAATCTAAACAATGTAATATGCCAAAAAGTATGAAAGTTACCATGTCGAAAAGGGGTACCGAAAGACGTAGCAGGATGGGTGGGATATGATGCTACAGGACCCACTTTTTAGAAATTTCAAGAAATTTTGATAACAGAAATTTTGATTGCGTTGAAGAAACGATCAACCGAAATTGATCGAACTTGGCTACATGTGCCCTCGGGGACTCCTGGTCCACCAGCAGTGACACTCACCAAGTGGTATAAATGTAAACGTCTTCAAATTGAATAGCATCATTTAAGAACAAATAAATTGGCAACGTGGACCAGACATGCACGTTTCGGGTACTTAACCCTCATCAGTGATCCTAAATCCTAAATCTAAACAATGTAATATGCCAAAAAGTATGAAAGTTACCATGTCGAAAAGGGGTACCGAAAGACGTAGCAGGATGGGTGGGATATGATGCTACAGGACCCACTTTTTAGAAATTTCAAGAAATTTTGATAACAGAAATTTTGATTGCGTTGAAGAAACGATCAACCGAAATTGATCGAACTTGGCTACATGTGCCCTCGGGGACTCCTGGTCCACCAGCAGTGACACTCACCAAGTGGTATAAATGTAAACGTCTTCAAATTGAATAGCATACAATCTTCTAAATATTTTTGCTAACTTACCCCTTTCGCCTTGTTTTCATCATTTTCATTCTGGTCTGAATCAGAGTATGTATATTGAAGAAAATGATTGTAAGTATCCTTTGATACGACCCTACCCAAACTACTTTACATTTGAAGATAAATACAATACACAAATCCAGGAGAAAATTGAAAATCGGAATGGTATTTGGATAAACAGAATCTTATCTGTCCATCTTCACATAGCACCATCCCTCCAATGCTATTTTGAACATATATTTTATTTGGTTATGCTACTGAATCGACCCTATAGGAAATTTGGAGCTGCGCACTCTCTGTAAAGTAAAAGTGCAAATCAAATTTCAAAAAAATAAAAGAGGGTGCTACTGAAATGAATTTAGGTGGCTCCGCTGGAAGCATCACTGATGAGAATTTAATATTCGAAACACGTGTCTATGAGGGTGTAGAGCTGGAACACTTCCATATTATTAAACGTCTTCAAATTCAATAGCATCATTTAAGAACAGATAAATTTGCAGCATGGACGATGCTTTTTGTCGAAAATTCTTACTTTCAATCAGATGTAGTTTCAAAGAACAAGTGTGATGTAAATATTCTTAAAGTATTTGATCAATATAGGATCTCAAATGAATTTTCATTTCATGCGATGCATTATGAAACGAGTTGTGAGTTTTATATCCCCGAGCCTTGGCGAGGGGATATAAAACGCACAACGAGTTTCATAATACATCGTATGAAATGAAAATTCATTTGAGATTCTTTTTATCACATGATATTGCCTAAAAATGTGTATTTCTAACGTGAAATCAACGTTTCCGAGAATTATAGAGGCGAACCACGCCGTGATATGGAAGTCGTCTGCTATATATACGCCATGAGAAGTAGTGTCCCCATCGTATAGATATTCTGTGCGTAAGAGAAAAGTATTTCAATTTTGAATTGTATTTTAATGCAAGAATTGATTCAACAACAACAATTCTAATCATTAATATTGACTCCGGGTCTGAATTTAACAGTTGACCGATATTTGAAAGGTTACATTTGTCGAGGTTTATGTGATTAGGTTCCATACTTGACCAATCGCTTTCAAGCAGAGCGATATGTAACGTGTTATCATATATATTTATGAAATGGCTTTATGAAACTGCATAACGGGTGTATCATGTGATAAAGATGAAATATGGCTATCAAACGAATAAAAGAAAAGCATAAAGATACTATCGAATCCAATTCGCAGAAGAAGTGAATTATGACCTATTTAGGCGTCTGAAATGAAGTCATTATAAAATCAAGAGATATGTTCCAATTTCAGGTCTTGTAGTGGCAGTCAGAGACCATGAGCACTTCAGACTTAAGCTATTGTATACTCAGAAGAAAAAGACAGACAGTGAGAACAAACATCTCAAACAGGAAAGGGATAAACTTAACGTATGTTGATCAAACGGGTTACCCATTGGTCTCGTCGGTTTATGTGTAGTCTTTTGTGTTTGATGTTTACATGTCGTGTGTCTCTTTTCCGTCTCGTGCTGTACTCGTCTTTTGTGTTTTTGCATCGGGTGTTTTGGTGTTTTACTGTTGATGCTGCAACGGGGTCTTGTTGGAGATCTCCTCCCTTCTTTTGATCAAACGGGATAGAATTATAAATGTTTTATCCGGAATTCATTGATCTGTTTCATTGGCTTCTTTTTCAGCATTCCTCCTACGGTGCTGAGACATATTTTTTATGAAATGTTCTTGTTTAAGCCTGTTTGATTTCAAGACTTTATACGTTAACTTGATTCCCTTTGTTTTGTTTCGTTTCATTGTTCTAGGGGAGACAATCAAAGAAGCAGTGGTATTTGTATCGAATTCAAAAGAGTCTTTTTGTGCAGAGTGCTAATTATTAATTAACTAGCTTGCACAATAAATGTACATCGATTCTTTGATTTCTACATAGCTCGATCACATCATAGTATCTCCTCTGATCTATTATTGACGTCGTCGATCTGAATACATTTTATCTCTAGAAATGAGCGATATTTTGTCTAATAATTTATGGTTAATTTAATGCATTATGTTCACTAAGTTGAAATATTTGCTATTAGACTGAGTCCCAAAGGATATCATTTGCCTAGTTTCAGTGTCTCGGCACTCGACTTAAAATATTCATATTCCCCCGTCACCAAAATTTCATAAATTATTATAAAACTATGGCATAAGCAGGTTCTTTGGCTTAAAGTTTAGGTCATGTTTAGAATTTTTCTCATCAAGTATTCATTACGTGGTCATTTGGATTTCTTTTACTTCGGCTTCGAGCATCACTGATCAATGAGACATTGCTTGCTGAAATGCACAGTAAGTTGTGAGGCCTAATAAAGTAAAAATGTTATCAAAACCATTTGCAAGGCACAAGGCGCAAGGCTGTTTACCATCTATATTTTGATAATACTTTTGAATGAAAGGGAGGTTTTTCATTGATCACGATGCTACAAAATATGTAGTTCTTTCTCTATTGCAGGAACAAGTAGATGGAATGAGGAAGCTTTGTGTATCTGAAGGAATAGAGGAGTGGAAAGTTTCACAGTGTCTTGGTAGGTCAAGGGCAAACAATAAAATAAAGAAGCAGATCTGTATTTTGCAGAGATTTTATTAAAAAAAACCCGTCAAAATCTGGGTTAAAACAAGCAGCCCCATCAAAATTTGAAACAGATTTACTGGCGTTGTTACTGTCCTCTTCACTAAATCCAGAGCACCCTGTTTTGGCGATTTATTCTGTCGTCTGAAGAATTCTCCTATGAATCATTGTCACCCTATCAGCTGCCTTCAAACCGCAATATGAAAAATAAAATGTCTACGGGTAATTTCCATGTTAATTTCAAGCCGCCGCCATATTATTCTCCGTGTCAACAATAGGAAACAGTGACGTCAAAGCTTCCGACATAACCCATTTTCAGTGATTTTAATATTAATAGAAAATTCCCGTAGACATTTTATTTTCCGTCCTATTTCTAACTTAATTGACGTACACCCAAAACAATGGTATTTTCTTAAGGAGTACTATAAAATTGATATGTTTTTTGGAAGATGACAATATCATATTTTAGAGAAAACCGGAAAAACAGGGTGCTCTGATCGATTTAGTGAACAGGGCAGAAGTGTAATTATTCTAACTTCTCCGGAATATCTATGTCTGTCATGCAGGAGATGCAAGCAGGAGATGCTTACTCTTCCTGGGCACCTGGTCTCACTCCCCTATCGGGAGTTCGCTTCTTTTCATATGGTGGAGGTTTTCGTTTGTTTGCTTTGGTTCCTGTTTTGTCCTGATTTTGTATGCCTTCGGTTTCTGATTTTTGAATTATCGATTTTGTGCTGTATACAGGGATATGGTCATTATCCATATTTGTCATGTATAAATCAAATACTTAATTTATATTTCAAAAGAGTAATCAGTTCAAATTTTGCCATTTAAACGCCGTGAGCTACTAGTAAAATTATATTAGAATCAGTGAATAAAAGTCAAACTCAAAACCCGAAATCTGATTACATAATCCACAATTAAAAGGCTGACAAATTATTAAAAACATATGAAAAAAGAAAAAGAACATTGAACAGACGGTGACAATAATTTAGCTTGATATAAACACGATCGAAGCTAATGAAATTGATCTTTCGTGAAGAGTTGAAATTCATTATTGGCTGAATGGTATATTTAGCAAATGAAGAACCCATGCGATCATTCACCACCATGAAATCATTTTTTTTTCAGCACGACAAGTGATGAAGCAAAGTAAAGGAATAATGGGATCCTTCGCTAGCCTCGCTTTGGGTGCTATCGGAGGTGGGAAGTCTAACGGTGCAAGTTTATGGAATTTATTAGGCACTCCTAAAATGAGGCGTGGTAGATCGGAGGAATGGGAGGGGAAGTTAGGGGTCAATAAAGATAAGGAAGAGACCAAGTCTTTGCGATATACTGAAAAGGTTTGGACCATGGGTACATCAGAAACTAAGAAGCACAAACATTCAAAATCCCTCACGTACCAAAATACTGTGGAGAGTGATCCGGGAACGCCTACCGTGATAAGAGGCAAAATAAAAGCACTAAAAAGATTTTTGAAACGACAAGACCCAGTGGACAGTGGATCGTTTTCCTCGGTGGACACGGTCGAGAAGGACTCGAAATGTTCTTTGGACAAAATGACGACATCTGATATATCCTCCCCGCCACAGAGTTTTGATTACGAAAGCATGGATGAGGCAGAAAATCGCGGGACCATGCCGGTTTGTGACATTATAAACGAGTGTTCACCTGAACAAAGCTTGTTGGGTGATGACACTGCCAGTAAAAGTAACTGTCAGTCTAATAAAGGCAGCATATGTGTGGAAGAAAATGTGGGGAATGAGATGTTTGTCAATGATGATGCTGAAAGTGAAGAGACAGAGCTTTTATTGCCGAAAAAGGAGAAAGAAATTTGTAGAAATGGAAAGACAGTATTAGATAATTACACAGCTGAGGTAAGCGTGCATCGAGCTTCTTCTGAAACTTGTGTTCATCGGAAGTTGTCTAAAAGCAGCATGGATGGAATCATAATGGCAGCCAATACTTCTCAGGATTTCTCTAATACTAAAGTGAATAGACACTCACTAGGAGCCATTGAGCAGCTTGTAGCTCCAGAGACCGTGGTACAAAGTAGATCCCTTTGTGATGCCTCTCCTGATGAGACGGTTGCTCTTATATCTATCACTGTCTCATCCGGGTTCGGTGATCATGAAGACACAAGGGAGACAAGTCGTGTTAGCACCACAGACATACAAAAGACCAGTGATTTATTGACTATTGAAACAGAAATAAAAGTGAACAACAAGAACTGCAGCTCAAAAAATTATACAGATGTACAAAATAAATATGAAAGAACAGCAGCATTAATTGAATTGAATGGTGACTTGAAACGTAACAATGAAAAGTTGATATTACCTCACATACATTCCGGAAAAGGTCGATCGTTGTCGTTGCAGCTGCCTAATTTGCATCGCGTCAATGATTGTGTCTTAAGTAAGGAAATGACTGGCATCAAACCCGACTTCAGACACTGCAGCAAAACGACAGATGATCTGATATCCAGTTCTACGTACGGAAGGAGTCATAGTGATCACATAAAAATTGATGGCAAGTTTGCTGTTTGATGTTTTGATATTGCACCTTTGTTTTTCACTGAAGATGAGCTTCATAGAAATGTTTTATATTAAAATTTTGTTACGAATCTGTGACCTTCAATGGTTCGTTTTTTTTTCTAGAATGCTATGATGACGTGTATTTTTAATAATGGTCATCCCTTAACGGAAGCTCTTCACGAAAATAGGTCTTGCAAATTTATAGACTCTGGGCATTTCCGTCCTCACTTATGCGAGCGTTACTCCCTACCGACTTCGGCTCCGATATTTGGTTTGAAATCATTTACTTTACTTCTGGAAATGATGACACCATTGCAATTAAATGACTTTTGTACAAATAGTTCAACTACAATCTGTCACATGTAGTTTTGAGCATTATAAGATTCCGTAATTAAAAATAACAAATAAACATTAAAGAAGTACCTAACAGTTATTCAGTCTCAAAGTCGAAAAGGCAAGGCCAAATCGTAAGAATTCCAATCGGAACGGTTGGGAACCCCGGAAAGAACAACATTCCGAAGTGAGACCAGATGCCCGGGGAGAGTCATGGTCTCCAGATTGCGTCGCAACAGCTCCATGGGAAAATAAATTTAAAAATACATCAATCTATAGAAGGTGGCATTGAACAAGTCAGAAATCACACACTTTTCAGCGTGGAATCAATCAGAGCGAATTATACAACTTGGTTCTAAGAAACCATGGAACGGAACGGAACTCAACACCGAGGAAAGATCATAGAACTGCATCGTAAAATAATACGGAAGTTTTCCAACTCTATACCTTCTTGAAGAAGTTTTCAAACCAATTTTTATGCACCAGACACGTGTTACAAATAACAAATCTTCATCAGTGATGCTTCCAGCCAATGTAATTTTCAGGAGTCGCCAAAATTCATTTCAGTAGCGCCCTCTGGTTTTATTTTTTGAATTCAAATTTTTGTTTTACTTTACAGAGAGTGCGCGGCTCCAAATGTCCTATAGGGTCGATTTAATAGCATATCCAAATAAAATCTATGTTCAAAATAGCGTTGGAGGGATGGTGCTCGGATGTTAACCTCCTTTAATTTCGATGATAGTTTTGGATGAAATGACAAGTTTCTGAAAGAGCAAAATAATATTTATGATGCCAAAGACTCCTAGCAAGACCACTTAACATTGACTACAGTGGAACACACCCATATGATTGTTACAAACAACGGACATCAGACAAAACAACTTCATTAAACAACAGGGAACAACAAAACATCCAGTAACACAGCGGAGCACACCCACATGATTGTAACAAACAACGGACATCAGACAAAACAACATTATTTAACAACAGGGAACTACAAAACAATCAGTAACACAGCAGAACACACCCACATGATTGTAACTAACAACGGACATAAGACAAAACAACTTCATTAAACAACAGGGAACCAAAATACAACAAGTAACACAACTGAACATACCCTAATTATTGTAACAAACAACGGGCATCGGACAAAACAACTTTATTAAACAACAAAACATCCAGTAACACAGCGGATCACAGCCACGTGATTGTAACAAACAACGGGCATAAGACAACTTCATTTAACAACAGGGGGTTCTGAAACAAAAGAGGGGATCTCCAACAACACTAGGATACGGCGCCCACAGCAACACCAAAATGAGTTAAAGAAGATCCTGACGACAATCTCAACAGCACTCACAATAGAGTAATACATTGAGCATCAACGGACCCCTAGCAAGCTAGAGGTGGGATCAGGTGCCCGGGAGGAGAAAGCATCCCCTGTTTGGCTAACCGCACTCGCCGTTGATGTTCACGCACGAAACTGAAAATAATATCCACAAAACATGCACTGACTGAGGTTATGTCTATATAGAAAATGCTTGGCGACCATGGCAGGGAAAGACATTCAAAACACTTACTGTCAAACCCCTCGCGGGGAACTTTTTTATGAGCTCCACACTGCAAAGGGCATTAGTGTGACACAAATGAGTTAAAGAAGATCCTGACGACAATCTCAACAGCGCTCACAATAGAGTACTTAATTAAACATCGACGGACCCCTAGTAGGATAGAGGTGGGATCAGGGTGGGATGAACAAACAAGCAATTAAAGCAAACAAACCGAAACATTCATGACAACACTCAGATTTGAGGGAGTAGAAGACACGTTCCCGAAAAAAATTGGAATCCATCAAAGCAAGTGTAATACTAGTACATCAGAACAATGAGGAAGATCAAAATACATGTAGAAACCCAGAAACACGAAACACTCGTAACAAATGACAATATGTCGGATGAAACGCCTTAACAAATCGGCATAGAAACAGTCTTGCTCGTAACTGATAGACGGGTAACATCGAATGAGACAAGTCCATGCCAATCAAGTAGCAGGTAAACCCTTTACAAATTACAATCACTCTATTAATTAAGAGGTCAATACAACGTAGGAGAAGATCCCCTACAAGATGGTTTTGTAGTGGTACATGGACGCATGAGGCAAAAAAAAAGGGGGGGGGGGGGTATGTACAAATTTAAACGTCTTCAAATTCATTAGCATCATTTAAAAGCAGATAAATTTACAGCATGGGCCAGACATGCACGTTTCGGGTATTTAACCCTCGTCAGTGATCAACCACTACGTTTACAAACAGACGGAGACATAGAATAGAACCACATCTCACTGACAAACCGTTGAAATTGAAGAAAAACACACAAAATAAGGATATCAATACATGTATATTGTAGGGGTTGGATGTAATAGAAAACGGAATTTATTGTAGATGGCGCCACCAAAACAGACAATCTACCAAAGAATGTCAAGATAGAAAGAGCTTTAAAAGAAATAAATCGCTCTAAAACGACCAACAAACAAGGCAAACCATCTTTGAAACACCAAGACCAATACATGAATCGGAGAAAAAAAGCAGTTCATAAATAGTAGACAGACTAATGACTCACATTGCACGGGATGGGTGTTCGTGACTACTGAATTCATTGTAGATGTCGCCATAGGAGTAAATGTCGACGCTGTAGAATTGAAAGGTCGTAAGTAACTCATACGACCTTTTTTGACTTTTTGCTATTAACCAAAAAGAGTTAAAGAGGATCCTGACGATAATCTCAACATCACTCACGATAGAGCACCAAATTGATAAGTCACACAATTTCCTATCTCCCTGTGAAATTTCACAATGATATCCCATTTGTAACCATGGTAATGGATTGAAAAACCTACTTATGAAAGGTCGTATGTGTCAGATACGACCATAATTTGCCTAAAATTTACCTCTAAAAGGTGTAAGTGTAAGTTACGACCTTTCATATCCCAACGTCTTGTAAAGGAAATAATAGACAAAACACTCCAGTTTGATGAGTATGAAAGGTCGTATGTGATATAATTAGTAAGAGATGAGCTCTTTCAACTAATTTTAAAATTCAATTGAATTTAATTGAATTAAAGAGCTCTCTTATTCTTTTAAATTAAGCTCTTTAAATTGGCGTTCCAAAAGCAAAATTGCCAGAAATTCTTATAATTAGAGAGCTCTTCAATTAATTAAAAAAGCTTAAAAGAGCTCTCTAATACAATTATAGAGCACTTTAATTCATACTTAGCCGATTGTTGTAATTAGAGAGCTCTTTGATTAATTTGAATAGCTATCCCATTCTTTTTAAGGTGGGTGCCTACTCAAAGAAATAACAGATCAAATTTGTAAATTAAGGTTTTTTTTCCTAAACATTATGGTCCAAATGAGAAATAAAACACAGACATAAATATGTAACTTTTTTTATCAAAGATACGGTACATTATAGAAAGGTACCCTTGCACATTAAGATTGAGGAATATCAAGTATCCAGCATATGCTTTTGAACCCTCCAAATTCAGTAATGATAATAATATGTTAATTTGTTTTATTTTATTTTATGATAACAAGTCAAATAGAAGAAATGTAACACATAAACTAAAATTCAAACATAAATCTGAGTATGATAAGTCTCCAAACATAAGGGTACCCCCTTATAATTTCATCACATTTTTACCAATAATATATACTAAATTCAACTTTTTGCAGAAAAAAAAAACAGATGAATATTTTTCGTTTTGCAATATTTCATACAATTATGTATGTAGATGAAGAAAAAACACATACAGGTACACAGTTGTATAAATGATCAAGATATGGCTCTAAATATAAGGGTACCCCTCATAATTTCATGGCATTTTCAACTAAGATTATATAGTATATCCCACTTTATGCATAAAATACCAGATTGCATTATTTCAAATTATAATGTATATAGATGGTGGAAAAATCACATACAGGTATACAGTTTCATAAATGATCAAGATATCGCTCCAAACATAAGGGTACCCCATTATAATTTCATCGCTTTTTCAACTAAGAATATCTCGGTATACTATATCCATCTTTTTGCATAAAACACCTAATGGAAGTTCTTCATATTGCATAATTTCATAAGATAATGTCCATAGATGAAGAAAAATCACATACAGGTATACAGTTTTATAAATGATCAAGATATCGCTCCAAACAAATTGCATAGAGGGGAAAACCTATAACAGTTCGAGTAGGGACCCCCCTTAAGAGATCTTTAATTATTTGAAGAGCTCTCTTAATGTTTGAGTTTCTGTTAATTTTGCTTTCCATACATATAAACCAGCAACCAAATAAAGGTTCAGATAAACAGATTTTATACAAATTGGTTCATGGTTCAAAATTATACTTAGCAAAAAGGGAAAAATCTTCCAAAATATCCTGGCAGCATGGTACCAATGCAAAGGTTGTATCCTGTCAATGGGATACATGGTACATCAAAAGGGGGAAACGAATATTCATTACATGGCTTAATAATTTACATTAAAAAAATAGAAATTATAGTAAATATTGCAGTCAAATCATATAATATCGCGATCAAAAATGAAGATCCAACATTCACACCAACAAACAACTGAAGTATAAAACGAAAATACAAAGAAACAAACCAAAGACTTAACTGAAACACGACATTAAAGAAGTTCTTTACTCGTGGGTATTTTCACTTACATTTACTCGGACAAACTCAAATTACAAAGTATTGGTAGTTCCATAAAAATGTATTGTCTCGTTAATCCATGAAACAGCGATTTATAAGCCCATATCCACAAGCTAGCGATTTTACAAAGAGCTAGTCTGCAACTTCCGCCGATATTGAAAGTACAAAGTCTTGACGTCAGAAGTGTGTATACACTACACATCCACACGATGACGTAATGTAAAATATAGTACACGTGTCTCTTTGTTTATATATGGTACATTTATAATTATTTTTCGGTTTAACCATTTTCAAAGTAAATTACATGTAGACATCAGTATTTTTAAAAGACCTGTACATATTCATTGGCGGATCCATCCAGGTGGAGGGAGGGGGGGGGGTCTTCCCCATTCATGAACACGGAAAATATTAAATAATGAAGGGAGGGTGAGAGATCGAAACTTTATAGGATATGAAATCCAAAGGAAAGCCTTTCCTAGCTGTCTAGATGGGATCTCAAATTAATATTCTAATCAGCTTATAGGATGATAGATGATATGAAATTTATTTTCTGATGTTATATAATGTTATGAAGGTAAAAAAAAATTAAATGATATGGGTCGACCAAAAAAAAATTAAATGATATGGCCTGGATAGCTGTCTGCTAACTCCGCTCAACGCGGATTTCAGGAAAAACTGACTTTCTTGAAATTCAACACCGGGAGAAGTGAATATGTAATGTATATCGAATAAAATGAAATTCTAATCGTCTCAGAATTAAACGGAAAGTAACGAGCGTTCTTCGTCAACTATCTCAGTACGAGAGAGAGAGAGAGATTTTCATTTCCGAGGTACATTAGAAGAATTCAAGGCAGACTTAATTTATTAATTATACTATCTCCGCTCCAAAAGCATATGATCACCGTGTTGCCCAGAACAATCAGAAAATAGATACCCGGAATACATATACAAGTATTTGATATTGTTTCTTGTTTATGATTATGAAATATATTTTTTTTCAAAATTCAGTCGCAACTCCTTCCGCAGTTAAAATTAATGTCCCCATCCCAATCTATCGAAAAATTTGTAAACATGTAACAGGTTATGCTCTACTTATTGAAATTCAAAACTGGAGTTCTTGCGTATTTCCATGTTCCGCAAGGATCCGTTTGATGAAACATTTGATGGACATTAATATTTGTTTATATTCATTTAAAAATTTTGTTTTACGCAACAACAATAATCAAACATCGTATCGTTATTTATGAGGGGGGGCGTCTGGAGACGAGAGTTATGTCTGGAAGCTCGGGCGGGAGGGGGTTAATATTTTTCTTTAACAGTTGTTGCCTACTGACTTTTTTCTCGGCACTCGGGGCCTGTATATATGTAAAAAAAAATCCAGCTTGTATCTTTCCTTCTTTCTTTCCAGCTCACAAAAATAAGTACATTGAACATGTCGATGACTTATATTTCGTAGTCCCCTACCGGCAACGCTGATGGGGACTCTTAGTTTTCACCGAAATTTCACAGACCCAATTTCTCCCTCTTTTAACATGTACATGGCATGTTTTTTCCAATGTAAGGAAGGTAACATTGAAGTACGTACGTGCCGAATGGAAGTGGGGAGGTACAAATGTCAACGAAGGAGGTTGGTATCAATAGGCTGAACGGGAGGGAGTCAGAGTGCCGGGGAAATTGTAGAATTTTGTAAATAGGATACCCTATACCCGACCCAAACCATCTACAAGCGTGATCTAGACGGTTAGGACGTCACGACCCCTTGGATTCGCCGCAGATTTTTTCTTTGTTTTACTATTATGTATTTTTTTCCGAAATAGACGGCTTATATCCCCACCCCTATTTTCTTTCCGGGGAATGGAAGGATAGATTCCCGTAAGATTTTTTTTATCTATATAAAAATATTATGCCTTAGAATCCTTTCTGAGATAAACTGTAGGATTCTGGAAGTCGTTTAAAATATATCAACACATGTACGTGCGTATATAAATAAATCATGTACATTAGTTGAGCTTATAAATATTTACCTTATAGTTTTAATGTAAATATTTAGATTTCATTATTAAATGCTCTTTTATCATATTTATCACTCATACACTCTCATTTGATATGTCCTTTATTTTAGCATTTATAAGAGTACATCAGTACATGTATCCACTTTGTACATTTCTATATATAGCGTTATGAAACGTGGTTCCTTTTTACACACTTCTGACGTACTTCCGGTGTGTACAGCTATTTTGAGAAATTGGAAAAGGTGGTAAAATATAAATTGGTCTATATCAGCTCTGAAAGAAATTACATCATGGAGAAATTTCTTGTTGGAATTTAGTTTGATATGAACTGTAATATACATGAAAATCTCCACGACTAGAGAACTTCTTTAAAACATCAAGCTTATGACAGTCTGTGCTCTGCCGCTTGGAGCAAGCTCATATTTCGTCATGCGATCAACTTTCTGATTGGACAAAGGATAACTAGTCTCCTCAGTCTAATTAAGATTCAGAACTTTCTCTTTATTACGTAAATTATGTAGTTTACGAAATGAAGAGAGCTGAATTTTGATTAGATTGATAGTCTCATTAGATTAGAATTACCTAATCAATCTAATTAGGTTGATAGACCAAAAGTCTCTGAAGATACTTTCAAAGTAAGCGTCATTGAGAGTGACAGAGACCCATCGTCACGGTTCATTAGTGTGTGATGGTTGGAAGATCGCTGGTACTAAAGTGTATCTTGGTCCAGTATCATATACATGTATAATGGTCTTTTGGTGACTTTAGGATCACATCCTTGGTATATAATTCGAGTTGATGCTAGACAACATTATAATATCGTGAACAACGAATGAACTACGTCAATCGACAAAGGCCGTTACAAACTTCTATCAACATGACCAACGATCGTTTACCTAAAATGACAAATATGAATAATGACCATATCCCTGAGTACAGCACAAAACCGATAATTCAGAAAATCAGACACCGAAGGCATACAAAATCAGGATAAAACAGGAACCAAAGCAAACAAACAAAAAAATCCATCTTATGAAAAGAAGCGAACTCCCGATATGGGAGTGAGACCAGGTGCCCAGGAAGAGTAAGTATCTCCTATTTGCATGCAACACTCGTCGCTTCAATTCGGTAGAACTGCCACATCCGGTTACTTCCATTTCGGAAGACATAGAGTACAATCTTTGGTTGGATGGTTCAAATGGTCAGACTTTATGGTCTATTACAGTATATCATCCACCATTCTGGAGAGTGGGACATCATAGTGTATTACGAGTTCCCCATATCGACCGTAGAACTTCCTCAGTGACGATGTTTGTCGGTCACAAACATATCCCTGACTGAGAAACTTATCTGAACAAAATCCGTATGTTTGGTACTTGCTCTGGCATGGCGTATCAACTGAGATATGAGCACGCCATAAGCAGACGATGAAAGGATGTTGCTACTCAGAAAAGGAAAGTTTGTAATGATGAAATTGAACTCGTCACGTTTGTCATAGATTGAGGTGTTCATGTGACCATCATTGTCGTGGGACAACATTCTGTCCAAATAGGATGCTGAATTATTTGTCTCTGTAGTTTCTTTGACTTCAAGCTCCGAAGGATAGATGCTGCTGAGGTAATCCGCGAATTTTATATCATTGATTGACAACACATCGTCTATGTATCTGTAAGTGAAGTTGAAGTCAGAAGCTAAGTATCTTTTCCCTTCAGAGACCAAAGGTTGAATGAATTCAACTTCGTACGAGTAGAGGAAAATGTCGGCAAGGAGTGGGGCACAATTGGTCCCCATGGGAATTCCGACAATTTGCTGGAAGACCTTTCCCCCAAACACCACAAAAATGCTGTCGATCAGAAAGTTTAACATCTGAATTAGTAGAGCGACCAATTTAAAAAAGAAGCTTAGTTTTCGAGTTTAATCAACACACCTAACACAGGCCTGAATTTGGTCTGAATGTTTTGCTGAATACCCCTGCTTTCAAATAGAGCTGTCGTAAAGAATATGCCACGGTCAGATTTTGTTTAAATTGAGTAAAAGGCGATAAAATCGTGAAAAATTAAAACGAAATATTTATCGTTTATATCCTCGGTATTCCTATATTTTGTTCTTTTTTTTACAGAAAGTCGTTGCAATCAATGCATTAGATATGTACACATGTTATATAATTGTTTTGGAGGAAGAATAGTTTCTCCTCTCTCTAAAAATTGTAGTTTTATGCAAATTTCTGTGAAATATGAAGAATCCGTGTCAATATTTTCTCTCAAGCACAGAGACAAAATTTTCGTCTCGAAACATATCGACAAATATATGTTTATTATTTCCAATGCCTTTTTATTGATCATTTTTCTAAGGGGCCATAAATAAATGTAAAAACCTAAAGCGTATATACTTTTGATTTAAGCGTCATTTCACAAATGAGTTTCCGTAGATGAAGATTCGGTCGACCACGTGTTACAGTTTCTATCAAATCGTACCTATCAACCGGTATACATACATATTTTTGATAAAAGTTAAATGCAGAAAGTGGAATTACATCATACTGTTTAAAAATTAATGCAAAATACTTCTTTTTAATATGCCGTGGTAAGACCGTGTATGGAAACCAATTCGTGACAAGTTGAAATGAAAATACGTGAATTGAAGAAAAATGCATTAAGTTTATATAAAATTATGAAAAGTATCTTTTGACGTTTATTTTGGTACCACAGAGATGTGAATATACATGTAAAGTTCATTGGTCAGAGTTTGGGCTCTTCATTATCTGTGTTTTAAACATTACAATGTGCCTTGGGCAAACGTTGTGCAATTTATTCCTTTTAACACCCGCCCTTTCTCTTCGTTCAGATTTGTAACTGTTACAAAATAAAGTGGATGCTTTTCAAGATATACTGAGTCAGAGAACCCCTTTGATGTCTCCGTGAGATCCAATGGAAAGTCCTCAAGGGTCACGGGGGGGGGGGGGGGGGGCTTTGATTCATAATGCTGTACATAAGCATAAACACCACATTGTCATATGTAATATTGGTAATTTAATTGGTCAGTTTCTACATTAATAAGGACTACATACGTCTACAATACAACAAATAAAAGGCTATATCACGAAAAGGAACCGTCTGTTGACAACGAAAAATTCGCCGCAACAGGAGCCTAGGCCGTAATGGCCTAGAATGGCCGTATTTCCCAAAGAGCTCCGCATAAAGAAATAAAATTGAAAAAGTGTGAAATGTATGACGCAAAGAATAGTCGGTGAAATGTGTCCAAGAAGAAACTATTCCAACGGTAAAGCATCGGTCTTCAACGATGGATATTAAAGAGTCCAAGATGCGATACAACATAGTAAAATCTAACTTTTATAACGACGAGACTGATATGTTGACAGCTGAGCGTGAGACCTCAGAGAATAGAGCACCCTTTATTGTGTGGTCATTTCTATTTTAATATTGCTAAAGATTTGCTTCTCGGTTGGTAGTTTTATGTGAGCGTCTTTAATTCTTTTAAATGCGATTGTTTGATGTTCACTATTTGTTTGTATCTTTTCCGTTTCATTTATATAGAAACAATTGCAGAGAAATTAAAAAAAAATTGTCCATTATAGACAAGGATGAAGCATGAAAAACAATAAACAGACAGTAAAAAACCAAACTCAACAAAAACATACAATATCGTATAATGGCCATCAACGATCAACCAATCAGAAACTAGAGAACCAAAACTAGAAATCAGAGGCTATCCCCCATTATCATCTATTGTCGTAGCAAACTAACCTGACCGGGCGGAGGTAATTCAATCAAGCAATTGAGACGAATTGATATAATTTTAGGGTAGATAGATTATGAATTGCACATCGTAATTAGAGTAAATACTCATTACCTGTAATTTAATATGGCTTTTATCACCTGATCAGAAGTAAACTCTTCCGATGACCAGGTAAAAATGAGCTCCGCACGGTCATGTCAGTTTGCTACGACAATACCTGTAGAACGATGCATTTAAGCTACGTTTCAGCAACAACTGATGTCACAAGGTCAAACAGAGAAAGAAAATGCCATGATTGCATTGAATGTGATTGGTCGTATAGGCAGCTACGCTACTTACTTGTGGAACTAAAATGCATTACATAATTCCATGTTTTGTTGATCATAAAATCTTTGTTATACTTAATTATTTCTAAAATTCGGCTGACAAAATGCGTCCATATCACAATGTTTGAAATTACCAGAACAAAGATAGTACAGAAAAAAATCATTGATGTAAATTTGTCGTCTTCTTTGAAATAAAGCGATACTTTTCATTCATTATTATATGTTGAAACTTAATTTAGCCGTATTTATTTAGTTTTACTCCGTATTATCGAGAAAACCTCTCCTAGTTTATATTGCAGTGAATCGCTTATAACAAAGTTGGGGGTGGGGCACTTCATTTGCCTGGTACTCTTAAGTTTTTCAATCGATCTACATCAAACTTTCCTAAAAACACATTCACATATCAAAATATCGTTTCTGTATATTAATTTTTATCTTCGAATTAACAATCTCAATATTGAAGTGAAAGTATTGAAAATTTCAATTTTACCAATTTATCTTAGAATTTTTGCTCATTCATCCATGAAGTTGAAATTAGAAAAATCAATTTGATCCAAAAATTTTCTTTTGACTTCAATTAGCATATTGACATTGATTTCGGTCAGTTTGACTTTTCATTTATTAAAGGATGATAATATTTGTTAAAATATCTATGATTTTGAATTTTACTAATTTTCCGCTTTTCTCTGAATTTACAGTAATTCTGACCATACGAATTTTTTACGACAGGTCAAATCTGATGTCCCATGTTATATTCTTTCGTTTGATATAAAAATTAGCCCTGTGTTAGGTGGGTTGATTAAAATTTCAAATTTAGCGACTTGGTTGCTCCACTAAATAATATCTGTTTCAGTGTACTTAATTTCAGAATCGGACTTTTCTTTTACAAAGTTGGTATAGTCATAGTTAACAACAATAAATTTGTATTTGCTATTGCCGTTCTTACTTGTAAACGCATTACTTATGATTACTTATTACTTATAATTTTTGCGAGTCTTTCTTTCAATGTAGAATGTGGGATTGTAGTGTAAAGTGTCGAAAAATCAAAGGCTTTGATCGAATGGACTCTACTAAAATGAGTGGATTTTTCAGATGTTCTAAAAGTTCCTCGGAATTCTTTAAAATCCACATCTGGTTGTTACCACTGCGAGAATATACTGTCGAACAATATTTTTGAAGCCCAAATTTGATTTCAGATAAAACTTTGGTGAGTAAGTTTGATACAGATTTGGTAGAACATTTTGAGGAACCAGCGATGAAACGTTGTACGGATTCTTATGCATTTTAGGTATGCATTATAAGTATTGTCAATCTAAATAGAAGCAAGAGCTGATTTGTGATTATCTATTATTTCAAAGGCAGAAAGGTTTATTTGGGTGTAAGTGGGATTTCCAGGTGTCGAATTTAAACCCAACTCTTTAACTAGACTGTATAAATAGTAGTTTTTTCAAGTAAATCTGTAATTATTTGAGGCTTTTTCTGCAGGTGTGATGACATAATGTTCTTGGGGGTAGGTAAGCTCAGTGATAACATCAGGGTCTTTAAAGATAGACTCGAATCTGGTAATCACAGTTGATTTTAACCAACTGTTGACACCAGTTTAAATCAAAAATTTTAATTTTTGATTTAAACCAATTCGATCTTTCAGAAGGGAGCACGACCGGGGAGTTTGAGGCCGTTGCACGAAAGAAGTATAGAAAAAGCTAGCTAGCCATCAATTGCACTATATGTACTACAACTTCAAAACAAGGAAACATAGTGACTATCCAACGAAACACACTAAAACATAAGACCATGGCCATCTGATGGTGGTCATTTTTGGTGCATAGATGGTAAATGACGTGATTATCTGGATATTAGCTAGTTAGTTTAACTTTGAATCCAAAAGGATCGTAATGTCACCTCGAGCAGTGCGGCGTTGAGTAATCTTTAAAAATTTGACTGTTTCGAATCTTACACATTAGTAATGTGTTAAACGTTCTAAATAGTATAGGCTACCGCCATTCATGGAATGCTTACGTATACCTCCTCCCCCGCCCAACCCCATATCCAACTTGGGATAAGCTGACTGATTTTATCAGACTGTATACCACTTATTCATATAAGCGCTAACTTTTTGTCATACTAGATATATAGCTTTTTTACTTCTCTTGAGGAAAGTTAAGAAAGTCCAAGATTACTGAATACATATGATATAGACACACGACTTTTATCAGGAAGTTTGTTTCTCTAGTTCGAAGAAAGTATGTACTGTACATGGAAGAAGAGGTATCGGACGTCTTGTGTTCCTGTTTATTGCATTAATATATGATCATACACAATGTAACACATATGATTTTTTCTTTTGCAATTTGTTTTTGCCATTTCGTTTGTGTTGTGAGAAAATATTAAATTCGATTCCGAAATAATCATGGATTTTTCAAAGGACTGTAAGTTGATTGACCTATTTATATAATGTGATTCTTGGAAAGCCGTTTTATTCTATCTTTCTAATTTCAGACATGTTATTTTCTTTTTTTACCGGGACATGCATCGTGGGAACCC
The DNA here is from genome assembly GCA_028142955.1 of Pinctada fucata. NCBI lineage: Eukaryota > Metazoa > Mollusca > Bivalvia > Pterioida > Pteriidae > Pinctada > Pinctada fucata. The sequence goes on along the minus strand of AP027102.1, from coordinate 45,954,295 downwards.
CCTGGGGTAGATCGTATCATTAGCGAGGTACGAGCTTCCCCGTGGGTTACACACGATGTCAGGCATACAAATAATGACTATATGTTCCAAATAGGGGTACATGTACATGTACATTTCTCAATTTTCTAGAGGGAAGGGGCTCCAACTTTGAGTTCGAAATTTAGCCAGGAAAAGGGAGGGGCCTCATCTTGAGTGACCGTTTCCTCAAACTAAAACGCTCAGTCCGTAGAGATTATTCTTGTCATGTAAAAAAGCCGACGATTTGACATTTTAAATTGCCCCGTATGATACGTAAGGGGACGACCATTTGATCCTGAGGGGGGGGGGGGGTTAACAATTTTTTTCGGGTCAGATTATTTATTTTCAACGCAGGGCCGGCCGGATTCTTTATTTTCCAGTAACTCAAGGTCGGAATATTTATTTTCAACCTGTAACAATCCTGACAAGCAAAAAAAAAAAACCCCAAGAATATATGCACACACACACACACACCCTCTCTCACACACACACCCTGGTTATGTAAAATAAATATGTCATCAATTATTTACAATGTGCAAGACTTTCCTGGCACTTCAATAAGTCCATATACATATGAATGTACATGTATCACCTGAACATTTTTACAACACAGAGGGGAAGGCCATGCAAGAAAGTTTTTGCAATGTCGAGTACAAAAGTAGGCAGTTGATGTGTATGTACTATAGGCATTCCTATCAGACTTGAAGTTTATCATATTTGTTAAATAAATATGCATTTTTGTCTTTATACTTGCAATTGTTATACTGTATAAATGTCTAAATAGCAAATGATATAAAATTTTGTGGAAGGGCGAGTGGAGCGAGACCGATATTTTTTCAGTGTAAGGCGAGCAAAGCGAGCCTAGAATTTTTTGTCATGTTGCTAGCGAAACAAGCTGAAATGTTGCTGTGAATGGCGAGCGGAGCGAGCCAAAAATGTTTTGATTTTGAACACATTTTGTGGGCCAGAATATTTATTTCTGCAAAAAAGATGGTCAGATTATTTATTTTCAATATTTTCTGGGTCAGAATATTTATTTCCAAAAACTGCCAGGCCCCCTCAGGATTAAATGGTCGTCCCCTTATACTTTGTATGTGCTATTTCGGTTTCTCGACACCAAAAGGGCTATGTATATACGTAGGCCCTGAATTCCCACTCCACCTACCATCCTCCCAAACACCCCATTCCCTTTGCAAAATAGTATCTTTTTTTCAGATTGGGTACACTGTAAAAATTCCCAATTCACGGTGATCTTGGCTTCCATAAATTAGTCACTCACGCCCTCTAAATCCTTGTATACTCACGCCAGTCACGGTTTACTTTATAAAAATGTCTTCATATAGATCCATTTATAGAAACCGGGTTTCTATTTCCGTACTTCATGAGTGAATTATAAGTCTTTACATGAACGTGATATAATCTTTGCTTGATCTTAACATAAATCATTTGTCACTTACGCTGCGTTTTTATTTATATTATATCTATAATCTGAAGTGTATCTGCTCTCTACATTTACTTCACCACAAGTTATAAATGCAATTAATCCTTCCTATTCAGAAAATATCAAAGAAGTAAGAAAGGCTTACTATATAGAGCTATGATCATAGATAAATATGAATAAGAAATTAACTTTAACTTGATGAAACATAAATTATGAATGAATTCCTATGGTGTTCTAATATACGTCCCTGTCTATCCTGTCTGTTTGTAAATCCTTGGTCTAATTAATTAACTCAAAAGATTGTATATAGAATAGTATCACATGATACACCCGTTGTGCAGTTTCATAAAGCCATTTCATAAATAAATACGTTACATATCGCTCTGCTTGAATGCGATTGGTCAAGTTTGGAGCCTCATCACCTACACTGTGACAAGTGTGACCTTTCAAATATCGGTCAGATGTTAAATTCAGACGCAAATTCAATATCAATGATTAAAATTGTTTTTGTTGAAATAGTTATTGCATTAAAGTACTAAACAAAATTGAAATATTTTTTCTCTTTACGCATAGATAATCTATACGGTGTGGAACTACTTCTCATGTCGTAGCAGACAACTTCTCGGTCACGGTGTAGCTCGCCTCTAGTTCTCAGAAACGTTGATTTCACGTTGACGTTGGAAATACACATTTTTTGGCAGAATCACGTGATAAAAAGAATCTCAAAAGAATTTTCATTTTATACGATGTATTATGAAACTCATTGTGCGTTTTATATCACCTCGCCAAGGCTCGGGGATATAAAACACACAACTCGTTTCATAATACATCGTATGAAATGAAAATTCATTTGAGATCCTATATTTATACAGGGAGGATAAGAGAATATTTTATGGAATTTTAAATCAATTAAAAATGGAGGAATTTTTTTTTAATTTGTACCTGAAATAATGTTCAAAGCACGCCATAAAACCCCATCTGCATCGTGCACTATAAGTACACAAAACACGTGCTGAGTATAAAAAGGTAAAGGGTCTTTGGGCCGCCTATATTGCCCCAAGGTGGGTCCAGGGCAAAGTCATGTAGGGGTTTTACCCTCCCCTCCCTTTGTGGACGGAAAATCGGGGGGTTTTTTTTCCTTTTTTTTTTTGCGAAATTTTTATTTTCATTTTAAGGTTTTTTAGGGGGGGGGGTGCACTCCACAAATCCCATGCATTCCGTTTGCTGTAAGCTCTCAGCACATGTGTATATTTCAGAAAAAGACCGGTCAATTTTTAAGTAAAGTTAAGGTGTGAAAGGGGTTATACCTCATAATACTGTTTATTTAGCACGAAATGGTTATATACCGCCTTTTAAAGCTTGTAGCTTTGGAGTTTTATTACAAAAACGAACCATTAAACAGATTGAAATGGTCCAGCGGAGAGCTGCGTGATGGGTTGTCAATGATTCCTATACATCCGTAATATCAGATCTTGGGTGGAGGTCCCTCGAGCAAAGGAGGAGCGATGCAAGGCTAACTCTCATGTATAAAATTGTCCACCATCTTGTCGCTATCCCCTCTGATCAATTTGTCCCACCACTCCGTCCTACTAGACACTCTCACAGTTTCTCCTACAGACAGTTACAGGCAACTAAAAATGTATTTTAAAAGTATTCTCCTTCCCACTCTGTCTGTAGGAGAAACTGTGAGAGTGTAAAAAATATGAAAACTTATGATAAGGAGTAAGTTACTCTTTCTCGCGCATGCGCATAGTCAAATGGTATTTTGACCTAAACGATGATTTTGTGTAAAATAGAGAAAATTTTAAATGATCTGTGAATTTGGTGCCTACGCTGAAACTTAAAAGATTCTAACATGTTTTATTGCATATTAACATAGAAACTTTTTAAAATAAAAATCAAATCTGCGCATCTTAGCACTTGATTTTTTTTTTCGCTAAAAATGTGCTATTTTAGCAACAAATTACCAGCATTTTTTACTTGTAAATGTTTTGATTTTCATCACTGACCTATTTAAAAAAATCTGCATAATTATTTACACGAATCCTATAATCTAATTAATTTAATAAGTATGTTTTTCATAAAATCGTTATTTTTTAGAAAACTCCACTCCATAAAGATCTAATATGTCTACAGTTTTCATTATTTCTAAATTAAAAGAGCTGGAGTCTGCGACTTATTTTTAAACTAATTTTGGGTCAATTTGAAAAACGGGGAGAAAAAATAATAATAATCGGGCGTTCGATTCGGATCGTTGTAAAAATTTTGACAGAATGGTCGATCGACTGGGTGGGTATTTCTCATGATAAAACTTGAACTAGAAGTTATCAGACTCACGTGATGATGTAATTTTATGCTTGACGTTGATGTCAGCTGAGAATTTTTGACAAAAGTGTTTAATGAAACAAATTTTCAAGAAGTTATTAAAGTAAATTTGCACTCGATGTTCAGGCCAAGTTGATAGTACAAGGGTATGGGTTTGAGTCATGTCAGTGAGAGTTTTGCAAATGGAATGACTCATGTAAATAATGATAAAATCTGCTTTTAAGAAAAACAAAAGTTTTTGTTAATGAAGCCAGTGCTTTGTACTAGGAAGGGGGAATGCTGGACGTTTCGGTACAATAGAAAGACGTTTTGGTACAAGTTGAGACGTTTCGGTACAATTTAAAAGACGTTTCGGTACATGTTTTTTATGCTATGAGGTGATAATAAGTTTGTGTTTGTTTTTTTGTTTTAATAGGTTGATTAAGGAAACTATTTGATGACAACAAGTTGAAAATAATTTCACGTACAGGACACATTTTAAATCAGGGCTTGAAATTCCCACTCACCCGTTCGCCAATGGCGAGTGAAAGTACCGCCGGGCGATTAGATTTTCGTCTGAACTCGCCCGTTTGGCAAGTAGAAAAAATGACCAGTGTTCTTCCCATGCCGTTTCATCGACCGCCATGCGTTTTTTTTTCCAAAAATGTGTGTACGCCTTGGCGTTAATTTGCCGCACAACGGGTTAAATAGCCTCTGCTGTATTCCGTAAAATGTCATGTAGCCGCCCGTCCCCCCCCCCCCCCTCAAACTTTAAATTAACTGAGATGAAAAAGTTTATGGCTTCTACGGCGCACTTCAATCTATAATGCATTTATGGCAGGCGTTGTGTTGTCTGTATCTATCGAGTGACCAACAAACGTAACATGAAAACGTTCACATGCATCTCATACATGTAATCGCTAGATCGCTTGGACCGGCACGTGTCATATAAGTTTCAGCGTGACGGGAAATCGGAAATCGAAATACATGTACACTGTATCAGATTTCATTACATTTTGATTTTTATCCTTCCTATTATTCATCATAATACCCGACCTCGCTGTCTTTTTCATTACATAATAATGGTCGTTTTTTTTCAAGATAAGAAAGAGGATGTCACGCTCACGTAAATGAATAAATAACAAATTGGTCAATGTTCATGTTTTTAATACGCTTGAATATAGTGATGGATCTTAATCAACAAACACACAACATATTGCACGGATCATCATTTTATTGACGAGTCGGATGGCGATATAGAAAGCTTCTAATACAACTGACATTTAAAAAAGATTTGTCTGGATTTGTTCAGGTTTTTGGGGAGGGGGATGCGCTCATATATTTTAGGCTAAGTAAAAACATTGTCAGCTTTTTTTGGACCCAAATGATTTACTTCAACATGTTCAATGTTGTGTTTAAAATGCTGTCAAAGATGGTCTTTCACAATAAATGCTTTCAACAATTGTCTTATGTAATTAATGGAAAAGAAACTTAAATATTTACGGGCTCCTTGATTTTTGGTACGGGCTCCTTGAATTCCAGAACTAGGAGCCCGTATGGCTCCTTTGGAATTTCTATAAATTTCAAGCCCTGTAAATAATACTGGTTGAGCTGGTATTGCAAGTTAAAATTGGGCAGATTACGGCTCTTACATGTAACGTTACAGGTCCTTGACGTAATATGTCTCATAATTTTATAAATTGTTCTCCTTCTGAAATGATGTATATTAAGCATTCTTTCATGGATCGGATTTCAAAGACAAATTGATGATAAAAACATAAGCCATAAGCTCCAAAATATTTTGGAATTCCAGTTAAACAATCACGAATTCTTTCTTGATAATTAATTCAATACTTACCGGCGATCAAACACATCGTCCGATACCCAGCAATTATAGGCATAATCAAATATAGCTAAGAAAACAGATTAATTAATCATCATGATCATACATGATTGGTATGTCAATTTGTCGTTAGACATACCAATCATGTATGACGTAAGAACCAACCCCCCCCCCCCCAAGAAAAAAAACCCAAAATAAAAACATAAAAAAAAAATGTGTACCGAAATGACCTAAAACATGTACTGAAACGTCCTTGTACCATGAACCGAAACAACTTTTTTCTTTGTACCGAAACGTCCTTGTACCAAAACGTCACCCAGAGGTCACCCGGAAGGGGAATCTGTGGTAACTGGGAGTTGGGGACTGGAATACTTGGCCCATGTAACGGTGACAACCCATGGAATACTCCACCTGTGGAACATTCGAGATAACCGATGGAAATCTTGAACCTTGGAACACTCGGCCAATTGAACACTTGTCCTATGATATCAATCGACCCTGGCGTGCCGTAATGAATTCTGTCGTGATCTTTTTATTAGGATTGGCCTGTTATAAGTTATCAGTCATTCATGTACTCCTCACATCTATCTTTTTGTACGATGTCCTTCGAGAAATCCAATATTTAAAATATTGTCGTCTGACTTTATTCCCTTACTCAGTTACTTTTGAAAGATCTGAACGAACATTTACACATGTAGGGTACAAATTTGGCAAATCAACCTTGTGTATAAGTAATATTTTGCTAGGTCATTTAGGTGTTCAAAAATAAATTTGCTTATTTTAACCATGAAGCTGTGCATGAGAATGCCTCTTTATCTTCGTATGATGTAATACTCATATACGGTCAAGTAAAATTATGAAGTGTTGGTCCTCTAGGCCAAATGTAGTAAACACTAGATAGACCCCACCTGGGCTCAAACTTGCAACCTTCTGCTCTTATTTCTAATGCTCTACTGTATCCTGTAAGCCAATTTAAGAGAAATCCCTCTGTCTCAGTCTAGTAAAAGCGCTATATTACCGGTACTACATAAGTTTCTAGTACATGTACGTTTCATGTAGGTTACTCGGACCACTGTATTGTATTTTGCCTTGAATTAATACAGTGATGATTGGCTAGTCCGGACGAATTGGTCACCAAGGAATTCGTCCGGATTAACAAATTTTCCGGATTACTGAATCATGTTAAAAATTTCATAATTTGAGTGCGAATTTCCGAAAGGGGGGGGGGGGGGGGTTCGGTTCGGCTGTTTTTTGTGCATGTTTGTGCGGTTTAATTGACTTGTAAACATATTTTTTCTCATCATAGATAATTCAACTTAATATTTGTCTCTTGAAACAGAATGGATTACAATATCTCTAATTATTTCTTTAAAATATGAGACTAAGTATGATAAAAAAAACGAGAGGGGGGGGGGGGGGGGGGGGGGGGGGGGCTGGAATTCGTTTTCACTTTTTTGTATGGAGAGAATCTTCTACAATTCATTTAATACTTTTTTATCATTGATGATAAAGATAGTATTATTTCTTTTGTTGTTTTTTATCAAATTAAATAGAAATGAAAAAAAAGAAAAGAAATAAAGATCCAACGAAAAAAGGGGGCTCTGTTTTATTTGGCAAAATCAGGGGTATTTTTAGGGTAACTTTAACATTAAAGAAAATAAAAGTTTATCAAAAGATCACGGTTCTGTGGGCGCCATTACTCACCAATACCTACCGAAACTTACCACTTTACTTCCTGAAAAAGTCGGAAATCGTAGTCTGTCGAGAGCGGTTGACGGCAGTCTTCTTCAAGCTGCTGACATCGTCCATAGTTGGTCCCGGAACTGTTGATTCTGGAGTTGCGTATCATCTGTCATGTCTGGGGTCGCCTGCTCGAAGAAACTGATGACCTTCTGTAGATGTTCCTGCGCCTGGGTAGCTTTGACATCCGGAGAATCGGCTGAGTTGGTAGCATCATCGTAGTCCCAATCGTCTGGCGTTGTTCCCTCTCTGCTGACCAATAGTAGGATGTCATCATCTCCCAGGGTCTGTCCAGTCTCCAAAGTCTCATCAACCTGTAGGTATGCATCGGCATTGAGTGGAGGGTTGGCAGCATCTTTCTGTAGTTGACGCGTCAGGACACTGAGTGGTGTATCATCGTCATCATTGCATGTGTCTATGGCAGCCCGTCTGAGTCGACTGAGTGGTGTCTTGTCTTCATCCTCGTCGTCATCGGCTGGGTTGGTAGGTGGTGTTTGGTTCATGATCCCTGTGTGGCGGAAGCAGTTGGTAATGGTGGTTGGCGTCACAGATTCCCATGCTGACTTTACCATGTGTAGGGCCTGGCGTATGTTGACAGACTGAGGCTCGTTGTTCTCGGCACACTCAATATAGAGTCGGACCTGTTGCTTCCTGTAGTAGGCCTTGAATGTGTGGATCACTCCTACATCCATTGGTTGAATGTTGGCAGTGGTGTTGGGTTTCAGGTGTTTGATCCTCGCATTGCATAGTTGATCCTCGTCGGTCTTGTGGCTGACGGCTTTGTCTATGAGTAAGATGACGTGGCGCTGTTGACGTTGCATCTGCCGGTCGAAGTCTCGAATCCAATCCGTGAAGAGGTCAGAGGTCATCCAGGCCTTGGTGATGTGTCGGTAGTAGACGTAGGTGTTCGGGTCGTAGGTCTTTCCGAAGCATTTAGGGTGTTGTACTTTGGCGATGACGAAGGGTTTGGGTTTGTGTGTCCCAGTTGAGTTCAAGCGCTTGCATCATTTCATAATAATGATTGAACACTACAAGCTGAAAATTGTCACGATAAGAATTCAGAAAATGACCCTAAGTAGCGGACGATTACGTCTTAATATGCATTAATTTGATAAAAACGTAAGTAGGTGTACCCCAAGCCATGGCCAACGCTTCGTAATCAGATCACCTAATTAACCTACTGGTCTACAGGTAAATTTCTCCAGGTAAAACTTAATTTTTATAAAAACATGCCCATTTAGATTTCTCCAGGTAAAAATTTATTGTTATGAAAACAGTTGATAGTCGCTTATATCGTCCGGACTAACGGGACAAAATTATACATGATCCGCTGTAGGTGAAACTACCGTCCGGATCCGGAATGCGGATTTCCGGATTATCGGATCAATTTTGCACTGTGCACGTTTGATCCCTGAGAAATCGTCCGGAGTAACGAATTTTCCGGACTTACGAATTCCGGACTAACAAATCATCACTGTATGCTGTTTGGTAATAAAAAGATTTGCCATGAAGCAGTATTTTAGGCTATGTTAATGAAAGACAGTCTGCCAGGTAGGGCTGCATATACCGGTATTTTGAGTCGGCAATATGTACAGTCTATCGAAAACATAAGCTCTGTAGAGAGACTAGTGGGAACTTTTGAATGGAAAGTTTTACTATTGTGTATTCCTTGTTACAAGAGTTTTGAGTTGAATTAAATTTTTTTACCTTGTCACCTTGACCTTTATCTACCTTTTTCTACTGTTGAAAAAATAAGTTACTAGTATACCGTATCTCTCTTCACAGTCTTGAGGCATCAGTAATTCACAAACTCATCTTGCTCATTTTTCAATTCTTTGGTTAAAGAATGTTCAACATGTTCAAGGCTCTGTCTTATGTATATGTATTTTATCTCCCTGCTGACTGCTAAGCAATCAAAGAATGGATACAAGTTGTACAAGGTACCGGTAATATCAAGCCAGTTAGACAATACCTATTGAATCCAGACTGGTACATGTAGATTATTGATCTGAACTTTGTTCTTTTTATTTTCAGTAAATAGTGAAGCTAATAGTAGGCGGATTGCTCATGTGGAGCAATGTTTTGGAACCTCAGGGCAGGTTAGTATTTATGTGTAGTACATTGGTATTAGAGAACTGTTAAAAGAGCTCTCACATCCATTTTGGGGAGTGGGGCCCGGGCCTTTGAAATTGGGACAAATAGCGGCATTTTCTCATAAATTGGGAAAATATATAAAATTAGCGTGGATGCCTTTTCACATGAAAATGAGAATGTTTAACTCATTTTGTTAAATTTTCCATGAGGTGTCAAATTGGGAAAAATGTTCAATAAATTGGGAAAAAAAGATACTATTTTGCATTGGGACTGGGGCCGAATGTGGGCCCTAAATTAGGCTGAATGAGAACCCGGTTAATGCTTGCAAGGTCACATATCAGATGTGAAGGTCATTGTGGCAGGTACATGCTTTGAACAATGTTGAAAGAACTCATGGGAACCGTGTACCGTCTGACATTTGTACATACATGTATGTACAAAAAAAAAACATGTAAGTCATAGTGTGTTCTATCATTTTGATGAAATATTTTTAAAAAAAAGTTTAAATGAAGCGTAATAATGATGCTTTTGTGTATGTCAACTACAATTTATTCTTCACTATATAAACAGCCAATTTTACATCAAAATTTGGCAATTTCAGCCTCTGGTTGTGCCAGGAAGAGCCTTGGTCGGTGAAGGAGTGCTCACCAAAATGTGTAGGAAGAAACCCAAACCACGTCAATTCTTTCTCTTCAATGATATATTGGTATATGGAAATATTGTAATTAGCAGGAAAAAGGTGAGGGAAGACAATATCATAACAGGAAACGTTATAAATATATCTCACTTCAATTTCAACACTGAAGTACCTGCACTCCTCAGAACTTAAAACCAGGAAGTTTAATTCTTAATTTTTGTTAGTTTAGATTTGTTACTATTTACATTGATTTAAGTGTATATAGGATTCTCGGTATGGCATCCAAATGTACCGATATCTCCGATATTACAGTAGTTCCTTATTAGATTAAAAATGTCGGTTTATCAAACATATACATGTAGATCATACATGTACATTGAAAATTATATCACAATTCTTATTTCAACTTTAATTATACTAATTAATGCCCAATTTTAGCCCGGTACCTATATTTATCACAAAGAGGTTTTTGTGTCGGCTTCAATGCAGAGGTGATATATAGGGATAACTTAAGCCGGCAACTGTCTGTCCATTCATCTGTTTGGAAGTCACTTATCACTGTAATTGTATACATACTGTGCTTGTTTAAAACTTATAAAAAGCAGGGACGGTCAAGCAAGTTCAGATTCAACATCCAACAAGTGTCAAGGTCACCTTCAAGGTCAAGGACACATGTAAGGGTCTTTATACAGTGTAGTCTTGTGTTAAGGATTAGCACAGTGGTAGCGCACTCGCTTCTCACCTCTAAGGTCCCAGGATTGAATCCCAGATTCGGCAAAATGGTCTTATGTGGAAGGGTATGGCGATTGCCCACATACAGTAGTCCTAGGAGGTTTTCCCCCGGGTACTCTGGCTCTTTCCTGCTCCAGTTTCCTCCTGCTCCAAGGACCCCCTCACGCCAATGTCTGAGCCAACATAAGACATTAATACTAGTTTGTAACTTTTTCGTTAAACATTGTGAAATAAATACGTTTAAATTTTTTTGTGGTCTTATGTTCATTACAGTAATACAAGTTTATACTCAATCTCAACATACATATACATGTAACGTGTTGTCTGTGTTTCCATCTGTCCACACTCTGTATTACCTTAAGACATGTTATTATATTATCATCATAATAGGAGGAAGAATCTATTTGCTGTTAAAGGTCAAGGTCAAATCTGGGAAGAATAAATCTGCATGAATATATCCGGCTCAAGGATAACAGACCGTAGTTGGCAAGATTAGTTTTTGCATTCTGATACACCATGTGAAAGATTTTGAGAAGATAAGACTGAAGTTAAGCTTAAATGGCCTTGACCTTTGACTTTAAATTGGGACATGAATGCTTTGGAATCTACCCATACTATTTTTTTTTCAGTACAATCAACAGCATATCATTCCATTAGAGGATGTTAAACTGGAGGATATAAAAGACGAACAAAGTGAGTTATTAAATTCATTATTATGACACCGACAAAGCATTGGGGCACATTATCCTTCTTTTTGTCTCTTGCTTTAGCAAAAGTGGACAAAGAACATAGTTTTTGTTTTCATAATATTTAGAGGATTAAAAATTTGTCTTCTATATTTCTTATCTATCCTATTTGACAATACCTTATTATCATTACCAAAAGTTTTGACCTTCTTTTATCATAACAAAACAGTGAAGCAATTGTTTGTCCATCTGTCCATTCTTCTATGGTAGAAACACTTTAAAATTTTTGAATACGACTACTGTACGCACAGCTCACTTCAGAAATCGGAAAATTGAAGCTTTCTTTACTTTGCTGGCATATTTTTTGATTAAAATTTATATAGGGGGGTAGATCTTGAGCTCTCATAACTAACGGTGTATGATATATGTCTGTACGACCAAGACTATGCTCACAGTGAAAGGAGATAATTTTAGATGGGAAAATTTCTATGTTAATTTTAGCATGATGTCGTCAACGTTTTCCATAGACTCAATGTAAAATTAACATAGAAAATCCCCATCTAAAACTATCTCCTTTCATTGTGAGTGAGGATTAATCATAGGTACATATATCGTACACCGTTAGTTATGAGAGTTATCTATCTCCCTATATAAGTTTTCATCGCAAAAACTTGCTGACAAAGTAGAGAAAACATCAATTTTCTGATTTCTGAAGTGAGCTGTGCGGACAGTAGTTGCCTTCTTACTATGATGCTCAAAACTTGAATACTAGTATGTAATCATTATGTGTTGTAGATCTAAGAAATGGATGGAAGATCATTAGTCCAAGTAAATCCTTCGCAGTGTACGCTGCTACAGCCACAGAAAAATCACAATGGATGTCGCACATCAAAAAATGTGTCAATGACCTACTTTTAAAACGTAAGCTGTATGAAAAGTTGACTAAAGTATGAAACAAAGAACAAAATGAAAATTCGAAGAATAATACTACTTGCCAATATAAGATAAATGTGTTCTTTTGGAATAAGTTTTTGTGCTTTTAAAATTCTGTTTTACACTTTTTGCTAGTAATACTTACTTACGGTAGGCTACCCGGTATATGTTATACTCATTGAACAAATACATGTATCATATGGTTTGTGACCAAATGAAAAGAGTAAAGAATTTTAATTACTAAAATGTGAAAATTCTGTTTCACGTCTGCTTTTATAATTATTACGATCAACTTCAATATCATTTTTGTCTCGGGGTTTCCTTTTCTCATATTAAATATCTTCTTTCAATTTTACTATACATAGGAGGTGTATCACAGAGTACAGAGAATGATTCACCAGTATGGGTACCAGATTCCTCAGCAACAACCTGCATGCACTGTAATGCCTCCGAGTTTACTGTGCTTAATAGACGTGTAAGTATTTATACATGTTCTGACAAGCCTTTCTAAACATGTACTGTAAACGGGTTTAATTTCGCGGTGTTAAAAGTTCGCGGTTTTCTGAATGTAGCCAATTGCGGTGGTTTTAATTTCGCGGTATCGAAAGTTGCAGAAGAAAAAACTAAAACACTTTTGATGCATGTATGGAAATTTTGTCGCACTAACACACCTGTAATTTGATTGTTGTTTGTATTAACAAGTGTTTCTTGTGGTAATTAATGACAAACACGTACTAATTAGTGATAATTACACAAAAACGATTAAATTTGAATTGAAGTGGAGTACCAATAAGTTGATTGAAACTAATTGACTGCGTCCGTTTCACTTTGCTTGTAATCTTCCTTTTTATAAAAAAAATATTGCTATGATAATTAATGTACAAACTATTTCAGCAACTTACAGGAAAAGCAGGAATGATTCAGCTGTACACGTACAATAGCTTTCATACATCTGAAGCAAATGAATATCTTTTCCTCTATGATTTGTTTTGTCTGTTATACACAATTATTGCGGGGGTTTAATATTCGCGGAAAATTCGAAAACCGCAAACATAGCGAATTTAAAACCACCGCAATCATTTCCCCGTTTACAGTATATAGGATCTCAAATGATTTTCTATTTCATACGATATTTGTGAAACGAGTTGTGTGAATTTTACATCCCGGAACCTTGGCGAGGGGATTAAAATGACACAACGAGTTTCATAAATACTGTATGGAATAGAAACATCATTTGAGATTCTTTTTATCACATGAAATATGACGTAATTGATCAAAACAACGTCAAAATACATGTATTATAAATTCCGACTTCATTTCTTGCAAATAACGCGCCGACGTCGCCGTTTTTATTGTGACGTCAAAGTGATATGTAACGTGTTATAATAAAATTTATTTATGAAATGGCTTTATGTAACCGAATAAAGGGTGTATCATGTGATAAATGTGTTTTATTCAACTATTTTGCCCTCATATCAATACTTTAGAACAACAAGTGATAGGGCTTTCATATATCACATGTACATTGTATATTATTTCTGACAAGACCTTTCTTTTGGTTCCAAGGCTTGACATTGTCCTAGCTTGCACTTAACCTACATGTACATGTACACACAAAAGATAGCTGCTCATTGGGGACATAGCGTTTTGCAGACACATCTTGTTTTCAAAGACATGTACGGTACATGTTAAGGCTAAGGATTCTATTTTTACTGACTCTAGGTCAGTCATCATTACTATCATATACTCGTCTTTCGTTGCTTGGTAGCATACAGAAATGTATTTCGATGGAATATTTACAAGTCCAGGTATTAGCTTTGGATAGTACAGGGTTCTCGATCAGCCTAATTTGGGGCCCATATTTGGCCCCAGTCCCATTGCAAAAGAGTATCTTTATTTCCTAATTTATTGACCAATTTTCCCAACTCGACGCATCATGGACAATTTCACAAAATAAGTTAAAAATTCTCATTTTCAAGTGAAAAGGCATCCAAACTTTTAAAAACATTTTCCCAACTTATGAGAAAATACTGTTTTTTTTTCCAATTTCAAAGGCCCCAAGCCCCAGTCCCAAAAATGGGTGTGAGAGCCCTGTAGTACATTGTGCCATGTGGTTGACGCCTTGTCCATGGGTCTTGTGTGATCCAAAGGTGGCAAGAGAATGGAAAAGCATGTTTTCACATCATGCACAAGATTTCATGTGATGTTTGTGGTACTTGTAGGCATAATTTGTCGTAACTGTTACCTTTGGGAGCTGAAGTATAGGTTTATGAACTCTATAGCTTTTTTTTTTTACATTGGCTGAAAAGAATGAAATTTTGTGAGTCGCACTATTAGTTTCCGTTTTCATCGCCATTGTTGTAGCTGTGGTGTGATGATGTGTAAGTCTACCATTGTCGTAGTTGTGGTATGATGGCGTGTAAGTCTAACTGTTACTTTACACTTTCAGCACCATTGTCGTAGCTGCGGTATGTTGGTGTGTAAGTCTAACTGTTACTTTCCATTTTCAGCACCATTGTTGTAGCTGTGGTATAGTGGTGTGTAAGTCTTAACTGTTACTTTCCACTTTCAGCACCATTGTCGTAGCTGCGGTATGGTGGTGTGTAATTCTAAATGTTACTTTCCACTTTCAGCAACATTGTTGTAGCTGCGGTATGGTAGTGTGTAAGTCTAACTGTTACTTTCCACTTTCAGCGCCATTCAATGGATTGTTGTAGCTGCGGTATGGTGGTGTGTAAGTCTAACTGTTACTTTCCACTTTCAGCACCATTGTTGTAGCTGCGGTATGGTGGTGTGTAAGTCTAACTGTTACTTTCCACTTTCAGCACCATTGTCGTAGCTGTGGTATGGTAGTGTGTAAGGAGTGCTCCAAGAACAAGTGGCTGCTCCCCCAGCAATCCTCCAAACCCCTCCGTGTCTGCCTAACCTGCTACCAGAGGCTCTCACAGTCAAAAAATGCCACACCTTTTGGAGGAGGTATGTATATAAAAAACCTTAATTTGTGGAAGGTACAGTATTTAACAACAGGAATTAGTTTAAGTGGGCCATTTAGTTGAGCATTGTGTTAAGGCATTAGGGGTATAATACTCTACTTCAGGTTGTTCTGATAACAGAAAAATTAAATACCTGAAGACGCACAACTTTCAGGCAATGTTTGGGACCATACATTTTCACGGCGAGTTGAATGAAACATTAAAAAATATCAAAATGTCAAAGAAATATGTAAGATATGGAAGTACATAATTTCTAGCTTTTCCATGATATTGTTATTGTACCCTCTAATACCATAAGGTTGTTGCAGAAGAAATTCAGTCAGTCTGATTCCTACATAATTCAATCTTACTTGGTTTAATAGTGGAATGAAAAGTTTTTGCTAAGAACTGATTAAAAAGAACACAGACATTTTTCCTATAAGATTATCTATTGGCTGCAACTTTTAAATATTTCACATAGAATTTACAGGCATATATTCATGTAAAATTATCCTTTCTTTTGACTTATTAAGAAAAGAAAGGAGCTTGTTTCGTTTGTGATTCTTTGGAGACAGAAATGCTTCACAAAGCTTTCCTGCACTTTACAATTAGTTTTAAAAGAAGTTCTATCTTATTTGCTTACTTCATCATGACAAATACCTACATGTATTACCAGACAAATATGTCTAATTTTTCAGCGTCTTTGGCTAATAATGATGATTCCTCAGGAGAAGATACGAGTGATGATGAAGATGACCCTAATTACCATGATATAGACAAGGTATAATTCAAAATACGTTTACGCATTTCTTTCTCATTGTTGAAATATTTTGCAGTGAGAAAAGCTCTGATGTGTCTTTTTGGACATACAGAGTTACCTCTCCTTGGTTTGGATGGTATCTGACTAGAACTAATTGACCCTTCCGATTGCGGGAAAAAAGTGCAAAATTTCGTGACGTCACAATGCTGTTCCCTCATACAAACAAGCTTTGAACCTCGGTCAAACATCGAAATTGCATTGTGACGTCATGGAATTTCTCAAATTTTTCCCGTGTTTGGAAGGGTCAATTGTGACATCATCAAATTCTATGAAATCAGTCAGGGCTCTCGATCGGCCTGATTTTGAACCAACATTCAGCCCCATTCCCAATGGAAAATAGTATCTTTTTTTCCCAATTTCTTGACCAATTTGAAACCTTGTGGAAAATTCATAAAAATCGAGTTTAAAACACTTAATTTCTACTGAAAAAGCATCCAAATCTAGTTATTGTTTTTCCCAATTTTTGTGAAAAAGCTGCTACTTTTCTCAATATTAAAGGCCAGGCCTCGGCCCAGATCAAAAATTAAGGTCGAGAGCCCTGACAGTGTAACAGTCAGGTCAAATTGTGTTGGATATTGGAAAGAGAGACATTTTTTGTGAGAAATTCTCAAGTTTATCACTTTGCACAGCTAATAAAGGAATCTAATCTTCTCCATCAATATCATGTTCCAAGATTAATTTAATGTACCATACCATTGTTGTAATATTCCTTAATTCAACGGGAATTTTTTTTCCCCCTTGGTCTATACAATATTGTTGATGGGGCTTTTTCTTTGTTGCTCCATTTCAGATGCAGTTTCAAAGCTATGACCAGTAAAGTTGACGATAATTCCTATCTACAGCAGAATGTGATACACACCATGCACATGTATTTGTATATTTTGGACTCGCAAATTATTTGTTTTCGTGAGGGCATGTGTACTTGTATAGCCTTCTGTATAATATCGACATGCAGGCATAAGTTGATGTATTCGGACAGCATTACCAGTCCCAAGCAGTTGGTTTACATTGTAAATGCCAAAATTGCTGCTTTCTACTTCATAAATGCTTGTCACCCAAAATTTGTTGGATGTTTGTAATTTATTGACGTTTTGTAATTTGTTATGATTTCTGTAATGCCAGTATGATCAAAAGGATGTAAAACAGAATTCTTTGTAGAAATTATCAAACGGACGAAAAACGTAGAATTCTTTGTAATCAAAACATTAATATTAAAAAAAAATTTCATTCAGAGTTTTTACAATTTAGAGCCTATTAAGACAAATTGCTTCATTTATTTTTTACATATTTTATGTATACCTGATAGAGTATTTGCTACAAAATTTTTATACCTGTATAATTACCAAATGACATAGAGACTGTGAGATTCATATTTTTCTTAGCTTTTTTCTTTTAATATATTTAGAAAAAAATAGTAATGAAATGTAATGTGTTTAACTTTAAAGATTGTACATAAATTAACTTAATTAAAGTCAGTCTTTTTGCCACTTACACCTTGACAAAATCAGGTCAAATATAGATGCATACCAATGTTGTAAAAAATGGAAATATTTAAGAATGTAACAGATGATATATTTTTATCTTTTATCAAAGTGAAGTAAGTTTTTCATTTAAGATACTTTCCGTTCTGATTGTTTATAGATGTTGGATTTTTTTAGATCGATATGTAGGATTTTGGATCGTTTAATTTTTTCATCAAAATGAAAGTAGATATTACATGTATATATTTTTCATGCCTTTTAAAGCCAGGTGCCTTAGATAACAAGAAAAATCATTGATTGATATATTTATTGTCATCAAATGGTCTGAGTCTTCTTAACCCATTTAGACATGGATATCCTTTCCTCAAAATTTTGCATGGAATAATTAATGGAAAATAATAGTTTTAGCTGTAACTGTAGATTACATGTAGAACGATTTAGTTCCCTCTTACTTTCTTTTTTTTTTTAACCTTGATGGGTTGGATCCCAGGAAATACTGTTTAAATTCATGCTTCCTTAAAACAGAAACTAGAAATACATGTATAACTTTTAGACATGGGATTTGATACACTAAAATGAGTATCATACATACGTGTATACTGCTATATATTTTTTACTACATTAAACAAAAGAAAGTAAAGGTTTTATGAATCAACATTTTATGTATGTGTGCTACCATCACACACGTTTTAATAAGATAAGCTAAACACATGTAGGTTGTAAAATTCTATTTGTATAAACAAGGAATTTTTACTTACTGGCAGGGTTTTGAGGTTTGTTTATTTTTTTTTAAAGAATTAGGATTTCTCAAGTGATTTTATATTCCATTCAGTATTTATAAAAGAGTATGTTTCCTTAAATACTGCATAGATAAGAAACCTCTAATGACAATTTTATGGAAATACAAACTACATGCATGTCTTAAAAAAAAATCAAAATTTGGCTTAATCATGTATTTATATTTCATTTTGCACATTTTTAAAATGTATCGGAGTTGCCTCTATTGTGACATCAAATCTGTTAACTGTTCATTTACTGTAGGTTTATATGATATGACGCCTAAACATCATATAAGAAAAAATTGCATGTACATGTATTACATAGAATTTTTTATTGGAATCATTGGTGTATCATGTGATAAGTTGATGTTGTGATTCATTATCCTGGAAAATTCATGGTCATGCATGCTTATGAAGACTGAATTGATATCGCTTACCTGCATGAATTTGTTAATTTCATGGAAGTTTACTACAAGAGATAGAGTACTGTACATGACCATGTTATACTTTCTACTCAACATGCTCTAACTCTAATCATTGGGTATTTACGTTTTACAGACTCATTTCTCATCTATAACAGCATGTGATGTAATCTGATTATGACATCATTAAATTTTTTCGTGGAAACGAGCATTAGAGATGGGATAATGATTATAATTTTTTTTTTCAAAATGGTTTTAATGAGGACAATGTTGATTTTACATTATATATGGTACTAAAAAGACGATGGGAAATCTTGCTAAAGCAGAACATTCGGTTTTACTATAATTTCATGTAATACAGATTATATATTACGAAAAGGGGAATGTGATGCAGCGTAAGGATGCCTTAGCTATGACTTTTTATCCAAATTATGAGAAAGAATATCTATTTATAGAGCTGAAAAACGATCGACGTGATTCATGTAGATGAAAGTGAAAGTAGATCGTGTTTGTAAAGAGCTAATATTCCTCTTATTTTGAATACAACTCATAGCTAAGGCATCCTTACACTGCATCACATTCCACTTTTTGTTATAAATTATCTATATTGCACAAACATGAATAAAACCCTGGTGTTCAGATATGCGTTGTGAGGCTACCCACCGTGAAAAGGGAGGTTACTCTGTTTATTGCAAAAAAGCATTAAAGAATGATTTTGTAAATGAGCTTGCCTTAAATTTAAAAGTGGAAAACAGATTTTCCTATAAACAAAAATTCTGCTTAGAAATGTGAATGTCTGGAACCATCATTTGTATATCTCCCCACCAACCACTTTGCCTCTTTTCTGTGTGTTAGTTTTTATTTTTACTACACAATTATAGAACTTTGTTGAGTTTCTTGGTCCATTTTAACGCACAATACTGTAAACGTGAAAATTTTTGGGGGTAATTTTTGCAAAACACGAAGCGAAAATATTCCCTTCGTGAAAATAACCCTGCTGTATTCTTATAAAGGCAGAGATGTTAAAATCGCGAATATTTCCCCCAGGCGTAACATCTTGATGCTATAATCACGAAATTTTCCCCCAGCGAAAAATATAAACCAAGTTCACAGTATTTCAATGTTGTTGCACTTATTCCCTCCCTTTATTTGCGAAGCTAATAAATGTACATGTACATACATAAAAACCTTCAAGATTCTAATGTGTATAATACACATTTCCCTTTATGTAAATATATATGTACATATTACAAATAAGAAATAAATTTCATTTACACATTATTATAGAATATACGTCAAACAATACTCAGAAGTGCTCTTTGCTCTCTGTAAATATTTTTTTTTCTGTTAAAGATTTACTTATAGTTATTTTATTCTGTTTTATACAGATCATCTCTAGTCACCTGTATAGTATAGATAAATAAACAAAACTTTGAATAGTATTTTCTGTCACTGTTGAAGTAATATAGCAGACCTGCCTAATCTGTCCACTGTGTGTCCAAGTTAAATGATTTGAAGCATGGCTTTCTATACTGTATACGTAGAATCATTCTCTACTTTCGCGGTCAGTCACTTAAAATACCGTGAAAGTCGGTCTCGGTGAATAAGAATACTAAATACAAATTAATACAGGAACAGATTCGCGAAACATTGTCCAAGCAAAGGTGTTTACTTTTATAAAACCGTGAAAGTAAATGCCAGCAAATGATTAGTCTATGTATACAGTATTTGTATTTTCTACTAAAACAAATTGTGAGTATGTGTACTTGGCTTATGACACAGGGCAGGCAGGTTTGAAGCAAAAACTTGTTAATGATTTATCACAAATATCTTTATTTTAAATTAGTGTAGTGTAGAACTAACCTGCTACAGTAATTTCTTTCCGATTTCCACTAACATAAGAATGCATTCTGTATGTCGTCTCTATCTTAGAAATATGTAATATATTCTTTTAATATATTCTGTACATTATATTGAATGCATTGCAAATTAGTAGCCAGTAAAGAGACCTTCACATTCCAATATATAACTTTGTATTTATGTGTGAAAGGACAATAGTGTGATAATCAAATTTTTGTGTCGCCTGTGAAGCATAGCGACACTTAGGAATCACTTTTTCTGTTGTCCGTCTGTCTGTCACACTGGGATGTCACACCCAATAAAAGTGATTCCTGAGTGTGGCTTATTATGTTTCGCAGGCGACACATACATTCCTTGGAATTGTTTTTTTTTTGTATAGAGTAGATACCCCTGGATACATTTCTATAAAACTACCACTAGATGCAAATGCTAGCTTGCTAAAAATCACTTGCCATTGTCAGACTAAAATGTATACTTTGTTGAAAAATTTAGGCCGAGCTTGATGAAATGCGGCTATGCCTTTTGATGCCATATACTTTATTTGCATGACACCTACATTATATAGAATACCCATATCATGTCATTATTCATTTGGTAGTAAATGTAGTTTATGAAAGTTCAAATAGTTTTTGTGTCGCCTGCGAAGCATAGCGACACTTTTTCCGTCTGTCTGTCACACTTGGATGTCTGTCACACTTGGATGTCTGTCACATATGTAAAAGTGATTCCTGAGTGTTGCTATGTTTCGCAGGCGACACATGCATTCCTTGGAATGATTTTTTTAAAGAGGTATAACAGAGAGCTTTATTAATGGGGTATCAGACAAAAGATTTTATAGCCACTTCAAACATACTGTTTCAAATAGATGTGTGAATCTATCAATCTTCGACAACCATTGTGGATATAAAGACCTTTTTAAAAAACCATAATGCTATCTATGACAATGTTTTAGATGAGAATTATATCAAAAAAGATTAAATTACTTTATTGATATCATAATTAAAAATTTCTTTGTCATTCATTGGATGAACTTGATGAGGGAGAGATACAGGCTCATACAGTAGACCCAGTGTCTTTGAAATGTGTTATGTCAGCTCTTAGAGATGTCAGGTTTGAGAGAAGTTTAAGTGCTTTTGACAAAGTGCCAGACTGATCGAGTGAGTGCTCGTAAGGTTAGGCCTGAAGTAAGTACTTCTTTTTGGAGATGTACATGGGTCTGTGTTCCGTGATAGACAAAGAGAATGAAACCCGATTTATAATTTTATAAACACATGTCCGATGCTTTATTATTATATTT
The DNA here is from genome assembly GCA_028142955.1 of Pinctada fucata. Lineage (NCBI taxonomy): Eukaryota > Metazoa > Mollusca > Bivalvia > Pterioida > Pteriidae > Pinctada > Pinctada fucata. Next base: position 45,932,236 of record AP027102.1, on the reverse strand, counting down.
TGAACTTAATTTAAAAATATGTTCTTAAAGCAGATTAGTGATAGGGCTTTCACATTTCATGCACACACATTCACCAGAACAAGTGCTATATTTTGATACTAAGAAATTTGACCTTGTGACCTTGAACTCTGAAATTACGAAGAAATAGACAACTTATCGCTAACAATTACATGATTGACTCGGAATAGATTTTTGAATGATATGAAAGACTGGTTTTAAAAATATCGCCCATCTCCCTTTCTTATTTTTTGCCTGTGTGCCACCTCCCCCCCCCCCCCCCCTTGATGCAAAATGTCACTTGGTCAGAAAATTGGCAATAACTGATACTCGCCTAGTGGGGGACAATGCTGTGTTAAAAAAAGTTTCCGTTTACTACTGATTTTTATAGGAAAAAAGAACCGCTCATTTTTACCCAAATATCCGTCTTATTAAAAGTAATTTATTTAACCTGACAGTACTTTGATTTATATGTGGTCCAAGTTAGTTTTCATTTCTACCTTTTAAAAGACTTAGCTATAATAGCTCACATTCCCGTCTCCCCTGACTTGTACAGTGGATATGTGCCTTAAAGGGAAATCTGCCTATTGTTTGTGCGCATCATATTCAGCGTTTCTGCGTAACTTTCCCGCGAAATAGAACAATTACGATAACGTCGCGTAATTGCGCGAAGAACGTCAGGATGTTCGACTTGCACAAAAGGATATATAGACTGTATCAATACACGAATTTATCGGAATAAAGAAATCATGGGTGATATGAAAATCGTTGATGTGTTATGTTGAATCTGAAATACGCCAAATGCTACGATGTTCTCCTCAAAGGCTCCTCCAGCCACAATGGATAAGGATGGGGGTCTACAATTTTGAAAGAGAGAGACTTTGAAAAGAGAGGTAATATATTCTATACTTTGTTGAGATGATGTCAATTCGTAAAAACGGCTACTTCATACCTTGCACCAATCAACTCAATCAAATACATGTATCATTTTCCGGCGCAACGTTTTCAGAGGAGAAATGTGTCAATCAATCCGAGCCTGTGGCGGTCATTTTTTATTTGCGATTGCCTCAAAAGCACAAACCTAGTCGAGTACGTTGAGTAATTTGATTCATGTGATGTTTAACTGCGTATTCGTCTTTTATGCCCATTCATACATGTACAAACGTAAAAGCAATTAGATTCAGTAAACAAAAAAAAAAAAAAAAAAAAGGTGGACAACGCACATGTACTTTGGGGGGAGGGGGGTGTTAGGGTCGCTACATTTTTCTCCGGTAGTAGGAATGAAGTGGCAAAAGTAAGGAAGTTGAGTACAAGGGCTTAAGTGGCGAGTGAAAGAGGGTGTTTATCCTGAAAATGTTAGTTTTTTTTTCTGTAAACATGTTTATATGGATGAGAAAAAAATGTATATATAAATTACATGCATTAAAAAATCAATAAGAAAACCGAATGGGTCAGTGCAAGTCGCACAGTTTTAAGGGTGGCTGCGGCATCATACGCAGACCAGACACAGCAACTGCTACGGCGTGTCTGCGTGCTACCAAATCCGAGCGGAGGCCGTAATAGACTACTCACTGATAACCAACTGACCACGTACTTACGGACCCCCAAAATTTTGCCCACGTATTACTTACTTTTAAGTCGGGACCATGACTTTGTCATGGTTATACTGTACGTCCGATCGACGTATAAAGATATAGATACGCATTTCAATAAATTGTACTGTGAATAAATTAACATCGCCTTATAAATGATTTCCTTCTTTATATAGACGTTGGTTCGTAAACGATACTGAATATAGCCGTTATGATAGATTTGCGTATGTCTAAGTATTGTCCGTGGAAAGTAGAAACCTTGCTCCCTCATTTTATAGCAGTGAATACAGGTGATTTTAATATGCATTCTCATGACCTAAACTATTTATAAAACGACAAAATGTCACGGATAAAAAACAGAAAGACCGACCGGAAAAACAACTTGCCCTACGGGCTAGCTGAGTTCAGAAATGACTTGCCCGACCGATTTTTTGATACGGCACGAGCAATCGAGCAACCGCTTATGTGCAACCCATTCGGATCAGCCTCGACCTTTTCCTTCGAAAAAAGACTCGGACGTCAGACGGCGCCATTTAAAAAATAGTTCCTCGTTGATCTATAAGTTTTGTTATAATTTAAAATGAAATACAAATTCCAACACTAGATCGTAACTGACAAATATGTTACTCACAACATTACTCACTCAAGTTGAAGAATTTTGAATGTTGAAAAAGTGCCTTTTTACTTTTACATCGATTTGATGTAAAACCTTCCACCATTGGCATCCGAGTCTTTTTATGCCGTTACAAATAAAGGGCGAGGGGATCCGAATGATGTGCAACCCTGTGATATATGACGTTCTTTTTTAGTACGTATATATGACGTCAAGTTACATAACTCTTCCTTACGACGCTATATTAGCGCTAACGCAATTCATATTGCAGGGCTTATATTTCTTTTGTAAGCGCGATGACACCCGTCTTTCTTTACATAAAAGGCTTCGGGAATTCTTCAGCTTACATTCTTGGCCCATACTATATTTTTCCCATCAGTAGCTTTTTTTTCTATAATATCCATGTAATGTGTGATAGTGGAATTTTTCATAAAAAAGGCCAATATAAATGTGATTAAGAAGATGAATTGACTGAAAACTCTATCAATCAACGATTGAAAATAAAGGTAAGAGTCACATGTATACAAATTATGTGATCTATGAAGTGGATAAGCCTTATTTCCATTCTATTTAGATACAACATAGAAATACGTTGTAAAACGCAGTTTCTGCAATCCCCTCTCAGTTTGCGCTGCTGAAATCTCGCGAGAATTCCCGATGACTTAGAAATTTCTCTTCATATATCTCTTGTATATATATCCAACTAACTACATGCAAAGTTTTATCAAAATACCATCAGTAGTTTTGAATAGGCAGATTTCCCTTTAAATAAAATTTCAGAATAATACATGTCATTGACAACAATACAAAAATTGTATGTTTGTGTGTTTTCGCCTGACTGGAGGGTGTCTTTTTTTTTTAAACACCAGGATGGAAAACGAATTTTAAATACCACGGCCTAATCCCTAACCACAGTGACCACTGAAGCGTAGAGGTGAGGTAATAAATGCAACTCGAGTGCAGGGCTTTTCTGTCAAAAATTTAAAACATTTGTTAAAGAAAAAATGCAAACATTTATTGAACAGAAGTTAATTTTAGCTTAAAAATTTACTCGAATTGAAAGCAGTATAGTTAATCTTCAGATTTTCGAAACAATGGGTTTTTTGTTTTTTGTTTTTTGTTTTTTTTTTTTTGAAAACAAGAGGAATATACTTATTAAAGTTGGGAAGTGTAAAATGAATCTGTTTTAGGCGCTAGGGTCTCTCGATTCTATCCGACTCTCGAAGCAATGTTTTTCTGTCTTTACAACTGAACTTTCGATATCTCATAAACAATGAACTATATCTTCAAAAAACTTCGAATTCGAAGTACATACAAAAAAATGTAGCTGCCAATGTGGAAAAGAATTGTCCCTGAAAGTGTCAATTTCAGCCGGATAATACAACAACAAAAATAATTAAAAGGAGGCTAGCATTCATTTAGTGAATTGAAAAGAAAACTGACTGACCGGGGCATGGTGTGTCACACATTACGATTTTGCGAGTCCGCTTGAAATGTAATGGGATTGAATCTGAAATCTCAATTATTTCAAGTACATTGTTGTAATTCTTAAACTATATATTTTTTTCTGCATTTTAAAATGAAACGAGGAAACACGATATTCGTGAAAAAATGACTTATTTCAATCCACATTGACACTATATAGCTACGTATTTTCTGTTGGATCAATACCAGAAAAATAAAGATCGGGTAATAATAATTTGGTGGCCGCCACATAATTTTCTTGCGGCGGCCACATAATATCTGGCGGTCGCCACTAAATTTATCTGGCGGTTAATTCATCTGGTGGCCGCCACTTAATTATGTGGCGGCCACCACACTTCCGTAGTTTCCATCGCCATCTAATTTTCAAAGAATATGGACGAGATACCCAACAATATTAATTAAGACTACCCTGCACTGACCACAACCGAACACTGTAACAACAAACAACAGTGGGCAATGAGACACACAACGAAACTAACAGCAAACGGTCCAACAAACAAACCACAATATGATCGATACAGAAGACCAAGGGGCACCCGGTGCCGACTTTGGACAGCAATAGCGAATATATGCGTGTTTATCCTGAATACATGCGCACAACCCATCCGCTTATCCGGATATGCAGAATGCTGTCTTTCCCACTTTACGTATAATAATCCCATATTCTCATAAGTAATAATATGCTGGACATTCCGACTCTAGCCAGGCTGGACCCCCATCTGACAAAAAAATAAAGATGCCATGCATATGATACTTTAAATGAATGAAGGATGACCGAATCATAAACTAAAGAAAGAGGCCAATTTAACTTGTCCGAATCTACGACCAGAAAACTGCACTATATCGGGTACAGGTCTACGTTGGTCTACCCCGGCCGTACGTTTCTTGCACAGGGGCGAGGTAGCATAGCTTTTTTTTCATAGCTTAGTCACATACTCTTTCCTCTGCGCACTCCCTTTCAGGAAAGTGTAACTATAAGCTATATTTATTCTGTTTATGTATAAGTTCTTGCAACGCTTCCTATTTGTAATTATCACACAAAAAAACTAACACACAAACAAAAAACAAAACAATTACACGAGCGATTAACAAAAAATATCGCACAAACGAATTTTAGATCGTACAAACGATATAATTTTATCTAACGTACAAACGATATAATTTTATCTAACGTACAAACGATATGATTTTATCTATAACGTACAAACGATATAATTTTATCTAAATCGTACAAATGATTTATAAAAATAGAATTGTTCAAGCGATTTTAATCGTAGGATTGATTTCCTAAATCTAATAAAACTTTTTTTTTCCCGAATTTTTTATCCGTTATAGATTTCGACAACTAGACTTCCCGGAAGCAGGTGCTCTGCTCAAGGTCAAGGCTGTTTATGTCTTCCGGGTGATACAGGAATCTGTCAAAGACAAAAATGCTGTCTTGTCCAGTTTGTGGACCAAAGCTGTCCGTTTGTTGCACTATTTTAAGTGTATGGGGCATAGTTATGTTGGTAAGATTGCATTCTTTGTCGATACAAACCCGGAAAAAAGATAATTTTTCAAAATGGTCTTGTCACAAGACTCACATGACTGTGATGTCAATATGTTGAATGTTATGTAGGGTCTTTACTCCTAAGTTGGGCACCTTTCACAAGGTTCTTAATGTATTTATATCTTTTCCTGATTCTCATTATTAGACATTTGGTTTTGGACCATTTGTACTTGATACTTTAATTTCCTATGTGTGGGGTATAGTATACCCGCGGAAAGGGGGGAAGGGTGTTGTGGATCCAGTAGTGCAGGTACCGATAGTTCAGTACAAGTTCTAAGACTGAGCTATCGGGATGTCCTTTTAGCTCACTCAGGAACGAGTATGACTGGCCCGGATGGCACCTAACTACTTCAGCGTCTTTGATTATTTTGGTCTTCTGTCAGCACAGCTCACTTTGGAGATCGAAAAATTGAAATTTTGTCTACCTTGTCAGCAGGAGTTCAGCTTGAAAGCCGTATAGATGGATAGATCTCAAACTTTTCCTACATGTAGTAGCGGTGCAAGCTACATGTCCATCTTATTGTTCATATAACCAATATACTACTTACATGTACGCAGTGAAAGAAATGGTTTTTAGATGAAAGGTTTTCTAATTCTTAATATATAAACTCCCCATCTAAATCTACATTATTTTCTGTCATTTAGTGCGTAGTTTTGGTTGTACAAACATATAACTTACACCGTTACACATGTACAAGTGTTCGAGTTCTATCCCCTAATATAAATTTTAAGCGCAAAATATTTGAGAAAGTAGACAAAACTTCAAATTTTCGATTTCCGAAATGAACTAACAGTAATGAATGCCAAGAGCAAAATAAATGCTAAGATCATTCCAAGGCACACTGAGGACCACATAAGGCAATGTATTTGAGATTTTCCTTCATAAAGAGTATTATTATTGTGTGAACAAACTTTTCTTCTGCATAATAAAAAAATAATAATAATATTTCTTCCTTCTGGAAGATTATAACAAAAATTCCCAGGACTTTTTATTATAGAATATTTTTTTCCTTGTTCATAATACTTTTTCCACAGTCCTTTGGGTAAGTGAAAAAAGAGAAGAACATCAACAATTTTCATACCAACAAATATTTCAATTATTACAGTAACATGGTTAGCTTACAGGAATAAATGTTACAGAAGAAAAATTCTGTGGAATCACATTTTAAGCTATACAGTACATTGTATAGTACATGATTTTTAAAATTTATTATTTCTTACTCTGAATTCTATAAATAAATTCATTACAATATTTTTCCAATGACAATTATAATTTTATTTATGAAATCCTTATTGGATCTTTTGTTATGTAAGATTTTTCCATGGTACTAGTAGTAGTATCAGAACATATTTTATGAATATTTAAATAATCCTGATTGAATTTTTAGTCCCCTACCGGCAACGCCGAAGGGGACTCTTAGTTTCCTCTCGGTCTGTCTGTCAGTCTGTCCGTCTGTCCGAATATCAGTTTTCCGGACTTTTTTCTGCAACGGATGGAGATATTGAGATGAAATTTGATACACAGCTTGGTCTTGGATAGTTACAGAGCAAGTTCGACTTTCGTCACGCTTGACCCATTTTTCGAGGAGTTATGCCCCTTGATGACTTGGAAAATTCAGTTTTTGTCAGTTTTCCGGACTTTTTTCTGCAACGGATGGAGATATTGTGATGAAATTTGATACACAGCTTGGTCTTGGATAGTTACAGAGCAAGTTCGACTTTCGTCACGCTTGACCCATTTTTCGAGGAGTCATGCCCCTTGATGACTTGGAAAATTCAGTTTTTGTCAGTTTTCCGGACTTTTTTCTGCAACAGATGGAGATATTGAGATGAAATTTGATACACAGCTTGGTCTTGGATAGTTACAGAGCATGTTTGACTTTCGTCACGCTTGACCTTTATCGACTTTTGTCACGCTTGACCTATTTTTCGAGGAGTTATGCCCCTTGATGACTTGCACAATTCAGTTTTTGTCAGTTTTCAGACTTTTTTCTGCAACAAATAGTGATATTCAGGTAAAATTTGATAATCAGCTTAGTCTTGGATAGTTACAGAGCAAGTTCAACTTCCGTCACGCTTGACCTCTTTTTCGAATCGATAAAGCAGATAAAACCTCAGAACTGAGCTGCACAGACAGTAAGTTTAATTAAAACTCATGTTTAATTGAAGAGTAATTCATAGGCAGAGTTGCAGGACATAAATATATGCCGCCGGTAGGGGACTTATATCGCTCAGCGATCATAACATTTTTGTTATGTAATATATTTTCCATGGTATGAGAACTTTTATTATGATCTTGGAAGATTCATTACGTAATAGAATTCCTTTCGGAATTTTCGATACATAATAAAAGTTCTTGGGAAAAAATATTATATGATAAAATTTCCAAGGAATAAATATTATGCTGGAAGAAATATTTCATCACAATGAGTTATAAATTAAAGTTTACTGTAAAATTTAAAATATAATAGTAATCTTTCCTAAGAATGAATGAATGGCACATTATTATTTACATATATTGCATTGTTATGTCATAACGGGCAATGACATCATTTTAGGTGTACATTTTGAAATCGGAATTATAATAGTTTTGTTTGCTTTCAGGCATTGATGGGAGTGTTTTACCAAATACACAGTGTTGCACTATTCGAGGATATTCCATTGAATCACACAAAGTGGGAAGAGGACAATTTTCCTCTCGAAGACGTACACAAAGCCTACGAACAAACTGGACTTAACTGTTTTATTGCGGCCGGTATATACGTTTTATTCTTTTTCTTCTCCTGTTGGCAACAAAGATTGAACTCCAAGGCTAACTACGAAACTTCATGATGGATCTACAAATTCTGGAACGCAAATAAACTTTTTCGTCATCAATATATATGTAATCAGGAAATCCTACTGTTGAACATTCTAGAACTCTTGATGCATTGCTGCTAATTTCTTACTCTTTGAACTCATCGTAAAAAGATAGTAAAACATCCAATGATTGTGCAAAATATGAGAAAAACTAAAATGATCATGATAATGTATTGTATTAACAATGCATTGATGAAAAATATAACATTCCTCAATAGATTAAAATCTAGTCATTTAAGTTCAAGGAGCAGGAAATACGAAAGTATTTGGACTTACAATGCTGAAAAAGAGGGTAATATATTCATAAATGATAATTATTGTCTCAAATGGAAGTTGTGAATTAAGCGTAGTACGTCATGTATATACAAATGTAAGTAGATAATACATGTGAAGCTGTTTGTTTGACTCTTGAGGGTCAGAAACAGAATATTTCATTCAAGACACTGAACAAATTCTATTTCTCATTAATTGTAATAAGCTAACAAATTCAAATTTTCAAAATCACTTTTTCAGTTACATTTTTTCCTCTAACTATTGAATGGAAGCATTTTCAAATTTTCCCTGGATCTCCACAATTAATGAATTGTAATTGATATGTTTTGTACTGTAGGTGTAAGTATTTTGCTATTAATGATATAGAAATCATTCTATGAGTCAATGTCATAAGTAAATATACGATTACCCATTATAATTGATTCATGATTCAATATTGTACACTAGCTCAAAATTTGTTATACATGTATGTTGTATAGACATTTCAGTTTTGTTGTTTACCATGTTGTTTGTGTACATTAACAATAATATTTAATTCAGAAGTAAATTTTATTGTATTAGTTATCTTGAGTGTATAGTTATATTCTTGATCATATCGTAACAAACATACATGTACGTGTATTTACAAAATTGACATAAAGTCTTTCAAGAACAGAACAGGCTGTGTGTGTACTTTTGTTGAGATAATATATTTTCGGCAAGATTTCTGTGCTGATATGAAAAGAGCTCTATTCCATTCAATCCTAAATTCTGATCTGTTTTTGCAAATGATTTAATAGAATGTTGTTTGTATCTGTTCCTACACCTTAAGATAGGCACATGTACAGAATGTGGAGACAATGCACATAGATTAAATGCAGCTTATAGAAAACAAACATTTACTTTGGATTGACAAATTCATGTTATTGTCTACTGAATCTGTAAAAACATTGTCTAGGACCTACGAATAACAATTTGTGAATCCAATCTACAATTTATTACATGCCCATTTTCAGACTAATATATTATACATGTAATATCATGGCACTTTGCCCCATCTTTTTGGGCAGGATACAGGAAAAATCCTCCTTTTTGTAATGACAAGAGAAATCCTATGGATTTTTCAAGGTCTAAAGTCAACTTTGTGTTTACGTCGTGGACAGGATACAGGAGAAATCCTCATATATCTTCATCTTCCTCAAAGAATCATCAATATGAGAAGAGGAGTACCTGGTATATACATGTACTTGATGATGGGATACATGTACAGACTGAATCATCAAAACTATGTATCCTATGGATTTTCAAGATCAAAAGTCAAGGCCATAGAAGATTATACTTGATGATAGGATACATGTACAGACTGAGTAATCAATAATATGTATCCTATGGATTTTCAAGATCAAAAGTCAAGGCCATAGAAGATTATACTTGATGATTGGATACATGTACAGACTGAGTAATCAAAGATATGTTTCCTATGGATTTTCAAGATCAAAGGTCAAGGTCATAGGAGATTATAATTGATGATAGGATATATGTACAGACTGAATCATCAAAACTATGTATCCTATGGATTTTCAAGATCAAAGGTCAAGGTCATAGGAGATTATACTTGATGATAGGATACATGTACAGATTGAGTAATCAATAATATGTATCCTATGGATTTTCAAGATCAAAGGTCAAGGCCATAGAAGATTATACTTGATGATTGGATACATGTACAGACTGAGTAATCAATAAAATATGTATCCTATGGATTTTCAAGACCATATGGAATTGTACTTGCTGACAAGATACATGTACAGACTGAATTATTATAATTATGTGCTATAGGATCTATAATCATATGTGCAAACTATCAGTATGTGAAAAACTCTAGGATCCTCAAATTCACCACTAAGGATTACTGTGTCAAGAGGTAGTCAATAGAGAAAATCAAATTAGATTTCAAGGTCACAGGTCAAGGCCACAGGCAAATGTACAATTCATTGAAAACCATACATATGGACTATTATACATGGGATCTTTAAACTTGCCAATGAGGACCAATCACCATGACAAGGCGTGGTACCTTTCAATTTCCAAGGTCAACAGCGGAGATCACCAGCATTTGTTGGACATCAGACATGAACAATGGCACAAGTCACATGATCTTTCAATTTTACTTAAACACAAAGGATCATCACGGCAAAGAAAGGACCCAGTTGATGATCAAGGTCAATGTTAGAAATTACCAGACAAAGAAAGGACCTAATATTGATAGTCAAAGTCAATTGTTAAAATTCACCAGGCAAAGAAAGGACCCAATTAATGGTCAAGGTCAATGTTAAAAATCACCAGGCAAAGAAAGGACCCAATTGATGATCAAGGTCAATGTTAAAAATCACCATTCAAAGAATTTAAGAAAGGACCCAATTGATGGTCAAGGCCAATGTTGAAAATCACCATGCAAAGAAAGGACCCAATATTGATGGTCAAGGTCAATGTTAAAAATCACCATGCAAAGAAAGGACCCAATTAATGGCCAAGGCCAATGTTAAAAATCACCATGCAAAGAAAGGACCCAATATGGATGGTCAAGGTCAATATTAAAAATCACCATGCAAAGAAAGGACCCAATATGGATGGTCAAAGTCAATGTTAAAAATCGCCAGGCAAAGAAAGGACCCAATATTGATGGTCAAGGTCAATGTTAAAAATCACCAGGCAAAGAAAGGACCCAATATTGATGGTCAAGGTCAATGTTAGAAATCACTATGTAAAGAAAGGACCCAATTGATGGTCAAGGCCAATGTTAAAAATCACCATGCAAAGAAAGGACCCAATATCGATGGTCAAGGTCAATGTTAAAAATCACCATGCAAAGAAAGGACCCAATTAATGGCCAAGGCCAATGTTAAAAATAACCATGCAAAGAAAGGACCCAATATGGATGGTCAAGGTCTATGTTAAAAATCACCATGCAAAGAAAGGAACAATTGATGGTCAAGGTCAATGTTAAAAATCACCATGCAAAGAAAGGACCCAATATTGATGGTCAAGGTCAATGTTAAAAATCACCATGCAAAGAAAGGACCCAATATTGATGGTCAAGGTCAATGTTAAAAATCACCATGCAAAGAAAGGACCCAATATTGATGGTCAAGGTCAATGTTAAAAATCACCATGCAAAGAAAGGACCCAATATTGATGGTCAAGGTCAATGTTAAAAATCACCAGGCAAAGAAAGGACCCAATATTGATGGTCAAGGTCAATGTTAGAAATCACTATGTAAAGAAAGGACCCAATTGATGGTCAAGGCCAATGTTAAAAATCACCATGCAAAGAAAGGACCCAATATTGATGGTCAAGGTCAATGTTAAAAATCACCATGCAAAGAAAGGACCCAATTAATGGCCAAGGCCAATGTTAAAAATAACCATGCAAAGAAAGGACCCAGTATGGATGGTCAAGGTCAATATTAAAAATCATCATGCAAAGAAAGGACCCAATATGGATGGTCAAGGTCTATGTTAAAAATCACCATGCAAAGAAAGGAACAATTGATGGTCAAGGTCAATGTTAAAAATCACCATGCAAAGAAAGGACCCAATTGATGGTCAAGGCCAAAGTTAAAAATTGCCAGGCAAAGAAAGGACCCAATATTGATGGTCAAGGTCAATGTTAAAAATCACCATGCAAAGAAAAGACCCAATTAATGGCCAAGGCCAATGTTAAAAATCACCAGGCAAAGAAATGACCCAGTTGATGGTCAATGTCAAAGTTAAAAATCACCATGCAAAGAAAGGACCCAATTAATGGCCAAGGCCAATGTTAAAAATCACCATGCAAAGAAAGGACACAATATTGATGGTCAAGGTCAATGTTAAAAATCACCATGCAAAGAAAGGACACAATATTGATGGTCAAGGTCAATGTTAAAAATCACCATGCAAAGAAAGGACCCAATATTGATGGTCAAGGTCAATGTTAAAATCACCATGCAAAGAAAGAACACAATATTGATGGTCAAGGTCAATGTTAAAAATCATCAATCAAAATCGAAATGTGAAGTGATTATAAAGTACATGAATATGTATATTGGATATACAGGGTATACTTATACAAGTATGAAGCTTGGACTAACACTTACAAATTGAACATACACATTCCAACCATATAACAACTGGATCCATACACGGACATAAAGGGGAATCTGGATTTTAAACCCCTTTTGAATTTTTTTCTCAAAAGTACTTAATCCTATTACCTATTCTTTGAAAATCATGCGAACTTCAAGATATTTACCAGGGCTCCAGTCCCGTTGGTGATGGGGTATGATTAGTGATTTTAGTCCTATATAATTATGGAAAATTCTGAAGAAGTTGTCAAGTGGATCGCTATGACCAAATTCCATTTAGATTCAAGCATAAAAAGGACACGATTAATGTCAGTCTTAAAAACTTTGATATTTTTAGACAATATAACATATATATATTCGGATTTTTATTCTAAAGTGAAAACAACTTCGTTTCAAAGAAATGTACATGATATGGCACAATCATATGCAAAGTTCAGTTTATTTATTTTTAATTCAAGGTCTAAGCAATAGGGTGTATGAAATCGATGGTTTGGTTTAAAATTAAAGTGAAGTTCATATCGGATAAAAGCTTTGAAATCTCTATATTGGTATAATCTAATATCCCAGGTCAGAAGATCTTGACAAGATACAACAGTCGATCATTGTCAATTTGAATCCTTTAATATTGAGTGTCTCTGGCACGTACTTGTAATATGATTTATTTTGACACCTCTGATTAAATCTTAGTATCCCCTCGCAACACAGTTGCAGGGGGATGTAGTAACACCGTCGTTCGTGTGCAAGTTAATGAGGGTCTGTACGTAACACTTTTGTATGTAGCCCAGAGGACACAGTTTTGATCGGATCCTGACCAAACTTCATACAGGTATTCCTTATGACAAGAGGAAGAATCCTATCGATTTTCAAGGTCAAGGTCAAAAATTGGAAATAGCTTAAAATCGAGTTTTGATTGGATCTTGACCAAACTTCATACGCTTATTCCTCATGACAAGAGGAAGAACCCTATTGATTTTCAACTTCATACAGGTATTCCTTACGGCAAGAAGAAGAACCCAATTGATTTTCAAAGGTCAAAGGTAAAGGTAACAGATTGAAAATTGCTAAAATCTTTGTATACAGCCTAGAGTGCACAGTTTTGATTGGATCTTGACCAAGCTTCATACAGGTATCCTTATGACAAGATTAAACCTATCGATTTTCAAGGTCAAAGGTCAAGGTCACAGATTTGAACTGCTAAAATCCTTGTATACAGTCTAGAGGGAGACGTTTTGATTGGATCTTGACCAAACTACATACACTTATTCCTCATGATAAGAGGAAGAAACCTATTAATTTTTAACTTCATGCAGGTATTCCCTATGACAAGAGGAAGAACCCTATTGATTTTCAAGGTCAAGGTCACAGATTGGAAATGGCTAAAACCCTTGATTGGATCTTGACCAAACTCCATACAGGTATTCCTTATGACAAGAGCAAGAAGCCTATCAATTTCAAGGTCATTGGTCAAAGGTCACAGATGGGAAATGGCTAAAATTCTTGTATACAGCCTAGAGGGCAAAGTTTTGCTTGGATCTTGACCAAACTACATACACTTATTCCTCGTGACAAGAGGATGAATTCTATTGATTATCTAGGTAAAAGGTCAAGGTCACAGATTTGAAATGGCTAAAATCCTTGTATACAGCCTAGAGGGCACAAATTTGATTGGATCCTGACAGTTGTCCAAACTTCATACACTTATTCCTCATGTTAAAGGGAAGAAAGCTATTGGTTAACAAGATCAGATGTCAAGGTCATAGATAGGAAATGGCTAAAATCCTTGTACACAGCCTAGAGGACACAGTTTTGATCAGATCTTGACCAAACTTCATAAACTTATTCCTTTTGGGGAGAGAATGAACCCTATTGATTTTGAAGGTAATAGGTCAAAGGTCAAGGTCAGAGATTGGAAAAGCCTTGTATACAAGCTAGAGGACGCATTTTTGATTGGTTCGTTTCCAAACTTTTTACACTTATTGCTCATGTTAGGAGGAAGAGCTCTTTTGATTTACAAGGTCATAGGTCAAATTAAGGTCAAGGTGTAGATTTGCAATACTAGTTGTAAAATATCCTTAATTGTATACAGCCTGAGTCAGAGTACATTGATTTGCATGCCGTACGAGGGGATGCTACGCTTTGCGTTGCCTAGGTTTCGTATTAAATTGGGATTTTGTAGGGTCGATTATTCGAAATCCAAATTGAAATGCCTGGTATTTTTGGTAACTTTTCTGAAATAAGTATTAGTCACGCTTTCACATAAATGTCTGTAACTCGAGATACATTATCAGACTTGCAATCTTCCCTGTATGGCCATGCATGAAAATTAACAATGTCACCTTCCAGAACAATATCACATATAAAAAGCACTTTCTGCTCAGTGCGCAGAATTTTAAGGATATATTGGCACATTTCATTTTAAGGTTAATTTAAAATAACATTAAGGATATTAATTGTCACTAATCCAAAAGTGACTTTTTGCAATGTCTTATTCAGAAACAAATAAAATGGAAAAAAAATTGCAAGCTTCCGTGGGCTTCGCCTCCTCATGCCTGGTGGTCGAATAGTTATCTGACAACGCCGCTGTGGTTCACAACACTATTAGAATCTGAAAGTCAGCCCTCCCCCCTCCATTAAAATGTTTTCAGGGGGAGGAGTATAAATGTTGATAGCTTTGTTATTTCGAGGTTTCCCCATAGTACGCGTACATCTAATTACCCTCTAAATAGTACAAATGGGATGGATTCTTATTGACACTGTATTAAGGGAGGGTGAAAAGGAGTGGGAGAGAGGAGGGGGTAAGGGGGTGGGAGGGGGAGAGAGGTACCCCTGTCCGCCCCCCCCCCCCCCCCCCCCCCCCCCCACTATGGCACCTATAGCATGGGCAGATCTAGGATTTTTTAATAATTGTCAGTTCTGTTTGTAAGTTCGGACCCCCCCCCCCCCGGAATTTTAAAAGCATAGGTAATTTTTTTGTATGAATATACATATTTCATAAGACTGAGTCCCGATTCCCCCTTTGTTGTCATAATATTTGAAAAATATATCATGTACTTGTATTGGAAATCTTTAATTTTGATAATATTTTGCCGTCAGGCCATATCAAATTAATTAAATGTTCTTCGGTTTTTCATGTGATCGAAAAAAAGGTGCGAGCGAGCCAAAATATAATTATTTTATTAATTTTTTTTAAGTATTGCAGTTTTTGAGGTGCGAGCGAATGAAATTATTTATATATATATATATATATATATATAAAAGCACAAAAAAAGGTACAAGCGACCACGACACTAAACGTGTTTAAACCCAGCGGAAGGGACAGTACATCCCTTGAGCCCTCTGGATACACGAATATGTACTTGTATCCAGACGGAACAAGGGACAGTACGTCCCTCATTCCGTTCGGACACAAGTACATAAAAAAAAACATACACACACTCTCATGCTAGTCAGAACCTGTACTATACTGAAGCTCGAAAGGCTATAACTAGTAGCCAGGTAGGTAATATTCTCAATTCATGAACCAAAGCAGACCCCGCGAGGGGCGAGACCAGGTGCCTAGGTAGAGTCAGCGTCTCCTGTTTGCATGCAACACCCGCTGCCAAAAAGTCTGGACGGCCTGATCGATAGAAACACGTCCAAGACTTCTATAGGTTCAAAATAAAAAAAAAAAAAAAAAAAAAAAAGCTGAAAAGATGCTCCCTGATTGATTAAGTAACATATTATCAAGTGAGTAAAATCAAACAAAAAACCGCCTCCCCCACTCTATATAAACGTAAGGGACTCGATTGACTAAGTAAAATGAAACGAAAAATCCCCCAATTAAAAACACGTCCGTCCTGAAGAGAGATACTCACTAAACTGACAACGAGCGGGTCAGTGTGAATAGAAAGTCATATCACGAGAGGCCCACATAAAGGAGTTTAAAAATACAAACTGTAAAAATGAAAAATTATAAGGTGTAAAGAACGAATCTAGCTACCGTCGTCAGTTTCGGAGATTGACCTCCGTATCCAATCAGAATAAATAGGGCGTGTTAAGAAATAGTACCCGTGAGGGAAGATCAAGCAGAACCTATCTCATAAAATTAGCAAGTAAAGACTCTAAAAATTGACAGAAGTCTGAAATTTCTTGAAAGCACTCAAAACCCGACATCATAAAGTTCAACGGCGACCCAAATTTTCATATATTTAACGTAATTAATACATAGCTATAAAACATGGAAAGAGCTGTCTCAGAGGACCGGTGCGACAAGTTTGAGTTCATGATACAACTTAACTGACAATACATACACACAGTAGCATACACCATATTCACAAGAATAGGAACGGATCCCAAAAAAGGAATGCAATGTTGTTTTCTAGAAAAAAATAATATAGACAGCACAAAAGAGGTGAAAACAACCACGTTCACTATTCAGACAATGTCGGATCAGCCCAACAAAGGGCGAATGCACGTCGCTTGGAAAAAAAAGATATAAAAGCACAAAAAAAGGTACAAGCGACCACGACACTAAACGTGTTTAAACCCAGCGGAAGGGACAGTACATCCCTTGAGCCCTCTGGATACACGAATATGTACTTGTATCCAGACGGAACAAGGGACAGTACGTCCCTCATTCCGTTCGGACACAAGTACATAAAAAAAAACATACACACACTCTCATGCTAGTCAGAACCTGTACTATACTGAAGCTCGAAAGGCTATAACTAGTAGCCAGGTAGGTAATATTCTCAATTCATGAACCAAAGCAGACCCCGCGAGGGGCGAGACCAGGTGCCTAGGTAGAGTCAGCGTCTCCTGTTTGCATGCAACACCCGCTGCCAAAAAGTCTGGACGGCCTGATCGATAGAAACACGTCCAAGACTTCTATAGGTTCAAAATAAAAAAAAAAAAAAAAAAAAAAAAAGCTGAAAAGATGCTCCCTGATTGATTAAGTAACATATTATCAAGTGAGTAAAATCAAACAAAAAACCGCCTCCCCCACTCTATATAAACGTAAGGGACTCGATTGACTAAGTAAAATGAAACGAAAAATCCCCCAATTAAAAACACGTCCGTCCTGAAGAGAGATACTCACTAAACTGACAACGAGCGGGTCAGTGTGAATAGAAAGTCATATCACGAGAGGCCCACATAAAGGAGTTTAAAAATACAAACTGTAAAAATGAAAAATTATAAGGTGTAAAGAACGAATCTAGCTACCGTCGTCAGTTTCGGAGATTGACCTCCGTATCCAATCAGAATAAATAGGGCGTGTTAAGAAATAGTACCCGTGAGGGAAGATCAAGCAGAACCTATCTCATAAAATTAGCAAGTAAAGACTCTAAAAATTGACAGAAGTCTGAAATTTCTTGAAAGCACTCAAAACCCGACATCATAAAGTTCAACGGCGACCCAAATTTTCATATATTTAACGTAATTAATACATAGCTATAAAACATGGAAAGAGCTGTCTCAGAGGACCGGTGCGACAAGTTTGAGTTCATGATACAACTTAACTGACAATACATACACACAGTAGCATACACCATATTCACAAGAATAGGAACGGATCCCAAAAAAGGAATGCAATGTTGTTTTCTAGAAAAAAATAATATAGACAGCACAAAAGAGGTGAAAACAACCACGTTCACTATTCAGACAATGTCGGATCAGCCCAACAAAGGGCGAATGCACGTCGCTTGGAAAAAAAAGATATAAAAGCACAAAAAAAGGTACAAGCGACCACGACACTAAACGTGTTTAAACCCAGCGGAAGGGACAGTACATCCCTTGAGCCCTCTGGATACACGAATATGTACTTGTATCCAGACGGAACAAGGGACAGTACGTCCCTCATTCCGTTCGGACACAAGTACATAAAAAAAAACATACACACACTCTCATGCTAGTCAGAACCTGTACTATACTGAAGCTCGAAAGGCTATAACTAGTAGCCAGGTAGGTAATATTCTCAATTCATGAACCAAAGCAGACCCCGCGAGGGGCGAGACCAGGTGCCTAGGTAGAGTCAGCGTCTCCTGTTTGCATGCAACACCCGCTGCCAAAAAGTCTGGACGGCCTGATCGATAGAAACACGTCCAAGACTTCTATAGGTTCAAAATAAAAAAAAAAAAAAAAAAAAAAAAGCTGAAAAGATGCTCCCTGATTGATTAAGTAACATATTATCAAGTGAGTAAAATCAAACAAAAAACCGCCTCCCCCACTCTATATAAACGTAAGGGACTCGATTGACTAAGTAAAATGAAACGAAAAATCCCCCAATTAAAAACACGTCCGTCCTGAAGAGAGATACTCACTAAACTGACAACGAGCGGGTCAGTGTGAATAGAAAGTCATATCACGAGAGGCCCACATAAAGGAGTTTAAAAATACAAACTGTAAAAATGAAAAATTATAAGGTGTAAAGAACGAATCTAGCTACCGTCGTCAGTTTCGGAGATTGACCTCCGTATCCAATCAGAATAAATAGGGCGTGTTAAGAAATAGTACCCGTGAGGGAAGATCAAGCAGAACCTATCTCATAAAATTAGCAAGTAAAGACTCTAAAAATTGACAGAAGTCTGAAATTTCTTGAAAGCACTCAAAACCCGACATCATAAAGTTCAACGGCGACCCAAATTTTCATATATTTAACGTAATTAATACATAGCTATAAAACATGGAAAGAGCTGTCTCAGAGGACCGGTGCGACAAGTTTGAGTTCATGATACAACTTAACTGACAATACATACACACAGTAGCATACACCATATTCACAAGAATAGGAACGGATCCCAAAAAAGGAATGCAATGTTGTTTTCTAGAAAAAAATAATATAGACAGCACAAAAGAGGTGAAAACAACCACGTTCACTATTCAGACAATGTCGGATCAGCCCAACAAAGGGCGAATGCACGTCGCTTGGAAAAAAAAGATATAAAAGCACAAAAAAAGGTACAAGCGACCACGACACTAAACGTGTTTAAACCCAGCGGAAGGGACAGTACATCCCTTGAGCCCTCTGGATACACGAATATGTACTTGTATCCAGACGGAACAAGGGACAGTACGTCCCTCATTCCGTTCGGACACAAGTACATAAAAAAAAACATACACACACTCTCATGCTAGTCAGAACCTGTACTATACTGAAGCTCGAAAGGCTATAACTAGTAGCCAGGTAGGTAATATTCTCAATTCATGAACCAAAGCAGACCCCGCGAGGGGCGAGACCAGGTGCCTAGGTAGAGTCAGCGTCTCCTGTTTGCATGCAACACCCGCTGCCAAAAAGTCTGGACGGCCTGATCGATAGAAACACGTCCAAGACTTCTATAGGTTCAAAATAAAAAAAAAAAAAAAAAAAAAAAAAGCTGAAAAGATGCTCCCTGATTGATTAAGTAACATATTATCAAGTGAGTAAAATCAAACAAAAAACCGCCTCCCCCACTCTATATAAACGTAAGGGACTCGATTGACTAAGTAAAATGAAACGAAAAATCCCCCAATTAAAAACACGTCCGTCCTGAAGAGAGATACTCACTAAACTGACAACGAGCGGGTCAGTGTGAATAGAAAGTCATATCACGAGAGGCCCACATAAAGGAGTTTAAAAATACAAACTGTAAAAATGAAAAATTATAAGGTGTAAAGAACGAATCTAGCTACCGTCGTCAGTTTCGGAGATTGACCTCCGTATCCAATCAGAATAAATAGGGCGTGTTAAGAAATAGTACCCGTGAGGGAAGATCAAGCAGAACCTATCTCATAAAATTAGCAAGTAAAGACTCTAAAAATTGACAGAAGTCTGAAATTTCTTGAAAGCACTCAAAACCCGACATCATAAAGTTCAACGGCGACCCAAATTTTCATATATTTAACGTAATTAATACATAGCTATAAAACATGGAAAGAGCTGTCTCAGAGGACCGGTGCGACAAGTTTGAGTTCATGATACAACTTAACTGACAATACATACACACAGTAGCATACACCATATTCACAAGAATAGGAACGGATCCCAAAAAAGGAATGCAATGTTGTTTTCTAGAAAAAAATAATATAGACAGCACAAAAGAGGTGAAAACAACCACGTTCACTATTCAGACAATGTCGGATCAGCCCAACAAAGGGCGAATGCACGTCGCTTGGAAAAAAAAGATATAAAAGCACAAAAAAAGGTACAAGCGACCACGACACTAAACGTGTTTAAACCCAGCGGAAGGGACAGTACATCCCTTGAGCCCTCTGGATACACGAATATGTACTTGTATCCAGACGGAACAAGGGACAGTACGTCCCTCATTCCGTTCGGACACAAGTACATAAAAAAAAACATACACACACTCTCATGCTAGTCAGAACCTGTACTATACTGAAGCTCGAAAGGCTATAACTAGTAGCCAGGTAGGTAATATTCTCAATTCATGAACCAAAGCAGACCCCGCGAGGGGCGAGACCAGGTGCCTAGGTAGAGTCAGCGTCTCCTGTTTGCATGCAACACCCGCTGCCAAAAAGTCTGGACGGCCTGATCGATAGAAACACGTCCAAGACTTCTATAGGTTCAAAATAAAAAAAAAAAAAAAAAAAAAAAAAGCTGAAAAGATGCTCCCTGATTGATTAAGTAACATATTATCAAGTGAGTAAAATCAAACAAAAAACCGCCTCCCCCACTCTATATAAACGTAAGGGACTCGATTGACTAAGTAAAATGAAACGAAAAATCCCCCAATTAAAAACACGTCCGTCCTGAAGAGAGATACTCACTAAACTGACAACGAGCGGGTCAGTGTGAATAGAAAGTCATATCACGAGAGGCCCACATAAAGGAGTTTAAAAATACAAACTGTAAAAATGAAAAATTATAAGGTGTAAAGAACGAATCTAGCTACCGTCGTCAGTTTCGGAGATTGACCTCCGTATCCAATCAGAATAAATAGGGCGTGTTAAGAAATAGTACCCGTGAGGGAAGATCAAGCAGAACCTATCTCATAAAATTAGCAAGTAAAGACTCTAAAAATTGACAGAAGTCTGAAATTTCTTGAAAGCACTCAAAACCCGACATCATAAAGTTCAACGGCGACCCAAATTTTCATATATTTAACGTAATTAATACATAGCTATAAAACATGGAAAGAGCTGTCTCAGAGGACCGGTGCGACAAGTTTGAGTTCATGATACAACTTAACTGACAATACATACACACAGTAGCATACACCATATTCACAAGAATAGGAACGGATCCCAAAAAAGGAATGCAATGTTGTTTTCTAGAAAAAAATAATATAGACAGCACAAAAGAGGTGAAAACAACCACGTTCACTATTCAGACAATGTCGGATCAGCCCAACAAAGGGCGAATGCACGTCGCTTGGAAAAAAAAGATATAAAAGCACAAAAAAAGGTACAAGCGACCACGACACTAAACGTGTTTAAACCCAGCGGAAGGGACAGTACATCCCTTGAGCCCTCTGGATACACGAATATGTACTTGTATCCAGACGGAACAAGGGACAGTACGTCCCTCATTCCGTTCGGACACAAGTACATAAAAAAAAACATACACACACTCTCATGCTAGTCAGAACCTGTACTATACTGAAGCTCGAAAGGCTATAACTAGTAGCCAGGTAGGTAATATTCTCAATTCATGAACCAAAGCAGACCCCGCGAGGGGCGAGACCAGGTGCCTAGGTAGAGTCAGCGTCTCCTGTTTGCATGCAACACCCGCTGCCAAAAAGTCTGGACGGCCTGATCGATAGAAACACGTCCAAGACTTCTATAGGTTCAAAATAAAAAAAAAAAAAAAAAAAAAAAAAGCTGAAAAGATGCTCCCTGATTGATTAAGTAACATATTATCAAGTGAGTAAAATCAAACAAAAAACCGCCTCCCCCACTCTATATAAACGTAAGGGACTCGATTGACTAAGTAAAATGAAACGAAAAATCCCCCAATTAAAAACACGTCCGTCCTGAAGAGAGATACTCACTAAACTGACAACGAGCGGGTCAGTGTGAATAGAAAGTCATATCACGAGAGGCCCACATAAAGGAGTTTAAAAATACAAACTGTAAAAATGAAAAATTATAAGGTGTAAAGAACGAATCTAGCTACCGTCGTCAGTTTCGGAGATTGACCTCCGTATCCAATCAGAATAAATAGGGCGTGTTAAGAAATAGTACCCGTGAGGGAAGATCAAGCAGAACCTATCTCATAAAATTAGCAAGTAAAGACTCTAAAAATTGACAGAAGTCTGAAATTTCTTGAAAGCACTCAAAACCCGACATCATAAAGTTCAACGGCGACCCAAATTTTCATATATTTAACGTAATTAATACATAGCTATAAAACATGGAAAGAGCTGTCTCAGAGGACCGGTGCGACAAGTTTGAGTTCATGATACAACTTAACTGACAATACATACACACAGTAGCATACACCATATTCACAAGAATAGGAACGGATCCCAAAAAAGGAATGCAATGTTGTTTTCTAGAAAAAAATAATATAGACAGCACAAAAGAGGTGAAAACAACCACGTTCACTATTCAGACAATGTCGGATCAGCCCAACAAAGGGCGAATGCACGTCGCTTGGAAAAAAAAGATATAAAAGCACAAAAAAAGGTACAAGCGACCACGACACTAAACGTGTTTAAACCCAGCGGAAGGGACAGTACATCCCTTGAGCCCTCTGGATACACGAATATGTACTTGTATCCAGACGGAACAAGGGACAGTACGTCCCTCATTCCGTTCGGACACAAGTACATAAAAAAAAACATACACACACTCTCATGCTAGTCAGAACCTGTACTATACTGAAGCTCGAAAGGCTATAACTAGTAGCCAGGTAGGTAATATTCTCAATTCATGAACCAAAGCAGACCCCGCGAGGGGCGAGACCAGGTGCCTAGGTAGAGTCAGCGTCTCCTGTTTGCATGCAACACCCGCTGCCAAAAAGTCTGGACGGCCTGATCGATAGAAACACGTCCAAGACTTCTATAGGTTCAAAATAAAAAAAAAAAAAAAAAAAAAAAAGCTGAAAAGATGCTCCCTGATTGATTAAGTAACATATTATCAAGTGAGTAAAATCAAACAAAAAACCGCCTCCCCCACTCTATATAAACGTAAGGGACTCGATTGACTAAGTAAAATGAAACGAAAAATCCCCCAATTAAAAACACGTCCGTCCTGAAGAGAGATACTCACTAAACTGACAACGAGCGGGTCAGTGTGAATAGAAAGTCATATCACGAGAGGCCCACATAAAGGAGTTTAAAAATACAAACTGTAAAAATGAAAAATTATAAGGTGTAAAGAACGAATCTAGCTACCGTCGTCAGTTTCGGAGATTGACCTCCGTATCCAATCAGAATAAATAGGGCGTGTTAAGAAATAGTACCCGTGAGGGAAGATCAAGCAGAACCTATCTCATAAAATTAGCAAGTAAAGACTCTAAAAATTGACAGAAGTCTGAAATTTCTTGAAAGCACTCAAAACCCGACATCATAAAGTTCAACGGCGACCCAAATTTTCATATATTTAACGTAATTAATACATAGCTATAAAACATGGAAAGAGCTGTCTCAGAGGACCGGTGCGACAAGTTTGAGTTCATGATACAACTTAACTGACAATACATACACACAGTAGCATACACCATATTCACAAGAATAGGAACGGATCCCAAAAAAGGAATGCAATGTTGTTTTCTAGAAAAAAATAATATAGACAGCACAAAAGAGGTGAAAACAACCACGTTCACTATTCAGACAATGTCGGATCAGCCCAACAAAGGGCGAATGCACGTCGCTTGGAAAAAAAAGATATAAAAGCACAAAAAAAGGTACAAGCGACCACGACACTAAACGTGTTTAAACCCAGCGGAAGGGACAGTACATCCCTTGAGCCCTCTGGATACACGAATATGTACTTGTATCCAGACGGAACAAGGGACAGTACGTCCCTCATTCCGTTCGGACACAAGTACATAAAAAAAAACATACACACACTCTCATGCTAGTCAGAACCTGTACTATACTGAAGCTCGAAAGGCTATAACTAGTAGCCAGGTAGGTAATATTCTCAATTCATGAACCAAAGCAGACCCCGCGAGGGGCGAGACCAGGTGCCTAGGTAGAGTCAGCGTCTCCTGTTTGCATGCAACACCCGCTGCCAAAAAGTCTGGACGGCCTGATCGATAGAAACACGTCCAAGACTTCTATAGGTTCAAAATAAAAAAAAAAAAAAAAAAAAAAAAAGCTGAAAAGATGCTCCCTGATTGATTAAGTAACATATTATCAAGTGAGTAAAATCAAACAAAAAACCGCCTCCCCCACTCTATATAAACGTAAGGGACTCGATTGACTAAGTAAAATGAAACGAAAAATCCCCCAATTAAAAACACGTCCGTCCTGAAGAGAGATACTCACTAAACTGACAACGAGCGGGTCAGTGTGAATAGAAAGTCATATCACGAGAGGCCCACATAAAGGAGTTTAAAAATACAAACTGTAAAAATGAAAAATTATAAGGTGTAAAGAACGAATCTAGCTACCGTCGTCAGTTTCGGAGATTGACCTCCGTATCCAATCAGAATAAATAGGGCGTGTTAAGAAATAGTACCCGTGAGGGAAGATCAAGCAGAACCTATCTCATAAAATTAGCAAGTAAAGACTCTAAAAATTGACAGAAGTCTGAAATTTCTTGAAAGCACTCAAAACCCGACATCATAAAGTTCAACGGCGACCCAAATTTTCATATATTTAACGTAATTAATACATAGCTATAAAACATGGAAAGAGCTGTCTCAGAGGACCGGTGCGACAAGTTTGAGTTCATGATACAACTTAACTGACAATACATACACACAGTAGCATACACCATATTCACAAGAATAGGAACGGATCCCAAAAAAGGAATGCAATGTTGTTTTCTAGAAAAAAATAATATAGACAGCACAAAAGAGGTGAAAACAACCACGTTCACTATTCAGACAATGTCGGATCAGCCCAACAAAGGGCGAATGCACGTCGCTTGGAAAAAAAAGATATAAAAGCACAAAAAAAGGTACAAGCGACCACGACACTAAACGTGTTTAAACCCAGCGGAAGGGACAGTACATCCCTTGAGCCCTCTGGATACACGAATATGTACTTGTATCCAGACGGAACAAGGGACAGTACGTCCCTCATTCCGTTCGGACACAAGTACATAAAAAAAAACATACACACACTCTCATGCTAGTCAGAACCTGTACTATACTGAAGCTCGAAAGGCTATAACTAGTAGCCAGGTAGGTAATATTCTCAATTCATGAACCAAAGCAGACCCCGCGAGGGGCGAGACCAGGTGCCTAGGTAGAGTCAGCGTCTCCTGTTTGCATGCAACACCCGCTGCCAAAAAGTCTGGACGGCCTGATCGATAGAAACACGTCCAAGACTTCTATAGGTTCAAAATAAAAAAAAAAAAAAAAAAAAAAAAAGCTGAAAAGATGCTCCCTGATTGATTAAGTAACATATTATCAAGTGAGTAAAATCAAACAAAAAACCGCCTCCCCCACTCTATATAAACGTAAGGGACTCGATTGACTAAGTAAAATGAAACGAAAAATCCCCCAATTAAAAACACGTCCGTCCTGAAGAGAGATACTCACTAAACTGACAACGAGCGGGTCAGTGTGAATAGAAAGTCATATCACGAGAGGCCCACATAAAGGAGTTTAAAAATACAAACTGTAAAAATGAAAAATTATAAGGTGTAAAGAACGAATCTAGCTACCGTCGTCAGTTTCGGAGATTGACCTCCGTATCCAATCAGAATAAATAGGGCGTGTTAAGAAATAGTACCCGTGAGGGAAGATCAAGCAGAACCTATCTCATAAAATTAGCAAGTAAAGACTCTAAAAATTGACAGAAGTCTGAAATTTCTTGAAAGCACTCAAAACCCGACATCATAAAGTTCAACGGCGACCCAAATTTTCATATATTTAACGTAATTAATACATAGCTATAAAACATGGAAAGAGCTGTCTCAGAGGACCGGTGCGACAAGTTTGAGTTCATGATACAACTTAACTGACAATACATACACACAGTAGCATACACCATATTCACAAGAATAGGAACGGATCCCAAAAAAGGAATGCAATGTTGTTTTCTAGAAAAAAATAATATAGACAGCACAAAAGAGGTGAAAACAACCACGTTCACTATTCAGACAATGTCGGATCAGCCCAACAAAGGGCGAATGCACGTCGCTTGGAAAAAAAAGATATAAAAGCACAAAAAAAGGTACAAGCGACCACGACACTAAACGTGTTTAAACCCAGCGGAAGGGACAGTACATCCCTTGAGCCCTCTGGATACACGAATATGTACTTGTATCCAGACGGAACAAGGGACAGTACGTCCCTCATTCCGTTCGGACACAAGTACATAAAAAAAAACATACACACACTCTCATGCTAGTCAGAACCTGTACTATACTGAAGCTCGAAAGGCTATAACTAGTAGCCAGGTAGGTAATATTCTCAATTCATGAACCAAAGCAGACCCCGCGAGGGGCGAGACCAGGTGCCTAGGTAGAGTCAGCGTCTCCTGTTTGCATGCAACACCCGCTGCCAAAAAGTCTGGACGGCCTGATCGATAGAAACACGTCCAAGACTTCTATAGGTTCAAAATAAAAAAAAAAAAAAAAAAAAAAAAGCTGAAAAGATGCTCCCTGATTGATTAAGTAACATATTATCAAGTGAGTAAAATCAAACAAAAAACCGCCTCCCCCACTCTATATAAACGTAAGGGACTCGATTGACTAAGTAAAATGAAACGAAAAATCCCCCAATTAAAAACACGTCCGTCCTGAAGAGAGATACTCACTAAACTGACAACGAGCGGGTCAGTGTGAATAGAAAGTCATATCACGAGAGGCCCACATAAAGGAGTTTAAAAATACAAACTGTAAAAATGAAAAATTATAAGGTGTAAAGAACGAATCTAGCTACCGTCGTCAGTTTCGGAGATTGACCTCCGTATCCAATCAGAATAAATAGGGCGTGTTAAGAAATAGTACCCGTGAGGGAAGATCAAGCAGAACCTATCTCATAAAATTAGCAAGTAAAGACTCTAAAAATTGACAGAAGTCTGAAATTTCTTGAAAGCACTCAAAACCCGACATCATAAAGTTCAACGGCGACCCAAATTTTCATATATTTAACGTAATTAATACATAGCTATAAAACATGGAAAGAGCTGTCTCAGAGGACCGGTGCGACAAGTTTGAGTTCATGATACAACTTAACTGACAATACATACACACAGTAGCATACACCATATTCACAAGAATAGGAACGGATCCCAAAAAAGGAATGCAATGTTGTTTTCTAGAAAAAAATAATATAGACAGCACAAAAGAGGTGAAAACAACCACGTTCACTATTCAGACAATGTCGGATCAGCCCAACAAAGGGCGAATGCACGTCGCTTGGAAAAAAAAGATATAAAAGCACAAAAAAAGGTACAAGCGACCACGACACTAAACGTGTTTAAACCCAGCGGAAGGGACAGTACATCCCTTGAGCCCTCTGGATACACGAATATGTACTTGTATCCAGACGGAACAAGGGACAGTACGTCCCTCATTCCGTTCGGACACAAGTACATAAAAAAAAACATACACACACTCTCATGCTAGTCAGAACCTGTACTATACTGAAGCTCGAAAGGCTATAACTAGTAGCCAGGTAGGTAATATTCTCAATTCATGAACCAAAGCAGACCCCGCGAGGGGCGAGACCAGGTGCCTAGGTAGAGTCAGCGTCTCCTGTTTGCATGCAACACCCGCTGCCAAAAAGTCTGGACGGCCTGATCGATAGAAACACGTCCAAGACTTCTATAGGTTCAAAATAAAAAAAAAAAAAAAAAAAAAAAAAGCTGAAAAGATGCTCCCTGATTGATTAAGTAACATATTATCAAGTGAGTAAAATCAAACAAAAAACCGCCTCCCCCACTCTATATAAACGTAAGGGACTCGATTGACTAAGTAAAATGAAACGAAAAATCCCCCAATTAAAAACACGTCCGTCCTGAAGAGAGATACTCACTAAACTGACAACGAGCGGGTCAGTGTGAATAGAAAGTCATATCACGAGAGGCCCACATAAAGGAGTTTAAAAATACAAACTGTAAAAATGAAAAATTATAAGGTGTAAAGAACGAATCTAGCTACCGTCGTCAGTTTCGGAGATTGACCTCCGTATCCAATCAGAATAAATAGGGCGTGTTAAGAAATAGTACCCGTGAGGGAAGATCAAGCAGAACCTATCTCATAAAATTAGCAAGTAAAGACTCTAAAAATTGACAGAAGTCTGAAATTTCTTGAAAGCACTCAAAACCCGACATCATAAAGTTCAACGGCGACCCAAATTTTCATATATTTAACGTAATTAATACATAGCTATAAAACATGGAAAGAGCTGTCTCAGAGGACCGGTGCGACAAGTTTGAGTTCATGATACAACTTAACTGACAATACATACACACAGTAGCATACACCATATTCACAAGAATAGGAACGGATCCCAAAAAAGGAATGCAATGTTGTTTTCTAGAAAAAAATAATATAGACAGCACAAAAGAGGTGAAAACAACCACGTTCACTATTCAGACAATGTCGGATCAGCCCAACAAAGGGCGAATGCACGTCGCTTGGAAAAAAAAGATATAAAAGCACAAAAAAAGGTACAAGCGACCACGACACTAAACGTGTTTAAACCCAGCGGAAGGGACAGTACATCCCTTGAGCCCTCTGGATACACGAATATGTACTTGTATCCAGACGGAACAAGGGACAGTACGTCCCTCATTCCGTTCGGACACAAGTACATAAAAAAAAACATACACACACTCTCATGCTAGTCAGAACCTGTACTATACTGAAGCTCGAAAGGCTATAACTAGTAGCCAGGTAGGTAATATTCTCAATTCATGAACCAAAGCAGACCCCGCGAGGGGCGAGACCAGGTGCCTAGGTAGAGTCAGCGTCTCCTGTTTGCATGCAACACCCGCTGCCAAAAAGTCTGGACGGCCTGATCGATAGAAACACGTCCAAGACTTCTATAGGTTCAAAATAAAAAAAAAAAAAAAAAAAAAAAAAGCTGAAAAGATGCTCCCTGATTGATTAAGTAACATATTATCAAGTGAGTAAAATCAAACAAAAAACCGCCTCCCCCACTCTATATAAACGTAAGGGACTCGATTGACTAAGTAAAATGAAACGAAAAATCCCCCAATTAAAAACACGTCCGTCCTGAAGAGAGATACTCACTAAACTGACAACGAGCGGGTCAGTGTGAATAGAAAGTCATATCACGAGAGGCCCACATAAAGGAGTTTAAAAATACAAACTGTAAAAATGAAAAATTATAAGGTGTAAAGAACGAATCTAGCTACCGTCGTCAGTTTCGGAGATTGACCTCCGTATCCAATCAGAATAAATAGGGCGTGTTAAGAAATAGTACCCGTGAGGGAAGATCAAGCAGAACCTATCTCATAAAATTAGCAAGTAAAGACTCTAAAAATTGACAGAAGTCTGAAATTTCTTGAAAGCACTCAAAACCCGACATCATAAAGTTCAACGGCGACCCAAATTTTCATATATTTAACGTAATTAATACATAGCTATAAAACATGGAAAGAGCTGTCTCAGAGGACCGGTGCGACAAGTTTGAGTTCATGATACAACTTAACTGACAATACATACACACAGTAGCATACACCATATTCACAAGAATAGGAACGGATCCCAAAAAAGGAATGCAATGTTGTTTTCTAGAAAAAAATAATATAGACAGCACAAAAGAGGTGAAAACAACCACGTTCACTATTCAGACAATGTCGGATCAGCCCAACAAAGGGCGAATGCACGTCGCTTGGAAAAAAAAGATATAAAAGCACAAAAAAAGGTACAAGCGACCACGACACTAAACGTGTTTAAACCCAGCGGAAGGGACAGTACATCCCTTGAGCCCTCTGGATACACGAATATGTACTTGTATCCAGACGGAACAAGGGACAGTACGTCCCTCATTCCGTTCGGACACAAGTACATAAAAAAAAACATACACACACTCTCATGCTAGTCAGAACCTGTACTATACTGAAGCTCGAAAGGCTATAACTAGTAGCCAGGTAGGTAATATTCTCAATTCATGAACCAAAGCAGACCCCGCGAGGGGCGAGACCAGGTGCCTAGGTAGAGTCAGCGTCTCCTGTTTGCATGCAACACCCGCTGCCAAAAAGTCTGGACGGCCTGATCGATAGAAACACGTCCAAGACTTCTATAGGTTCAAAATAAAAAAAAAAAAAAAAAAAAAAAAAGCTGAAAAGATGCTCCCTGATTGATTAAGTAACATATTATCAAGTGAGTAAAATCAAACAAAAAACCGCCTCCCCCACTCTATATAAACGTAAGGGACTCGATTGACTAAGTAAAATGAAACGAAAAATCCCCCAATTAAAAACACGTCCGTCCTGAAGAGAGATACTCACTAAACTGACAACGAGCGGGTCAGTGTGAATAGAAAGTCATATCACGAGAGGCCCACATAAAGGAGTTTAAAAATACAAACTGTAAAAATGAAAAATTATAAGGTGTAAAGAACGAATCTAGCTACCGTCGTCAGTTTCGGAGATTGACCTCCGTATCCAATCAGAATAAATAGGGCGTGTTAAGAAATAGTACCCGTGAGGGAAGATCAAGCAGAACCTATCTCATAAAATTAGCAAGTAAAGACTCTAAAAATTGACAGAAGTCTGAAATTTCTTGAAAGCACTCAAAACCCGACATCATAAAGTTCAACGGCGACCCAAATTTTCATATATTTAACGTAATTAATACATAGCTATAAAACATGGAAAGAGCTGTCTCAGAGGACCGGTGCGACAAGTTTGAGTTCATGATACAACTTAACTGACAATACATACACACAGTAGCATACACCATATTCACAAGAATAGGAACGGATCCCAAAAAAGGAATGCAATGTTGTTTTCTAGAAAAAAATAATATAGACAGCACAAAAGAGGTGAAAACAACCACGTTCACTATTCAGACAATGTCGGATCAGCCCAACAAAGGGCGAATGCACGTCGCTTGGAAAAAAAAGATATAAAAGCACAAAAAAAGGTACAAGCGACCACGACACTAAACGTGTTTAAACCCAGCGGAAGGGACAGTACATCCCTTGAGCCCTCTGGATACACGAATATGTACTTGTATCCAGACGGAACAAGGGACAGTACGTCCCTCATTCCGTTCGGACACAAGTACAAAAAAAACATACACACACTCTCATGCTAGTCAGAACCTGTACTATACTGAAGCTCGAAAGGCTATAACTAGTAGCCAGGTAGGTAATATTCTCAATTCATGAACCAAAGCAGACCCCGCGAGGGGCGAGACCAGGTGCCTAGGTAGAGTCAGCGTCTCCTGTTTGCATGCAACACCCGCTGCCAAAAAGTCTGGACGGCCTGATCGATAGAAACACGTCCAAGACTTCTATAGGTTCAAAATAAAAAAAAAAAAAAAAAAAAAAAAGCTGAAAAGATGCTCCCTGATTGATTAAGTAACATATTATCAAGTGAGTAAAATCAAACAAAAAACCGCCTCCCCCACTCTATATAAACGTAAGGGACTCGATTGACTAAGTAAAATGAAACGAAAAATCCCCCAATTAAAAACACGTCCGTCCTGAAGAGAGATACTCACTAAACTGACAACGAGCGGGTCAGTGTGAATAGAAAGTCATATCACGAGAGGCCCACATAAAGGAGTTTAAAAATACAAACTGTAAAAATGAAAAATTATAAGGTGTAAAGAACGAATCTAGCTACCGTCGTCAGTTTCGGAGATTGACCTCCGTATCCAATCAGAATAAATAGGGCGTGTTAAGAAATAGTACCCGTGAGGGAAGATCAAGCAGAACCTATCTCATAAAATTAGCAAGTAAAGACTCTAAAAATTGACAGAAGTCTGAAATTTCTTGAAAGCACTCAAAACCCGACATCATAAAGTTCAACGGCGACCCAAATTTTCATATATTTAACGTAATTAATACATAGCTATAAAACATGGAAAGAGCTGTCTCAGAGGACCGGTGCGACAAGTTTGAGTTCATGATACAACTTAACTGACAATACATACACACAGTAGCATACACCATATTCACAAGAATAGGAACGGATCCCAAAAAAGGAATGCAATGTTGTTTTCTAGAAAAAAATAATATAGACAGCACAAAAGAGGTGAAAACAACCACGTTCACTATTCAGACAATGTCGGATCAGCCCAACAAAGGGCGAATGCACGTCGCTTGGAAAAAAAAGATATAAAAGCACAAAAAAAGGTACAAGCGACCACGACACTAAACGTGTTTAAACCCAGCGGAAGGGACAGTACATCCCTTGAGCCCTCTGGATACACGAATATGTACTTGTATCCAGACGGAACAAGGGACAGTACGTCCCTCATTCCGTTCGGACACAAGTACATAAAAAAAAACATACACACACTCTCATGCTAGTCAGAACCTGTACTATACTGAAGCTCGAAAGGCTATAACTAGTAGCCAGGTAGGTAATATTCTCAATTCATGAACCAAAGCAGACCCCGCGAGGGGCGAGACCAGGTGCCTAGGTAGAGTCAGCGTCTCCTGTTTGCATGCAACACCCGCTGCCAAAAAGTCTGGACGGCCTGATCGATAGAAACACGTCCAAGACTTCTATAGGTTCAAAATAAAAAAAAAAAAAAAAAAAAAAAAGCTGAAAAGATGCTCCCTGATTGATTAAGTAACATATTATCAAGTGAGTAAAATCAAACAAAAAACCGCCTCCCCCACTCTATATAAACGTAAGGGACTCGATTGACTAAGTAAAATGAAACGAAAAATCCCCCAATTAAAAACACGTCCGTCCTGAAGAGAGATACTCACTAAACTGACAACGAGCGGGTCAGTGTGAATAGAAAGTCATATCACGAGAGGCCCACATAAAGGAGTTTAAAAATACAAACTGTAAAAATGAAAAATTATAAGGTGTAAAGAACGAATCTAGCTACCGTCGTCAGTTTCGGAGATTGACCTCCGTATCCAATCAGAATAAATAGGGCGTGTTAAGAAATAGTACCCGTGAGGGAAGATCAAGCAGAACCTATCTCATAAAATTAGCAAGTAAAGACTCTAAAAATTGACAGAAGTCTGAAATTTCTTGAAAGCACTCAAAACCCGACATCATAAAGTTCAACGGCGACCCAAATTTTCATATATTTAACGTAATTAATACATAGCTATAAAACATGGAAAGAGCTGTCTCAGAGGACCGGTGCGACAAGTTTGAGTTCATGATACAACTTAACTGACAATACATACACACAGTAGCATACACCATATTCACAAGAATAGGAACGGATCCCAAAAAAGGAATGCAATGTTGTTTTCTAGAAAAAAATAATATAGACAGCACAAAAGAGGTGAAAACAACCACGTTCACTATTCAGACAATGTCGGATCAGCCCAACAAAGGGCGAATGCACGTCGCTTGGAAAAAAAAGATATAAAAGCACAAAAAAAGGTACAAGCGACCACGACACTAAACGTGTTTAAACCCAGCGGAAGGGACAGTACATCCCTTGAGCCCTCTGGATACACGAATATGTACTTGTATCCAGACGGAACAAGGGACAGTACGTCCCTCATTCCGTTCGGACACAAGTACATAAAAAAAAACATACACACACTCTCATGCTAGTCAGAACCTGTACTATACTGAAGCTCGAAAGGCTATAACTAGTAGCCAGGTAGGTAATATTCTCAATTCATGAACCAAAGCAGACCCCGCGAGGGGCGAGACCAGGTGCCTAGGTAGAGTCAGCGTCTCCTGTTTGCATGCAACACCCGCTGCCAAAAAGTCTGGACGGCCTGATCGATAGAAACACGTCCAAGACTTCTATAGGTTCAAAATAAAAAAAAAAAAAAAAAAAAAAAAGCTGAAAAGATGCTCCCTGATTGATTAAGTAACATATTATCAAGTGAGTAAAATCAAACAAAAAACCGCCTCCCCCACTCTATATAAACGTAAGGGACTCGATTGACTAAGTAAAATGAAACGAAAAATCCCCCAATTAAAAACACGTCCGTCCTGAAGAGAGATACTCACTAAACTGACAACGAGCGGGTCAGTGTGAATAGAAAGTCATATCACGAGAGGCCCACATAAAGGAGTTTAAAAATACAAACTGTAAAAATGAAAAATTATAAGGTGTAAAGAACGAATCTAGCTACCGTCGTCAGTTTCGGAGATTGACCTCCGTATCCAATCAGAATAAATAGGGCGTGTTAAGAAATAGTACCCGTGAGGGAAGATCAAGCAGAACCTATCTCATAAAATTAGCAAGTAAAGACTCTAAAAATTGACAGAAGTCTGAAATTTCTTGAAAGCACTCAAAACCCGACATCATAAAGTTCAACGGCGACCCAAATTTTCATATATTTAACGTAATTAATACATAGCTATAAAACATGGAAAGAGCTGTCTCAGAGGACCGGTGCGACAAGTTTGAGTTCATGATACAACTTAACTGACAATACATACACACAGTAGCATACACCATATTCACAAGAATAGGAACGGATCCCAAAAAAGGAATGCAATGTTGTTTTCTAGAAAAAAATAATATAGACAGCACAAAAGAGGTGAAAACAACCACGTTCACTATTCAGACAATGTCGGATCAGCCCAACAAAGGGCGAATGCACGTCGCTTGGAAAAAAAAGATATAAAAGCACAAAAAAAGGTACAAGCGACCACGACACTAAACGTGTTTAAACCCAGCGGAAGGGACAGTACATCCCTTGAGCCCTCTGGATACACGAATATGTACTTGTATCCAGACGGAACAAGGGACAGTACGTCCCTCATTCCGTTCGGACACAAGTACATAAAAAAAAACATACACACACTCTCATGCTAGTCAGAACCTGTACTATACTGAAGCTCGAAAGGCTATAACTAGTAGCCAGGTAGGTAATATTCTCAATTCATGAACCAAAGCAGACCCCGCGAGGGGCGAGACCAGGTGCCTAGGTAGAGTCAGCGTCTCCTGTTTGCATGCAACACCCGCTGCCAAAAAGTCTGGACGGCCTGATCGATAGAAACACGTCCAAGACTTCTATAGGTTCAAAATAAAAAAAAAAAAAAAAAAAAAAAAAGCTGAAAAGATGCTCCCTGATTGATTAAGTAACATATTATCAAGTGAGTAAAATCAAACAAAAAACCGCCTCCCCCACTCTATATAAACGTAAGGGACTCGATTGACTAAGTAAAATGAAACGAAAAATCCCCCAATTAAAAACACGTCCGTCCTGAAGAGAGATACTCACTAAACTGACAACGAGCGGGTCAGTGTGAATAGAAAGTCATATCACGAGAGGCCCACATAAAGGAGTTTAAAAATACAAACTGTAAAAATGAAAAATTATAAGGTGTAAAGAACGAATCTAGCTACCGTCGTCAGTTTCGGAGATTGACCTCCGTATCCAATCAGAATAAATAGGGCGTGTTAAGAAATAGTACCCGTGAGGGAAGATCAAGCAGAACCTATCTCATAAAATTAGCAAGTAAAGACTCTAAAAATTGACAGAAGTCTGAAATTTCTTGAAAGCACTCAAAACCCGACATCATAAAGTTCAACGGCGACCCAAATTTTCATATATTTAACGTAATTAATACATAGCTATAAAACATGGAAAGAGCTGTCTCAGAGGACCGGTGCGACAAGTTTGAGTTCATGATACAACTTAACTGACAATACATACACACAGTAGCATACACCATATTCACAAGAATAGGAACGGATCCCAAAAAAGGAATGCAATGTTGTTTTCTAGAAAAAAATAATATAGACAGCACAAAAGAGGTGAAAACAACCACGTTCACTATTCAGACAATGTCGGATCAGCCCAACAAAGGGCGAATGCACGTCGCTTGGAAAAAAAAGATATAAAAGCACAAAAAAAGGTACAAGCGACCACGACACTAAACGTGTTTAAACCCAGCGGAAGGGACAGTACATCCCTTGAGCCCTCTGGATACACGAATATGTACTTGTATCCAGACGGAACAAGGGACAGTACGTCCCTCATTCCGTTCGGACACAAGTACATAAAAAAAAACATACACACACTCTCATGCTAGTCAGAACCTGTACTATACTGAAGCTCGAAAGGCTATAACTAGTAGCCAGGTAGGTAATATTCTCAATTCATGAACCAAAGCAGACCCCGCGAGGGGCGAGACCAGGTGCCTAGGTAGAGTCAGCGTCTCCTGTTTGCATGCAACACCCGCTGCCAAAAAGTCTGGACGGCCTGATCGATAGAAACACGTCCAAGACTTCTATAGGTTCAAAATAAAAAAAAAAAAAAAAAAAAAAAAAGCTGAAAAGATGCTCCCTGATTGATTAAGTAACATATTATCAAGTGAGTAAAATCAAACAAAAAACCGCCTCCCCCACTCTATATAAACGTAAGGGACTCGATTGACTAAGTAAAATGAAACGAAAAATCCCCCAATTAAAAACACGTCCGTCCTGAAGAGAGATACTCACTAAACTGACAACGAGCGGGTCAGTGTGAATAGAAAGTCATATCACGAGAGGCCCACATAAAGGAGTTTAAAAATACAAACTGTAAAAATGAAAAATTATAAGGTGTAAAGAACGAATCTAGCTACCGTCGTCAGTTTCGGAGATTGACCTCCGTATCCAATCAGAATAAATAGGGCGTGTTAAGAAATAGTACCCGTGAGGGAAGATCAAGCAGAACCTATCTCATAAAATTAGCAAGTAAAGACTCTAAAAATTGACAGAAGTCTGAAATTTCTTGAAAGCACTCAAAACCCGACATCATAAAGTTCAACGGCGACCCAAATTTTCATATATTTAACGTAATTAATACATAGCTATAAAACATGGAAAGAGCTGTCTCAGAGGACCGGTGCGACAAGTTTGAGTTCATGATACAACTTAACTGACAATACATACACACAGTAGCATACACCATATTCACAAGAATAGGAACGGATCCCAAAAAAGGAATGCAATGTTGTTTTCTAGAAAAAAATAATATAGACAGCACAAAAGAGGTGAAAACAACCACGTTCACTATTCAGACAATGTCGGATCAGCCCAACAAAGGGCGAATGCACGTCGCTTGGAAAAAAAAGATATAAAAGCACAAAAAAAGGTACAAGCGACCACGACACTAAACGTGTTTAAACCCAGCGGAAGGGACAGTACATCCCTTGAGCCCTCTGGATACACGAATATGTACTTGTATCCAGACGGAACAAGGGACAGTACGTCCCTCATTCCGTTCGGACACAAGTACATAAAAAAAAACATACACACACTCTCATGCTAGTCAGAACCTGTACTATACTGAAGCTCGAAAGGCTATAACTAGTAGCCAGGTAGGTAATATTCTCAATTCATGAACCAAAGCAGACCCCGCGAGGGGCGAGACCAGGTGCCTAGGTAGAGTCAGCGTCTCCTGTTTGCATGCAACACCCGCTGCCAAAAAGTCTGGACGGCCTGATCGATAGAAACACGTCCAAGACTTCTATAGGTTCAAAATAAAAAAAAAAAAAAAAAAAAAAAAGCTGAAAAGATGCTCCCTGATTGATTAAGTAACATATTATCAAGTGAGTAAAATCAAACAAAAAACCGCCTCCCCCACTCTATATAAACGTAAGGGACTCGATTGACTAAGTAAAATGAAACGAAAAATCCCCCAATTAAAAACACGTCCGTCCTGAAGAGAGATACTCACTAAACTGACAACGAGCGGGTCAGTGTGAATAGAAAGTCATATCACGAGAGGCCCACATAAAGGAGTTTAAAAATACAAACTGTAAAAATGAAAAATTATAAGGTGTAAAGAACGAATCTAGCTACCGTCGTCAGTTTCGGAGATTGACCTCCGTATCCAATCAGAATAAATAGGGCGTGTTAAGAAATAGTACCCGTGAGGGAAGATCAAGCAGAACCTATCTCATAAAATTAGCAAGTAAAGACTCTAAAAATTGACAGAAGTCTGAAATTTCTTGAAAGCACTCAAAACCCGACATCATAAAGTTCAACGGCGACCCAAATTTTCATATATTTAACGTAATTAATACATAGCTATAAAACATGGAAAGAGCTGTCTCAGAGGACCGGTGCGACAAGTTTGAGTTCATGATACAACTTAACTGACAATACATACACACAGTAGCATACACCATATTCACAAGAATAGGAACGGATCCCAAAAAAGGAATGCAATGTTGTTTTCTAGAAAAAAATAATATAGACAGCACAAAAGAGGTGAAAACAACCACGTTCACTATTCAGACAATGTCGGATCAGCCCAACAAAGGGCGAATGCACGTCGCTTGGAAAAAAAAGATATAAAAGCACAAAAAAAGGTACAAGCGACCACGACACTAAACGTGTTTAAACCCAGCGGAAGGGACAGTACATCCCTTGAGCCCTCTGGATACACGAATATGTACTTGTATCCAGACGGAACAAGGGACAGTACGTCCCTCATTCCGTTCGGACACAAGTACATAAAAAAAAACATACACACACTCTCATGCTAGTCAGAACCTGTACTATACTGAAGCTCGAAAGGCTATAACTAGTAGCCAGGTAGGTAATATTCTCAATTCATGAACCAAAGCAGACCCCGCGAGGGGCGAGACCAGGTGCCTAGGTAGAGTCAGCGTCTCCTGTTTGCATGCAACACCCGCTGCCAAAAAGTCTGGACGGCCTGATCGATAGAAACACGTCCAAGACTTCTATAGGTTCAAAATAAAAAAAAAAAAAAAAAAAAAAAAAGCTGAAAAGATGCTCCCTGATTGATTAAGTAACATATTATCAAGTGAGTACAATCAAACAAAAAACCGCCTCCCCCACTCTATATAAACGTAAGGGACTCGATTGACTAAGTAAAATGAAACGAAAAATCCCCCAATTAAAAACACGTCCGTCCTGAAGAGAGATACTCACTAAACTGACAACGAGCGGGTCAGTGTGAATAGAAAGTCATATCACGAGAGGCCCACATAAAGGAGTTTAAAAATACAAACTGTAAAAATGAAAAATTATAAGGTGTAAAGAACGAATCTAGCTACCGTCGTCAGTTTCGGAGATTGACCTCCGTATCCAATCAGAATAAATAGGGCGTGTTAAGAAATAGTACCCGTGAGGGAAGATCAAGCAGAACCTATCTCATAAAATTAGCAAGTAAAGACTCTAAAAATTGACAGAAGTCTGAAATTTCTTGAAAGCACTCAAAACCCGACATCATAAAGTTCAACGGCGACCCAAATTTTCATATATTTAACGTAATTAATACATAGCTATAAAACATGGAAAGAGCTGTCTCAGAGGACCGGTGCGACAAGTTTGAGTTCATGATACAACTTAACTGACAATACATACACACAGTAGCATACACCATATTCACAAGAATAGGAACGGATCCCAAAAAAGGAATGCAATGTTGTTTTCTAGAAAAAAATAATATAGACAGCACAAAAGAGGTGAAAACAACCACGTTCACTATTCAGACAATGTCGGATCAGCCCAACAAAGGGCGAATGCACGTCGCTTGGAAAAAAAAGATATAAAAGCACAAAAAAAGGTACAAGCGACCACGACACTAAACGTGTTTAAACCCAGCGGAAGGGACAGTACATCCCTTGAGCCCTCTGGATACACGAATATGTACTTGTATCCAGACGGAACAAGGGACAGTACGTCCCTCATTCCGTTCGGACACAAGTACATAAAAAAAAACATACACACACTCTCATGCTAGTCAGAACCTGTACTATACTGAAGCTCGAAAGGCTATAACTAGTAGCCAGGTAGGTAATATTCTCAATTCATGAACCAAAGCAGACCCCGCGAGGGGCGAGACCAGGTGCCTAGGTAGAGTCAGCGTCTCCTGTTTGCATGCAACACCCGCTGCCAAAAAGTCTGGACGGCCTGATCGATAGAAACACGTCCAAGACTTCTATAGGTTCAAAATAAAAAAAAAAAAAAAAAAAAAAAAGCTGAAAAGATGCTCCCTGATTGATTAAGTAACATATTATCAAGTGAGTAAAATCAAACAAAAAACCGCCTCCCCCACTCTATATAAACGTAAGGGACTCGATTGACTAAGTAAAATGAAACGAAAAATCCCCCAATTAAAAACACGTCCGTCCTGAAGAGAGATACTCACTAAACTGACAACGAGCGGGTCAGTGTGAATAGAAAGTCATATCACGAGAGGCCCACATAAAGGAGTTTAAAAATACAAACTGTAAAAATGAAAAATTATAAGGTGTAAAGAACGAATCTAGCTACCGTCGTCAGTTTCGGAGATTGACCTCCGTATCCAATCAGAATAAATAGGGCGTGTTAAGAAATAGTACCCGTGAGGGAAGATCAAGCAGAACCTATCTCATAAAATTAGCAAGTAAAGACTCTAAAAATTGACAGAAGTCTGAAATTTCTTGAAAGCACTCAAAACCCGACATCATAAAGTTCAACGGCGACCCAAATTTTCATATATTTAACGTAATTAATACATAGCTATAAAACATGGAAAGAGCTGTCTCAGAGGACCGGTGCGACAAGTTTGAGTTCATGATACAACTTAACTGACAATACATACACACAGTAGCATACACCATATTCACAAGAATAGGAACGGATCCCAAAAAAGGAATGCAATGTTGTTTTCTAGAAAAAAATAATATAGACAGCACAAAAGAGGTGAAAACAACCACGTTCACTATTCAGACAATGTCGGATCAGCCCAACAAAGGGCGAATGCACGTCGCTTGGAAAAAAAAGATATAAAAGCACAAAAAAAGGTACAAGCGACCACGACACTAAACGTGTTTAAACCCAGCGGAAGGGACAGTACATCCCTTGAGCCCTCTGGATACACGAATATGTACTTGTATCCAGACGGAACAAGGGACAGTACGTCCCTCATTCCGTTCGGACACAAGTACATAAAAAAAAACATACACACACTCTCATGCTAGTCAGAACCTGTACTATACTGAAGCTCGAAAGGCTATAACTAGTAGCCAGGTAGGTAATATTCTCAATTCATGAACCAAAGCAGACCCCGCGAGGGGCGAGACCAGGTGCCTAGGTAGAGTCAGCGTCTCCTGTTTGCATGCAACACCCGCTGCCAAAAAGTCTGGACGGCCTGATCGATAGAAACACGTCCAAGACTTCTATAGGTTCAAAATAAAAAAAAAAAAAAAAAAAAAAAAGCTGAAAAGATGCTCCCTGATTGATTAAGTAACATATTATCAAGTGAGTAAAATCAAACAAAAAACCGCCTCCCCCACTCTATATAAACGTAAGGGACTCGATTGACTAAGTAAAATGAAACGAAAAATCCCCCAATTAAAAACACGTCCGTCCTGAAGAGAGATACTCACTAAACTGACAACGAGCGGGTCAGTGTGAATAGAAAGTCATATCACGAGAGGCCCACATAAAGGAGTTTAAAAATACAAACTGTAAAAATGAAAAATTATAAGGTGTAAAGAACGAATCTAGCTACCGTCGTCAGTTTCGGAGATTGACCTCCGT
Organism: Pinctada fucata; assembly: GCA_028142955.1. Taxonomy (NCBI): domain Eukaryota; kingdom Metazoa; phylum Mollusca; class Bivalvia; order Pterioida; family Pteriidae; genus Pinctada; species Pinctada fucata. Next base: position 45,890,083 of record AP027102.1, on the reverse strand, counting down.
ATCCAATCAGAATAAATAGGGCGTGTTAAGAAATAGTACCCGTGAGGGAAGATCAAGCAGAACCTATCTCATAAAATTAGCAAGTAAAGACTCTAAAAATTGACAGAAGTCTGAAATTTCTTGAAAGCACTCAAAACCCGACATCATAAAGTTCAACGGCGACCCAAATTTTCATATATTTAACGTAATTAATACATAGCTATAAAACATGGAAAGAGCTGTCTCAGAGGACCGGTGCGACAAGTTTGAGTTCATGATACAACTTAACTGACAATACATACACACAGTAGCATACACCATATTCACAAGAATAGGAACGGATCCCAAAAAAGGAATGCAATGTTGTTTTCTAGAAAAAAATAATATAGACAGCACAAAAGAGGTGAAAACAACCACGTTCACTATTCAGACAATGTCGGATCAGCCCAACAAAGGGCGAATGCACGTCGCTTGGAAAAAAAAGATATAAAAGCACAAAAAAAGGTACAAGCGACCACGACACTAAACGTGTTTAAACCCAGCGGAAGGGACAGTACATCCCTTGAGCCCTCTGGATACACGAATATGTACTTGTATCCAGACGGAACAAGGGACAGTACGTCCCTCATTCCGTTCGGACACAAGTACATAAAAAAAAACATACACACACTCTCATGCTAGTCAGAACCTGTACTATACTGAAGCTCGAAAGGCTATAACTAGTAGCCAGGTAGGTAATATTCTCAATTCATGAACCAAAGCAGACCCCGCGAGGGGCGAGACCAGGTGCCTAGGTAGAGTCAGCGTCTCCTGTTTGCATGCAACACCCGCTGCCAAAAAGTCTGGACGGCCTGATCGATAGAAACACGTCCAAGACTTCTATAGGTTCAAAATAAAAAAAAAAAAAAAAAAAAAAAAGCTGAAAAGATGCTCCCTGATTGATTAAGTAACATATTATCAAGTGAGTAAAATCAAACAAAAAACCGCCTCCCCCACTCTATATAAACGTAAGGGACTCGATTGACTAAGTAAAATGAAACGAAAAATCCCCCAATTAAAAACACGTCCGTCCTGAAGAGAGATACTCACTAAACTGACAACGAGCGGGTCAGTGTGAATAGAAAGTCATATCACGAGAGGCCCACATAAAGGAGTTTAAAAATACAAACTGTAAAAATGAAAAATTATAAGGTGTAAAGAACGAATCTAGCTACCGTCGTCAGTTTCGGAGATTGACCTCCGTATCCAATCAGAATAAATAGGGCGTGTTAAGAAATAGTACCCGTGAGGGAAGATCAAGCAGAACCTATCTCATAAAATTAGCAAGTAAAGACTCTAAAAATTGACAGAAGTCTGAAATTTCTTGAAAGCACTCAAAACCCGACATCATAAAGTTCAACGGCGACCCAAATTTTCATATATTTAACGTAATTAATACATAGCTATAAAACATGGAAAGAGCTGTCTCAGAGGACCGGTGCGACAAGTTTGAGTTCATGATACAACTTAACTGACAATACATACACACAGTAGCATACACCATATTCACAAGAATAGGAACGGATCCCAAAAAAGGAATGCAATGTTGTTTTCTAGAAAAAAATAATATAGACAGCACAAAAGAGGTGAAAACAACCACGTTCACTATTCAGACAATGTCGGATCAGCCCAACAAAGGGCGAATGCACGTCGCTTGGAAAAAAAAGATATAAAAGCACAAAAAAAGGTACAAGCGACCACGACACTAAACGTGTTTAAACCCAGCGGAAGGGACAGTACATCCCTTGAGCCCTCTGGATACACGAATATGTACTTGTATCCAGACGGAACAAGGGACAGTACGTCCCTCATTCCGTTCGGACACAAGTACATAAAAAAAAACATACACACACTCTCATGCTAGTCAGAACCTGTACTATACTGAAGCTCGAAAGGCTATAACTAGTAGCCAGGTAGGTAATATTCTCAATTCATGAACCAAAGCAGACCCCGCGAGGGGCGAGACCAGGTGCCTAGGTAGAGTCAGCGTCTCCTGTTTGCATGCAACACCCGCTGCCAAAAAGTCTGGACGGCCTGATCGATAGAAACACGTCCAAGACTTCTATAGGTTCAAAATAAAAAAAAAAAAAAAAAAAAAAAAGCTGAAAAGATGCTCCCTGATTGATTAAGTAACATATTATCAAGTGAGTAAAATCAAACAAAAAACCGCCTCCCCCACTCTATATAAACGTAAGGGACTCGATTGACTAAGTAAAATGAAACGAAAAATCCCCCAATTAAAAACACGTCCGTCCTGAAGAGAGATACTCACTAAACTGACAACGAGCGGGTCAGTGTGAATAGAAAGTCATATCACGAGAGGCCCACATAAAGGAGTTTAAAAATACAAACTGTAAAAATGAAAAATTATAAGGTGTAAAGAACGAATCTAGCTACCGTCGTCAGTTTCGGAGATTGACCTCCGTATCCAATCAGAATAAATAGGGCGTGTTAAGAAATAGTACCCGTGAGGGAAGATCAAGCAGAACCTATCTCATAAAATTAGCAAGTAAAGACTCTAAAAATTGACAGAAGTCTGAAATTTCTTGAAAGCACTCAAAACCCGACATCATAAAGTTCAACGGCGACCCAAATTTTCATATATTTAACGTAATTAATACATAGCTATAAAACATGGAAAGAGCTGTCTCAGAGGACCGGTGCGACAAGTTTGAGTTCATGATACAACTTAACTGACAATACATACACACAGTAGCATACACCATATTCACAAGAATAGGAACGGATCCCAAAAAAGGAATGCAATGTTGTTTTCTAGAAAAAAATAATATAGACAGCACAAAAGAGGTGAAAACAACCACGTTCACTATTCAGACAATGTCGGATCAGCCCAACAAAGGGCGAATGCACGTCGCTTGGAAAAAAAAGATATAAAAGCACAAAAAAAGGTACAAGCGACCACGACACTAAACGTGTTTAAACCCAGCGGAAGGGACAGTACATCCCTTGAGCCCTCTGGATACACGAATATGTACTTGTATCCAGACGGAACAAGGGACAGTACGTCCCTCATTCCGTTCGGACACAAGTACATAAAAAAAAACATACACACACTCTCATGCTAGTCAGAACCTGTACTATACTGAAGCTCGAAAGGCTATAACTAGTAGCCAGGTAGGTAATATTCTCAATTCATGAACCAAAGCAGACCCCGCGAGGGGCGAGACCAGGTGCCTAGGTAGAGTCAGCGTCTCCTGTTTGCATGCAACACCCGCTGCCAAAAAGTCTGGACGGCCTGATCGATAGAAACACGTCCAAGACTTCTATAGGTTCAAAATAAAAAAAAAAAAAAAAAAAAAAAAGCTGAAAAGATGCTCCCTGATTGATTAAGTAACATATTATCAAGTGAGTAAAATCAAACAAAAAACCGCCTCCCCCACTCTATATAAACGTAAGGGACTCGATTGACTAAGTAAAATGAAACGAAAAATCCCCCAATTAAAAACACGTCCGTCCTGAAGAGAGATACTCACTAAACTGACAACGAGCGGGTCAGTGTGAATAGAAAGTCATATCACGAGAGGCCCACATAAAGGAGTTTAAAAATACAAACTGTAAAAATGAAAAATTATAAGGTGTAAAGAACGAATCTAGCTACCGTCGTCAGTTTCGGAGATTGACCTCCGTATCCAATCAGAATAAATAGGGCGTGTTAAGAAATAGTACCCGTGAGGGAAGATCAAGCAGAACCTATCTCATAAAATTAGCAAGTAAAGACTCTAAAAATTGACAGAAGTCTGAAATTTCTTGAAAGCACTCAAAACCCGACATCATAAAGTTCAACGGCGACCCAAATTTTCATATATTTAACGTAATTAATACATAGCTATAAAACATGGAAAGAGCTGTCTCAGAGGACCGGTGCGACAAGTTTGAGTTCATGATACAACTTAACTGACAATACATACACACAGTAGCATACACCATATTCACAAGAATAGGAACGGATCCCAAAAAAGGAATGCAATGTTGTTTTCTAGAAAAAAATAATATAGACAGCACAAAAGAGGTGAAAACAACCACGTTCACTATTCAGACAATGTCGGATCAGCCCAACAAAGGGCGAATGCACGTCGCTTGGAAAAAAAAGATATAAAAGCACAAAAAAAGGTACAAGCGACCACGACACTAAACGTGTTTAAACCCAGCGGAAGGGACAGTACATCCCTTGAGCCCTCTGGATACACGAATATGTACTTGTATCCAGACGGAACAAGGGACAGTACGTCCCTCATTCCGTTCGGACACAAGTACATAAAAAAAAACATACACACACTCTCATGCTAGTCAGAACCTGTACTATACTGAAGCTCGAAAGGCTATAACTAGTAGCCAGGTAGGTAATATTCTCAATTCATGAACCAAAGCAGACCCCGCGAGGGGCGAGACCAGGTGCCTAGGTAGAGTCAGCGTCTCCTGTTTGCATGCAACACCCGCTGCCAAAAAGTCTGGACGGCCTGATCGATAGAAACACGTCCAAGACTTCTATAGGTTCAAAATAAAAAAAAAAAAAAAAAAAAAAAAGCTGAAAAGATGCTCCCTGATTGATTAAGTAACATATTATCAAGTGAGTAAAATCAAACAAAAAACCGCCTCCCCCACTCTATATAAACGTAAGGGACTCGATTGACTAAGTAAAATGAAACGAAAAATCCCCCAATTAAAAACACGTCCGTCCTGAAGAGAGATACTCACTAAACTGACAACGAGCGGGTCAGTGTGAATAGAAAGTCATATCACGAGAGGCCCACATAAAGGAGTTTAAAAATACAAACTGTAAAAATGAAAAATTATAAGGTGTAAAGAACGAATCTAGCTACCGTCGTCAGTTTCGGAGATTGACCTCCGTATCCAATCAGAATAAATAGGGCGTGTTAAGAAATAGTACCCGTGAGGGAAGATCAAGCAGAACCTATCTCATAAAATTAGCAAGTAAAGACTCTAAAAATTGACAGAAGTCTGAAATTTCTTGAAAGCACTCAAAACCCGACATCATAAAGTTCAACGGCGACCCAAATTTTCATATATTTAACGTAATTAATACATAGCTATAAAACATGGAAAGAGCTGTCTCAGAGGACCGGTGCGACAAGTTTGAGTTCATGATACAACTTAACTGACAATACATACACACAGTAGCATACACCATATTCACAAGAATAGGAACGGATCCCAAAAAAGGAATGCAATGTTGTTTTCTAGAAAAAAATAATATAGACAGCACAAAAGAGGTGAAAACAACCACGTTCACTATTCAGACAATGTCGGATCAGCCCAACAAAGGGCGAATGCACGTCGCTTGGAAAAAAAAGATATAAAAGCACAAAAAAAGGTACAAGCGACCACGACACTAAACGTGTTTAAACCCAGCGGAAGGGACAGTACATCCCTTGAGCCCTCTGGATACACGAATATGTACTTGTATCCAGACGGAACAAGGGACAGTACGTCCCTCATTCCGTTCGGACACAAGTACATAAAAAAAAACATACACACACTCTCATGCTAGTCAGAACCTGTACTATACTGAAGCTCGAAAGGCTATAACTAGTAGCCAGGTAGGTAATATTCTCAATTCATGAACCAAAGCAGACCCCGCGAGGGGCGAGACCAGGTGCCTAGGTAGAGTCAGCGTCTCCTGTTTGCATGCAACACCCGCTGCCAAAAAGTCTGGACGGCCTGATCGATAGAAACACGTCCAAGACTTCTATAGGTTCAAAATAAAAAAAAAAAAAAAAAAAAAAAAAGCTGAAAAGATGCTCCCTGATTGATTAAGTAACATATTATCAAGTGAGTAAAATCAAACAAAAAACCGCCTCCCCCACTCTATATAAACGTAAGGGACTCGATTGACTAAGTAAAATGAAACGAAAAATCCCCCAATTAAAAACACGTCCGTCCTGAAGAGAGATACTCACTAAACTGACAACGAGCGGGTCAGTGTGAATAGAAAGTCATATCACGAGAGGCCCACATAAAGGAGTTTAAAAATACAAACTGTAAAAATGAAAAATTATAAGGTGTAAAGAACGAATCTAGCTACCGTCGTCAGTTTCGGAGATTGACCTCCGTATCCAATCAGAATAAATAGGGCGTGTTAAGAAATAGTACCCGTGAGGGAAGATCAAGCAGAACCTATCTCATAAAATTAGCAAGTAAAGACTCTAAAAATTGACAGAAGTCTGAAATTTCTTGAAAGCACTCAAAACCCGACATCATAAAGTTCAACGGCGACCCAAATTTTCATATATTTAACGTAATTAATACATAGCTATAAAACATGGAAAGAGCTGTCTCAGAGGACCGGTGCGACAAGTTTGAGTTCATGATACAACTTAACTGACAATACATACACACAGTAGCATACACCATATTCACAAGAATAGGAACGGATCCCAAAAAAGGAATGCAATGTTGTTTTCTAGAAAAAAATAATATAGACAGCACAAAAGAGGTGAAAACAACCACGTTCACTATTCAGACAATGTCGGATCAGCCCAACAAAGGGCGAATGCACGTCGCTTGGAAAAAAAAGATATAAAAGCACAAAAAAAGGTACAAGCGACCACGACACTAAACGTGTTTAAACCCAGCGGAAGGGACAGTACATCCCTTGAGCCCTCTGGATACACGAATATGTACTTGTATCCAGACGGAACAAGGGACAGTACGTCCCTCATTCCGTTCGGACACAAGTACATAAAAAAAAACATACACACACTCTCATGCTAGTCAGAACCTGTACTATACTGAAGCTCGAAAGGCTATAACTAGTAGCCAGGTAGGTAATATTCTCAATTCATGAACCAAAGCAGACCCCGCGAGGGGCGAGACCAGGTGCCTAGGTAGAGTCAGCGTCTCCTGTTTGCATGCAACACCCGCTGCCAAAAAGTCTGGACGGCCTGATCGATAGAAACACGTCCAAGACTTCTATAGGTTCAAAATAAAAAAAAAAAAAAAAAAAAAAAAGCTGAAAAGATGCTCCCTGATTGATTAAGTAACATATTATCAAGTGAGTAAAATCAAACAAAAAACCGCCTCCCCCACTCTATATAAACGTAAGGGACTCGATTGACTAAGTAAAATGAAACGAAAAATCCCCCAATTAAAAACACGTCCGTCCTGAAGAGAGATACTCACTAAACTGACAACGAGCGGGTCAGTGTGAATAGAAAGTCATATCACGAGAGGCCCACATAAAGGAGTTTAAAAATACAAACTGTAAAAATGAAAAATTATAAGGTGTAAAGAACGAATCTAGCTACCGTCGTCAGTTTCGGAGATTGACCTCCGTATCCAATCAGAATAAATAGGGCGTGTTAAGAAATAGTACCCGTGAGGGAAGATCAAGCAGAACCTATCTCATAAAATTAGCAAGTAAAGACTCTAAAAATTGACAGAAGTCTGAAATTTCTTGAAAGCACTCAAAACCCGACATCATAAAGTTCAACGGCGACCCAAATTTTCATATATTTAACGTAATTAATACATAGCTATAAAACATGGAAAGAGCTGTCTCAGAGGACCGGTGCGACAAGTTTGAGTTCATGATACAACTTAACTGACAATACATACACACAGTAGCATACACCATATTCACAAGAATAGGAACGGATCCCAAAAAAGGAATGCAATGTTGTTTTCTAGAAAAAAATAATATAGACAGCACAAAAGAGGTGAAAACAACCACGTTCACTATTCAGACAATGTCGGATCAGCCCAACAAAGGGCGAATGCACGTCGCTTGGAAAAAAAAGATATAAAAGCACAAAAAAAGGTACAAGCGACCACGACACTAAACGTGTTTAAACCCAGCGGAAGGGACAGTACATCCCTTGAGCCCTCTGGATACACGAATATGTACTTGTATCCAGACGGAACAAGGGACAGTACGTCCCTCATTCCGTTCGGACACAAGTACATAAAAAAAAACATACACACACTCTCATGCTAGTCAGAACCTGTACTATACTGAAGCTCGAAAGGCTATAACTAGTAGCCAGGTAGGTAATATTCTCAATTCATGAACCAAAGCAGACCCCGCGAGGGGCGAGACCAGGTGCCTAGGTAGAGTCAGCGTCTCCTGTTTGCATGCAACACCCGCTGCCAAAAAGTCTGGACGGCCTGATCGATAGAAACACGTCCAAGACTTCTATAGGTTCAAAATAAAAAAAAAAAAAAAAAAAAAAAAGCTGAAAAGATGCTCCCTGATTGATTAAGTAACATATTATCAAGTGAGTAAAATCAAACAAAAAACCGCCTCCCCCACTCTATATAAACGTAAGGGACTCGATTGACTAAGTAAAATGAAACGAAAAATCCCCCAATTAAAAACACGTCCGTCCTGAAGAGAGATACTCACTAAACTGACAACGAGCGGGTCAGTGTGAATAGAAAGTCATATCACGAGAGGCCCACATAAAGGAGTTTAAAAATACAAACTGTAAAAATGAAAAATTATAAGGTGTAAAGAACGAATCTAGCTACCGTCGTCAGTTTCGGAGATTGACCTCCGTATCCAATCAGAATAAATAGGGCGTGTTAAGAAATAGTACCCGTGAGGGAAGATCAAGCAGAACCTATCTCATAAAATTAGCAAGTAAAGACTCTAAAAATTGACAGAAGTCTGAAATTTCTTGAAAGCACTCAAAACCCGACATCATAAAGTTCAACGGCGACCCAAATTTTCATATATTTAACGTAATTAATACATAGCTATAAAACATGGAAAGAGCTGTCTCAGAGGACCGGTGCGACAAGTTTGAGTTCATGATACAACTTAACTGACAATACATACACACAGTAGCATACACCATATTCACAAGAATAGGAACGGATCCCAAAAAAGGAATGCAATGTTGTTTTCTAGAAAAAAATAATATAGACAGCACAAAAGAGGTGAAAACAACCACGTTCACTATTCAGACAATGTCGGATCAGCCCAACAAAGGGCGAATGCACGTCGCTTGGAAAAAAAAGATATAAAAGCACAAAAAAAGGTACAAGCGACCACGACACTAAACGTGTTTAAACCCAGCGGAAGGGACAGTACATCCCTTGAGCCCTCTGGATACACGAATATGTACTTGTATCCAGACGGAACAAGGGACAGTACGTCCCTCATTCCGTTCGGACACAAGTACATAAAAAAAAACATACACACACTCTCATGCTAGTCAGAACCTGTACTATACTGAAGCTCGAAAGGCTATAACTAGTAGCCAGGTAGGTAATATTCTCAATTCATGAACCAAAGCAGACCCCGCGAGGGGCGAGACCAGGTGCCTAGGTAGAGTCAGCGTCTCCTGTTTGCATGCAACACCCGCTGCCAAAAAGTCTGGACGGCCTGATCGATAGAAACACGTCCAAGACTTCTATAGGTTCAAAATAAAAAAAAAAAAAAAAAAAAAAAAGCTGAAAAGATGCTCCCTGATTGATTAAGTAACATATTATCAAGTGAGTAAAATCAAACAAAAAACCGCCTCCCCCACTCTATATAAACGTAAGGGACTCGATTGACTAAGTAAAATGAAACGAAAAATCCCCCAATTAAAAACACGTCCGTCCTGAAGAGAGATACTCACTAAACTGACAACGAGCGGGTCAGTGTGAATAGAAAGTCATATCACGAGAGGCCCACATAAAGGAGTTTAAAAATACAAACTGTAAAAATGAAAAATTATAAGGTGTAAAGAACGAATCTAGCTACCGTCGTCAGTTTCGGAGATTGACCTCCGTATCCAATCAGAATAAATAGGGCGTGTTAAGAAATAGTACCCGTGAGGGAAGATCAAGCAGAACCTATCTCATAAAATTAGCAAGTAAAGACTCTAAAAATTGACAGAAGTCTGAAATTTCTTGAAAGCACTCAAAACCCGACATCATAAAGTTCAACGGCGACCCAAATTTTCATATATTTAACGTAATTAATACATAGCTATAAAACATGGAAAGAGCTGTCTCAGAGGACCGGTGCGACAAGTTTGAGTTCATGATACAACTTAACTGACAATACATACACACAGTAGCATACACCATATTCACAAGAATAGGAACGGATCCCAAAAAAGGAATGCAATGTTGTTTTCTAGAAAAAAATAATATAGACAGCACAAAAGAGGTGAAAACAACCACGTTCACTATTCAGACAATGTCGGATCAGCCCAACAAAGGGCGAATGCACGTCGCTTGGAAAAAAAAGATATAAAAGCACAAAAAAAGGTACAAGCGACCACGACACTAAACGTGTTTAAACCCAGCGGAAGGGACAGTACATCCCTTGAGCCCTCTGGATACACGAATATGTACTTGTATCCAGACGGAACAAGGGACAGTACGTCCCTCATTCCGTTCGGACACAAGTACATAAAAAAAAACATACACACACTCTCATGCTAGTCAGAACCTGTACTATACTGAAGCTCGAAAGGCTATAACTAGTAGCCAGGTAGGTAATATTCTCAATTCATGAACCAAAGCAGACCCCGCGAGGGGCGAGACCAGGTGCCTAGGTAGAGTCAGCGTCTCCTGTTTGCATGCAACACCCGCTGCCAAAAAGTCTGGACGGCCTGATCGATAGAAACACGTCCAAGACTTCTATAGGTTCAAAATAAAAAAAAAAAAAAAAAAAAAAAAGCTGAAAAGATGCTCCCTGATTGATTAAGTAACATATTATCAAGTGAGTAAAATCAAACAAAAAACCGCCTCCCCCACTCTATATAAACGTAAGGGACTCGATTGACTAAGTAAAATGAAACGAAAAATCCCCCAATTAAAAACACGTCCGTCCTGAAGAGAGATACTCACTAAACTGACAACGAGCGGGTCAGTGTGAATAGAAAGTCATATCACGAGAGGCCCACATAAAGGAGTTTAAAAATACAAACTGTAAAAATGAAAAATTATAAGGTGTAAAGAACGAATCTAGCTACCGTCGTCAGTTTCGGAGATTGACCTCCGTATCCAATCAGAATAAATAGGGCGTGTTAAGAAATAGTACCCGTGAGGGAAGATCAAGCAGAACCTATCTCATAAAATTAGCAAGTAAAGACTCTAAAAATTGACAGAAGTCTGAAATTTCTTGAAAGCACTCAAAACCCGACATCATAAAGTTCAACGGCGACCCAAATTTTCATATATTTAACGTAATTAATACATAGCTATAAAACATGGAAAGAGCTGTCTCAGAGGACCGGTGCGACAAGTTTGAGTTCATGATACAACTTAACTGACAATACATACACACAGTAGCATACACCATATTCACAAGAATAGGAACGGATCCCAAAAAAGGAATGCAATGTTGTTTTCTAGAAAAAAATAATATAGACAGCACAAAAGAGGTGAAAACAACCACGTTCACTATTCAGACAATGTCGGATCAGCCCAACAAAGGGCGAATGCACGTCGCTTGGAAAAAAAAGATATAAAAGCACAAAAAAAGGTACAAGCGACCACGACACTAAACGTGTTTAAACCCAGCGGAAGGGACAGTACATCCCTTGAGCCCTCTGGATACACGAATATGTACTTGTATCCAGACGGAACAAGGGACAGTACGTCCCTCATTCCGTTCGGACACAAGTACATAAAAAAAAACATACACACACTCTCATGCTAGTCAGAACCTGTACTATACTGAAGCTCGAAAGGCTATAACTAGTAGCCAGGTAGGTAATATTCTCAATTCATGAACCAAAGCAGACCCCGCGAGGGGCGAGACCAGGTGCCTAGGTAGAGTCAGCGTCTCCTGTTTGCATGCAACACCCGCTGCCAAAAAGTCTGGACGGCCTGATCGATAGAAACACGTCCAAGACTTCTATAGGTTCAAAATAAAAAAAAAAAAAAAAAAAAAAAAGCTGAAAAGATGCTCCCTGATTGATTAAGTAACATATTATCAAGTGAGTAAAATCAAACAAAAAACCGCCTCCCCCACTCTATATAAACGTAAGGGACTCGATTGACTAAGTAAAATGAAACGAAAAATCCCCCAATTAAAAACACGTCCGTCCTGAAGAGAGATACTCACTAAACTGACAACGAGCGGGTCAGTGTGAATAGAAAGTCATATCACGAGAGGCCCACATAAAGGAGTTTAAAAATACAAACTGTAAAAATGAAAAATTATAAGGTGTAAAGAACGAATCTAGCTACCGTCGTCAGTTTCGGAGATTGACCTCCGTATCCAATCAGAATAAATAGGGCGTGTTAAGAAATAGTACCCGTGAGGGAAGATCAAGCAGAACCTATCTCATAAAATTAGCAAGTAAAGACTCTAAAAATTGACAGAAGTCTGAAATTTCTTGAAAGCACTCAAAACCCGACATCATAAAGTTCAACGGCGACCCAAATTTTCATATATTTAACGTAATTAATACATAGCTATAAAACATGGAAAGAGCTGTCTCAGAGGACCGGTGCGACAAGTTTGAGTTCATGATACAACTTAACTGACAATACATACACACAGTAGCATACACCATATTCACAAGAATAGGAACGGATCCCAAAAAAGGAATGCAATGTTGTTTTCTAGAAAAAAATAATATAGACAGCACAAAAGAGGTGAAAACAACCACGTTCACTATTCAGACAATGTCGGATCAGCCCAACAAAGGGCGAATGCACGTCGCTTGGAAAAAAAAGATATAAAAGCACAAAAAAAGGTACAAGCGACCACGACACTAAACGTGTTTAAACCCAGCGGAAGGGACAGTACATCCCTTGAGCCCTCTGGATACACGAATATGTACTTGTATCCAGACGGAACAAGGGACAGTACGTCCCTCATTCCGTTCGGACACAAGTACATAAAAAAAAACATACACACACTCTCATGCTAGTCAGAACCTGTACTATACTGAAGCTCGAAAGGCTATAACTAGTAGCCAGGTAGGTAATATTCTCAATTCATGAACCAAAGCAGACCCCGCGAGGGGCGAGACCAGGTGCCTAGGTAGAGTCAGCGTCTCCTGTTTGCATGCAACACCCGCTGCCAAAAAGTCTGGACGGCCTGATCGATAGAAACACGTCCAAGACTTCTATAGGTTCAAAATAAAAAAAAAAAAAAAAAAAAAAAAGCTGAAAAGATGCTCCCTGATTGATTAAGTAACATATTATCAAGTGAGTAAAATCAAACAAAAAACCGCCTCCCCCACTCTATATAAACGTAAGGGACTCGATTGACTAAGTAAAATGAAACGAAAAATCCCCCAATTAAAAACACGTCCGTCCTGAAGAGAGATACTCACTAAACTGACAACGAGCGGGTCAGTGTGAATAGAAAGTCATATCACGAGAGGCCCACATAAAGGAGTTTAAAAATACAAACTGTAAAAATGAAAAATTATAAGGTGTAAAGAACGAATCTAGCTACCGTCGTCAGTTTCGGAGATTGACCTCCGTATCCAATCAGAATAAATAGGGCGTGTTAAGAAATAGTACCCGTGAGGGAAGATCAAGCAGAACCTATCTCATAAAATTAGCAAGTAAAGACTCTAAAAATTGACAGAAGTCTGAAATTTCTTGAAAGCACTCAAAACCCGACATCATAAAGTTCAACGGCGACCCAAATTTTCATATATTTAACGTAATTAATACATAGCTATAAAACATGGAAAGAGCTGTCTCAGAGGACCGGTGCGACAAGTTTGAGTTCATGATACAACTTAACTGACAATACATACACACAGTAGCATACACCATATTCACAAGAATAGGAACGGATCCCAAAAAAGGAATGCAATGTTGTTTTCTAGAAAAAAATAATATAGACAGCACAAAAGAGGTGAAAACAACCACGTTCACTATTCAGACAATGTCGGATCAGCCCAACAAAGGGCGAATGCACGTCGCTTGGAAAAAAAAGATATAAAAGCACAAAAAAAGGTACAAGCGACCACGACACTAAACGTGTTTAAACCCAGCGGAAGGGACAGTACATCCCTTGAGCCCTCTGGATACACGAATATGTACTTGTATCCAGACGGAACAAGGGACAGTACGTCCCTCATTCCGTTCGGACACAAGTACATAAAAAAAAACATACACACACTCTCATGCTAGTCAGAACCTGTACTATACTGAAGCTCGAAAGGCTATAACTAGTAGCCAGGTAGGTAATATTCTCAATTCATGAACCAAAGCAGACCCCGCGAGGGGCGAGACCAGGTGCCTAGGTAGAGTCAGCGTCTCCTGTTTGCATGCAACACCCGCTGCCAAAAAGTCTGGACGGCCTGATCGATAGAAACACGTCCAAGACTTCTATAGGTTCAAAATAAAAAAAAAAAAAAAAAAAAAAAAGCTGAAAAGATGCTCCCTGATTGATTAAGTAACATATTATCAAGTGAGTAAAATCAAACAAAAAACCGCCTCCCCCACTCTATATAAACGTAAGGGACTCGATTGACTAAGTAAAATGAAACGAAAAATCCCCCAATTAAAAACACGTCCGTCCTGAAGAGAGATACTCACTAAACTGACAACGAGCGGGTCAGTGTGAATAGAAAGTCATATCACGAGAGGCCCACATAAAGGAGTTTAAAAATACAAACTGTAAAAATGAAAAATTATAAGGTGTAAAGAACGAATCTAGCTACCGTCGTCAGTTTCGGAGATTGACCTCCGTATCCAATCAGAATAAATAGGGCGTGTTAAGAAATAGTACCCGTGAGGGAAGATCAAGCAGAACCTATCTCATAAAATTAGCAAGTAAAGACTCTAAAAATTGACAGAAGTCTGAAATTTCTTGAAAGCACTCAAAACCCGACATCATAAAGTTCAACGGCGACCCAAATTTTCATATATTTAACGTAATTAATACATAGCTATAAAACATGGAAAGAGCTGTCTCAGAGGACCGGTGCGACAAGTTTGAGTTCATGATACAACTTAACTGACAATACATACACACAGTAGCATACACCATATTCACAAGAATAGGAACGGATCCCAAAAAAGGAATGCAATGTTGTTTTCTAGAAAAAAATAATATAGACAGCACAAAAGAGGTGAAAACAACCACGTTCACTATTCAGACAATGTCGGATCAGCCCAACAAAGGGCGAATGCACGTCGCTTGGAAAAAAAAGATATAAAAGCACAAAAAAAGGTACAAGCGACCACGACACTAAACGTGTTTAAACCCAGCGGAAGGGACAGTACATCCCTTGAGCCCTCTGGATACACGAATATGTACTTGTATCCAGACGGAACAAGGGACAGTACGTCCCTCATTCCGTTCGGACACAAGTACATAAAAAAAAACATACACACACTCTCATGCTAGTCAGAACCTGTACTATACTGAAGCTCGAAAGGCTATAACTAGTAGCCAGGTAGGTAATATTCTCAATTCATGAACCAAAGCAGACCCCGCGAGGGGCGAGACCAGGTGCCTAGGTAGAGTCAGCGTCTCCTGTTTGCATGCAACACCCGCTGCCAAAAAGTCTGGACGGCCTGATCGATAGAAACACGTCCAAGACTTCTATAGGTTCAAAATAAAAAAAAAAAAAAAAAAAAAAAAAGCTGAAAAGATGCTCCCTGATTGATTAAGTAACATATTATCAAGTGAGTAAAATCAAACAAAAAACCGCCTCCCCCACTCTATATAAACGTAAGGGACTCGATTGACTAAGTAAAATGAAACGAAAAATCCCCCAATTAAAAACACGTCCGTCCTGAAGAGAGATACTCACTAAACTGACAACGAGCGGGTCAGTGTGAATAGAAAGTCATATCACGAGAGGCCCACATAAAGGAGTTTAAAAATACAAACTGTAAAAATGAAAAATTATAAGGTGTAAAGAACGAATCTAGCTACCGTCGTCAGTTTCGGAGATTGACCTCCGTATCCAATCAGAATAAATAGGGCGTGTTAAGAAATAGTACCCGTGAGGGAAGATCAAGCAGAACCTATCTCATAAAATTAGCAAGTAAAGACTCTAAAAATTGACAGAAGTCTGAAATTTCTTGAAAGCACTCAAAACCCGACATCATAAAGTTCAACGGCGACCCAAATTTTCATATATTTAACGTAATTAATACATAGCTATAAAACATGGAAAGAGCTGTCTCAGAGGACCGGTGCGACAAGTTTGAGTTCATGATACAACTTAACTGACAATACATACACACAGTAGCATACACCATATTCACAAGAATAGGAACGGATCCCAAAAAAGGAATGCAATGTTGTTTTCTAGAAAAAAATAATATAGACAGCACAAAAGAGGTGAAAACAACCACGTTCACTATTCAGACAATGTCGGATCAGCCCAACAAAGGGCGAATGCACGTCGCTTGGAAAAAAAAGATATAAAAGCACAAAAAAAGGTACAAGCGACCACGACACTAAACGTGTTTAAACCCAGCGGAAGGGACAGTACATCCCTTGAGCCCTCTGGATACACGAATATGTACTTGTATCCAGACGGAACAAGGGACAGTACGTCCCTCATTCCGTTCGGACACAAGTACATAAAAAAAAACATACACACACTCTCATGCTAGTCAGAACCTGTACTATACTGAAGCTCGAAAGGCTATAACTAGTAGCCAGGTAGGTAATATTCTCAATTCATGAACCAAAGCAGACCCCGCGAGGGGCGAGACCAGGTGCCTAGGTAGAGTCAGCGTCTCCTGTTTGCATGCAACACCCGCTGCCAAAAAGTCTGGACGGCCTGATCGATAGAAACACGTCCAAGACTTCTATAGGTTCAAAATAAAAAAAAAAAAAAAAAAAAAAAAGCTGAAAAGATGCTCCCTGATTGATTAAGTAACATATTATCAAGTGAGTAAAATCAAACAAAAAACCGCCTCCCCCACTCTATATAAACGTAAGGGACTCGATTGACTAAGTAAAATGAAACGAAAAATCCCCCAATTAAAAACACGTCCGTCCTGAAGAGAGATACTCACTAAACTGACAACGAGCGGGTCAGTGTGAATAGAAAGTCATATCACGAGAGGCCCACATAAAGGAGTTTAAAAATACAAACTGTAAAAATGAAAAATTATAAGGTGTAAAGAACGAATCTAGCTACCGTCGTCAGTTTCGGAGATTGACCTCCGTATCCAATCAGAATAAATAGGGCGTGTTAAGAAATAGTACCCGTGAGGGAAGATCAAGCAGAACCTATCTCATAAAATTAGCAAGTAAAGACTCTAAAAATTGACAGAAGTCTGAAATTTCTTGAAAGCACTCAAAACCCGACATCATAAAGTTCAACGGCGACCCAAATTTTCATATATTTAACGTAATTAATACATAGCTATAAAACATGGAAAGAGCTGTCTCAGAGGACCGGTGCGACAAGTTTGAGTTCATGATACAACTTAACTGACAATACATACACACAGTAGCATACACCATATTCACAAGAATAGGAACGGATCCCAAAAAAGGAATGCAATGTTGTTTTCTAGAAAAAAATAATATAGACAGCACAAAAGAGGTGAAAACAACCACGTTCACTATTCAGACAATGTCGGATCAGCCCAACAAAGGGCGAATGCACGTCGCTTGGAAAAAAAAGATATAAAAGCACAAAAAAAGGTACAAGCGACCACGACACTAAACGTGTTTAAACCCAGCGGAAGGGACAGTACATCCCTTGAGCCCTCTGGATACACGAATATGTACTTGTATCCAGACGGAACAAGGGACAGTACGTCCCTCATTCCGTTCGGACACAAGTACATAAAAAAAAACATACACACACTCTCATGCTAGTCAGAACCTGTACTATACTGAAGCTCGAAAGGCTATAACTAGTAGCCAGGTAGGTAATATTCTCAATTCATGAACCAAAGCAGACCCCGCGAGGGGCGAGACCAGGTGCCTAGGTAGAGTCAGCGTCTCCTGTTTGCATGCAACACCCGCTGCCAAAAAGTCTGGACGGCCTGATCGATAGAAACACGTCCAAGACTTCTATAGGTTCAAAATAAAAAAAAAAAAAAAAAAAAAAAAGCTGAAAAGATGCTCCCTGATTGATTAAGTAACATATTATCAAGTGAGTAAAATCAAACAAAAAACCGCCTCCCCCACTCTATATAAACGTAAGGGACTCGATTGACTAAGTAAAATGAAACGAAAAATCCCCCAATTAAAAACACGTCCGTCCTGAAGAGAGATACTCACTAAACTGACAACGAGCGGGTCAGTGTGAATAGAAAGTCATATCACGAGAGGCCCACATAAAGGAGTTTAAAAATACAAACTGTAAAAATGAAAAATTATAAGGTGTAAAGAACGAATCTAGCTACCGTCGTCAGTTTCGGAGATTGACCTCCGTATCCAATCAGAATAAATAGGGCGTGTTAAGAAATAGTACCCGTGAGGGAAGATCAAGCAGAACCTATCTCATAAAATTAGCAAGTAAAGACTCTAAAAATTGACAGAAGTCTGAAATTTCTTGAAAGCACTCAAAACCCGACATCATAAAGTTCAACGGCGACCCAAATTTTCATATATTTAACGTAATTAATACATAGCTATAAAACATGGAAAGAGCTGTCTCAGAGGACCGGTGCGACAAGTTTGAGTTCATGATACAACTTAACTGACAATACATACACACAGTAGCATACACCATATTCACAAGAATAGGAACGGATCCCAAAAAAGGAATGCAATGTTGTTTTCTAGAAAAAAATAATATAGACAGCACAAAAGAGGTGAAAACAACCACGTTCACTATTCAGACAATGTCGGATCAGCCCAACAAAGGGCGAATGCACGTCGCTTGGAAAAAAAAGATATAAAAGCACAAAAAAAGGTACAAGCGACCACGACACTAAACGTGTTTAAACCCAGCGGAAGGGACAGTACATCCCTTGAGCCCTCTGGATACACGAATATGTACTTGTATCCAGACGGAACAAGGGACAGTACGTCCCTCATTCCGTTCGGACACAAGTACATAAAAAAAAACATACACACACTCTCATGCTAGTCAGAACCTGTACTATACTGAAGCTCGAAAGGCTATAACTAGTAGCCAGGTAGGTAATATTCTCAATTCATGAACCAAAGCAGACCCCGCGAGGGGCGAGACCAGGTGCCTAGGTAGAGTCAGCGTCTCCTGTTTGCATGCAACACCCGCTGCCAAAAAGTCTGGACGGCCTGATCGATAGAAACACGTCCAAGACTTCTATAGGTTCAAAATAAAAAAAAAAAAAAAAAAAAAAAAAGCTGAAAAGATGCTCCCTGATTGATTAAGTAACATATTATCAAGTGAGTAAAATCAAACAAAAAACCGCCTCCCCCACTCTATATAAACGTAAGGGACTCGATTGACTAAGTAAAATGAAACGAAAAATCCCCCAATTAAAAACACGTCCGTCCTGAAGAGAGATACTCACTAAACTGACAACGAGCGGGTCAGTGTGAATAGAAAGTCATATCACGAGAGGCCCACATAAAGGAGTTTAAAAATACAAACTGTAAAAATGAAAAATTATAAGGTGTAAAGAACGAATCTAGCTACCGTCGTCAGTTTCGGAGATTGACCTCCGTATCCAATCAGAATAAATAGGGCGTGTTAAGAAATAGTACCCGTGAGGGAAGATCAAGCAGAACCTATCTCATAAAATTAGCAAGTAAAGACTCTAAAAATTGACAGAAGTCTGAAATTTCTTGAAAGCACTCAAAACCCGACATCATAAAGTTCAACGGCGACCCAAATTTTCATATATTTAACGTAATTAATACATAGCTATAAAACATGGAAAGAGCTGTCTCAGAGGACCGGGGAAATCTCCAGTCTAGTATCTTCAGTATAGTACAGGTTCTGACTAGCATGAGAGTGTGTGTATGTTTTTTTTTTATGTACTTGTGTCCGAACGGAATGAGGGACGTACTGTCCCTTGTTCCGTCTGGATACAAGTACATATTCGTGTATCCAGAGGGCTCAAGGGATGTACTGTCCCTTCCGCTGGGTTTAAACACGTTTAGTGTCGTGGTCGCTTGTACCTTTTTTTGTGCTTTTATATCTTTTTTTTCCAAGCGACGTGCATTCGCCCTTTGTTGGGCTGATCCGACATTGTCTGAATAGTGAACGTGGTTGTTTTCACCTCTTTTGTGCTGTCTATATTATTTTTTTCTAGAAAACAACATTGCATTCCTTTTTTGGGATCCGTTCCTATTCTTGTGAATATGGTGTATGCTACTGTGTGTATGTATTGTCAGTTAAGTTGTATCATGAACTCAAACTTGTCGCACCGGTCCTCTGAGACAGCTCTTTCCATGTTTTATAGCTATGTATTAATTACGTTAAATATATGAAAATTTGGGTCGCCGTTGAACTTTATGATGTCGGGTTTTGAGTGCTTTCAAGAAATTTCAGACTTCTGTCAATTTTTAGAGTCTTTACTTGCTAATTTTATGAGATAGGTTCTGCTTGATCTTCCCTCACGGGTACTATTTCTTAACACGCCCTATTTATTCTGATTGGATACGGAGGTCAATCTCCGAAACTGACGACGGTAGCTAGATTCGTTCTTTACACCTTATAATTTTTCATTTTTACAGTTTGTATTTTTAAACTCCTTTATGTGGGCCTCTCGTGATATGACTTTCTATTCACACTGACCCGCTCGTTGTCAGTTTAGTGAGTATCTCTCTTCAGGACGGACGTGTTTTTAATTGGGGGATTTTTCGTTTCATTTTACTTAGTCAATCGAGTCCCTTACGTTTATATAGAGTGGGGGAGGCGGTTTTTTGTTTGATTTTACTCACTTGATAATATGTTACTTAATCAATCAGGGAGCATCTTTTCAGCTTTTTTTTTTTTTTTTTTTTTTTTTATTTTGAACCTATAGAAGTCTTGGACGTGTTTCTATCGATCAGGCCGTCCAGACTTTTTGGCAGCGGGTGTTGCATGCAAACAGGAGACGCTGACTCTACCTAGGCACCTGGTCTCGCCCCTCGCGGGGTCTGCTTTGGTTCATGAATTGAGAATATTACCTACCTGGCTACTAGTTATAGCCTTTCGAGCTTCAGTATAGTACAGGTTCTGACTAGCATGAGAGTGTGTGTATGTTTTTTTTTATGTACTTGTGTCCGAACGGAATGAGGGACGTACTGTCCCTTGTTCCGTCTGGATACAAGTACATATTCGTGTATCCAGAGGGCTCAAGGGATGTACTGTCCCTTCCGCTGGGTTTAAACACGTTTAGTGTCGTGGTCGCTTGTACCTTTTTTTGTGCTTTTATATCTTTTTTTTCCAAGCGACGTGCATTCGCCCTTTGTTGGGCTGATCCGACATTGTCTGAATAGTGAACGTGGTTGTTTTCACCTCTTTTGTGCTGTCTATATTATTTTTTTCTAGAAAACAACATTGCATTCCTTTTTTGGGATCCGTTCCTATTCTTGTGAATATGGTGTATGCTACTGTGTGTATGTATTGTCAGTTAAGTTGTATCATGAACTCAAACTTGTCGCACCGGTCCTCTGAGACAGCTCTTTCCATGTTTTATAGCTATGTATTAATTACGTTAAATATATGAAAATTTGGGTCGCCGTTGAACTTTATGATGTCGGGTTTTGAGTGCTTTCAAGAAATTTCAGACTTCTGTCAATTTTTAGAGTCTTTACTTGCTAATTTTATGAGATAGGTTCTGCTTGATCTTCCCTCACGGGTACTATTTCTTAACACGCCCTATTTATTCTGATTGGATACGGAGGTCAATCTCCGAAACTGACGACGGTAGCTAGATTCGTTCTTTACACCTTATAATTTTTCATTTTTACAGTTTGTATTTTTAAACTCCTTTATGTGGGCCTCTCGTGATATGACTTTCTATTCACACTGACCCGCTCGTTGTCAGTTTAGTGAGTATCTCTCTTCAGGACGGACGTGTTTTTAATTGGGGGATTTTTCGTTTCATTTTACTTAGTCAATCGAGTCCCTTACGTTTATATAGAGTGGGGGAGGCGGTTTTTTGTTTGATTTTACTCACTTGATAATATGTTACTTAATCAATCAGGGAGCATCTTTTCAGCTTTTTTTTTTTTTTTTTTTTTTTTATTTTGAACCTATAGAAGTCTTGGACGTGTTTCTATCGATCAGGCCGTCCAGACTTTTTGGCAGCGGGTGTTGCATGCAAACAGGAGACGCTGACTCTACCTAGGCACCTGGTCTCGCCCCTCGCGGGGTCTGCTTTGGTTCATGAATTGAGAATATTACCTACCTGGCTACTAGTTATAGCCTTTCGAGCTTCAGTATAGTACAGGTTCTGACTAGCATGAGAGTGTGTGTATGTTTTTTTTTATGTACTTGTGTCCGAACGGAATGAGGGACGTACTGTCCCTTGTTCCGTCTGGATACAAGTACATATTCGTGTATCCAGAGGGCTCAAGGGATGTACTGTCCCTTCCGCTGGGTTTAAACACGTTTAGTGTCGTGGTCGCTTGTACCTTTTTTTGTGCTTTTATATCTTTTTTTTCCAAGCGACGTGCATTCGCCCTTTGTTGGGCTGATCCGACATTGTCTGAATAGTGAACGTGGTTGTTTTCACCTCTTTTGTGCTGTCTATATTATTTTTTTCTAGAAAACAACATTGCATTCCTTTTTTGGGATCCGTTCCTATTCTTGTGAATATGGTGTATGCTACTGTGTGTATGTATTGTCAGTTAAGTTGTATCATGAACTCAAACTTGTCGCACCGGTCCTCTGAGACAGCTCTTTCCATGTTTTATAGCTATGTATTAATTACGTTAAATATATGAAAATTTGGGTCGCCGTTGAACTTTATGATGTCGGGTTTTGAGTGCTTTCAAGAAATTTCAGACTTCTGTCAATTTTTAGAGTCTTTACTTGCTAATTTTATGAGATAGGTTCTGCTTGATCTTCCCTCACGGGTACTATTTCTTAACACGCCCTATTTATTCTGATTGGATACGGAGGTCAATCTCCGAAACTGACGACGGTAGCTAGATTCGTTCTTTACACCTTATAATTTTTCATTTTTACAGTTTGTATTTTTAAACTCCTTTATGTGGGCCTCTCGTGATATGACTTTCTATTCACACTGACCCGCTCGTTGTCAGTTTAGTGAGTATCTCTCTTCAGGACGGACGTGTTTTTAATTGGGGGATTTTTCGTTTCATTTTACTTAGTCAATCGAGTCCCTTACGTTTATATAGAGTGGGGGAGGCGGTTTTTTGTTTGATTTTACTCACTTGATAATATGTTACTTAATCAATCAGGGAGCATCTTTTCAGCTTTTTTTTTTTTTTTTTTTTTTTTTATTTTGAACCTATAGAAGTCTTGGACGTGTTTCTATCGATCAGGCCGTCCAGACTTTTTGGCAGCGGGTGTTGCATGCAAACAGGAGACGCTGACTCTACCTAGGCACCTGGTCTCGCCCCTCGCGGGGTCTGCTTTGGTTCATGAATTGAGAATATTACCTACCTGGCTACTAGTTATAGCCTTTCGAGCTTCAGTATAGTACAGGTTCTGACTAGCATGAGAGTGTGTGTATGTTTTTTTTTATGTACTTGTGTCCGAACGGAATGAGGGACGTACTGTCCCTTGTTCCGTCTGGATACAAGTACATATTCGTGTATCCAGAGGGCTCAAGGGATGTACTGTCCCTTCCGCTGGGTTTAAACACGTTTAGTGTCGTGGTCGCTTGTACCTTTTTTTGTGCTTTTATATCTTTTTTTTCCAAGCGACGTGCATTCGCCCTTTGTTGGGCTGATCCGACATTGTCTGAATAGTGAACGTGGTTGTTTTCACCTCTTTTGTGCTGTCTATATTATTTTTTTCTAGAAAACAACATTGCATTCCTTTTTTGGGATCCGTTCCTATTCTTGTGAATATGGTGTATGCTACTGTGTGTATGTATTGTCAGTTAAGTTGTATCATGAACTCAAACTTGTCGCACCGGTCCTCTGAGACAGCTCTTTCCATGTTTTATAGCTATGTATTAATTACGTTAAATATATGAAAATTTGGGTCGCCGTTGAACTTTATGATGTCGGGTTTTGAGTGCTTTCAAGAAATTTCAGACTTCTGTCAATTTTTAGAGTCTTTACTTGCTAATTTTATGAGATAGGTTCTGCTTGATCTTCCCTCACGGGTACTATTTCTTAACACGCCCTATTTATTCTGATTGGATACGGAGGTCAATCTCCGAAACTGACGACGGTAGCTAGATTCGTTCTTTACACCTTATAATTTTTCATTTTTACAGTTTGTATTTTTAAACTCCTTTATGTGGGCCTCTCGTGATATGACTTTCTATTCACACTGACCCGCTCGTTGTCAGTTTAGTGAGTATCTCTCTTCAGGACGGACGTGTTTTTAATTGGGGGATTTTTCGTTTCATTTTACTTAGTCAATCGAGTCCCTTACGTTTATATAGAGTGGGGGAGGCGGTTTTTTGTTTGATTTTACTCACTTGATAATATGTTACTTAATCAATCAGGGAGCATCTTTTCAGCTTTTTTTTTTTTTTTTTTTTTTTTATTTTGAACCTATAGAAGTCTTGGACGTGTTTCTATCGATCAGGCCGTCCAGACTTTTTGGCAGCGGGTGTTGCATGCAAACAGGAGACGCTGACTCTACCTAGGCACCTGGTCTCGCCCCTCGCGGGGTCTGCTTTGGTTCATGAATTGAGAATATTACCTACCTGGCTACTAGTTATAGCCTTTCGAGCTTCAGTATAGTACAGGTTCTGACTAGCATGAGAGTGTGTGTATGTTTTTTTTTATGTACTTGTGTCCGAACGGAATGAGGGACGTACTGTCCCTTGTTCCGTCTGGATACAAGTACATATTCGTGTATCCAGAGGGCTCAAGGGATGTACTGTCCCTTCCGCTGGGTTTAAACACGTTTAGTGTCGTGGTCGCTTGTACCTTTTTTTGTGCTTTTATATCTTTTTTTTCCAAGCGACGTGCATTCGCCCTTTGTTGGGCTGATCCGACATTGTCTGAATAGTGAACGTGGTTGTTTTCACCTCTTTTGTGCTGTCTATATTATTTTTTTCTAGAAAACAACATTGCATTCCTTTTTTGGGATCCGTTCCTATTCTTGTGAATATGGTGTATGCTACTGTGTGTATGTATTGTCAGTTAAGTTGTATCATGAACTCAAACTTGTCGCACCGGTCCTCTGAGACAGCTCTTTCCATGTTTTATAGCTATGTATTAATTACGTTAAATATATGAAAATTTGGGTCGCCGTTGAACTTTATGATGTCGGGTTTTGAGTGCTTTCAAGAAATTTCAGACTTCTGTCAATTTTTAGAGTCTTTACTTGCTAATTTTATGAGATAGGTTCTGCTTGATCTTCCCTCACGGGTACTATTTCTTAACACGCCCTATTTATTCTGATTGGATACGGAGGTCAATCTCCGAAACTGACGACGGTAGCTAGATTCGTTCTTTACACCTTATAATTTTTCATTTTTACAGTTTGTATTTTTAAACTCCTTTATGTGGGCCTCTCGTGATATGACTTTCTATTCACACTGACCCGCTCGTTGTCAGTTTAGTGAGTATCTCTCTTCAGGACGGACGTGTTTTTAATTGGGGGATTTTTCGTTTCATTTTACTTAGTCAATCGAGTCCCTTACGTTTATATAGAGTGGGGGAGGCGGTTTTTTGTTTGATTTTACTCACTTGATAATATGTTACTTAATCAATCAGGGAGCATCTTTTCAGCTTTTTTTTTTTTTTTTTTTTTTTTATTTTGAACCTATAGAAGTCTTGGACGTGTTTCTATCGATCAGGCCGTCCAGACTTTTTGGCAGCGGGTGTTGCATGCAAACAGGAGACGCTGACTCTACCTAGGCACCTGGTCTCGCCCCTCGCGGGGTCTGCTTTGGTTCATGAATTGAGAATATTACCTACCTGGCTACTAGTTATAGCCTTTCGAGCTTCAGTATAGTACAGGTTCTGACTAGCATGAGAGTGTGTGTATGTTTTTTTTTATGTACTTGTGTCCGAACGGAATGAGGGACGTACTGTCCCTTGTTCCGTCTGGATACAAGTACATATTCGTGTATCCAGAGGGCTCAAGGGATGTACTGTCCCTTCCGCTGGGTTTAAACACGTTTAGTGTCGTGGTCGCTTGTACCTTTTTTTGTGCTTTTATATCTTTTTTTTCCAAGCGACGTGCATTCGCCCTTTGTTGGGCTGATCCGACATTGTCTGAATAGTGAACGTGGTTGTTTTCACCTCTTTTGTGCTGTCTATATTATTTTTTTCTAGAAAACAACATTGCATTCCTTTTTTGGGATCCGTTCCTATTCTTGTGAATATGGTGTATGCTACTGTGTGTATGTATTGTCAGTTAAGTTGTATCATGAACTCAAACTTGTCGCACCGGTCCTCTGAGACAGCTCTTTCCATGTTTTATAGCTATGTATTAATTACGTTAAATATATGAAAATTTGGGTCGCCGTTGAACTTTATGATGTCGGGTTTTGAGTGCTTTCAAGAAATTTCAGACTTCTGTCAATTTTTAGAGTCTTTACTTGCTAATTTTATGAGATAGGTTCTGCTTGATCTTCCCTCACGGGTACTATTTCTTAACACGCCCTATTTATTCTGATTGGATACGGAGGTCAATCTCCGAAACTGACGACGGTAGCTAGATTCGTTCTTTACACCTTATAATTTTTCATTTTTACAGTTTGTATTTTTAAACTCCTTTATGTGGGCCTCTCGTGATATGACTTTCTATTCACACTGACCCGCTCGTTGTCAGTTTAGTGAGTATCTCTCTTCAGGACGGACGTGTTTTTAATTGGGGGATTTTTCGTTTCATTTTACTTAGTCAATCGAGTCCCTTACGTTTATATAGAGTGGGGGAGGCGGTTTTTTGTTTGATTTTACTCACTTGATAATATGTTACTTAATCAATCAGGGAGCATCTTTTCAGCTTTTTTTTTTTTTTTTTTTTTTTTTATTTTGAACCTATAGAAGTCTTGGACGTGTTTCTATCGATCAGGCCGTCCAGACTTTTTGGCAGCGGGTGTTGCATGCAAACAGGAGACGCTGACTCTACCTAGGCACCTGGTCTCGCCCCTCGCGGGGTCTGCTTTGGTTCATGAATTGAGAATATTACCTACCTGGCTACTAGTTATAGCCTTTCGAGCTTCAGTATAGTACAGGTTCTGACTAGCATGAGAGTGTGTGTATGTTTTTTTTTATGTACTTGTGTCCGAACGGAATGAGGGACGTACTGTCCCTTGTTCCGTCTGGATACAAGTACATATTCGTGTATCCAGAGGGCTCAAGGGATGTACTGTCCCTTCCGCTGGGTTTAAACACGTTTAGTGTCGTGGTCGCTTGTACCTTTTTTTGTGCTTTTATATCTTTTTTTTCCAAGCGACGTGCATTCGCCCTTTGTTGGGCTGATCCGACATTGTCTGAATAGTGAACGTGGTTGTTTTCACCTCTTTTGTGCTGTCTATATTATTTTTTTCTAGAAAACAACATTGCATTCCTTTTTTGGGATCCGTTCCTATTCTTGTGAATATGGTGTATGCTACTGTGTGTATGTATTGTCAGTTAAGTTGTATCATGAACTCAAACTTGTCGCACCGGTCCTCTGAGACAGCTCTTTCCATGTTTTATAGCTATGTATTAATTACGTTAAATATATGAAAATTTGGGTCGCCGTTGAACTTTATGATGTCGGGTTTTGAGTGCTTTCAAGAAATTTCAGACTTCTGTCAATTTTTAGAGTCTTTACTTGCTAATTTTATGAGATAGGTTCTGCTTGATCTTCCCTCACGGGTACTATTTCTTAACACGCCCTATTTATTCTGATTGGATACGGAGGTCAATCTCCGAAACTGACGACGGTAGCTAGATTCGTTCTTTACACCTTATAATTTTTCATTTTTACAGTTTGTATTTTTAAACTCCTTTATGTGGGCCTCTCGTGATATGACTTTCTATTCACACTGACCCGCTCGTTGTCAGTTTAGTGAGTATCTCTCTTCAGGACGGACGTGTTTTTAATTGGGGGATTTTTCGTTTCATTTTACTTAGTCAATCGAGTCCCTTACGTTTATATAGAGTGGGGGAGGCGGTTTTTTGTTTGATTTTACTCACTTGATAATATGTTACTTAATCAATCAGGGAGCATCTTTTCAGCTTTTTTTTTTTTTTTTTTTTTTTTATTTTGAACCTATAGAAGTCTTGGACGTGTTTCTATCGATCAGGCCGTCCAGACTTTTTGGCAGCGGGTGTTGCATGCAAACAGGAGACGCTGACTCTACCTAGGCACCTGGTCTCGCCCCTCGCGGGGTCTGCTTTGGTTCATGAATTGAGAATATTACCTACCTGGCTACTAGTTATAGCCTTTCGAGCTTCAGTATAGTACAGGTTCTGACTAGCATGAGAGTGTGTGTATGTTTTTTTTTATGTACTTGTGTCCGAACGGAATGAGGGACGTACTGTCCCTTGTTCCGTCTGGATACAAGTACATATTCGTGTATCCAGAGGGCTCAAGGGATGTACTGTCCCTTCCGCTGGGTTTAAACACGTTTAGTGTCGTGGTCGCTTGTACCTTTTTTTGTGCTTTTATATCTTTTTTTTCCAAGCGACGTGCATTCGCCCTTTGTTGGGCTGATCCGACATTGTCTGAATAGTGAACGTGGTTGTTTTCACCTCTTTTGTGCTGTCTATATTATTTTTTTCTAGAAAACAACATTGCATTCCTTTTTTGGGATCCGTTCCTATTCTTGTGAATATGGTGTATGCTACTGTGTGTATGTATTGTCAGTTAAGTTGTATCATGAACTCAAACTTGTCGCACCGGTCCTCTGAGACAGCTCTTTCCATGTTTTATAGCTATGTATTAATTACGTTAAATATATGAAAATTTGGGTCGCCGTTGAACTTTATGATGTCGGGTTTTGAGTGCTTTCAAGAAATTTCAGACTTCTGTCAATTTTTAGAGTCTTTACTTGCTAATTTTATGAGATAGGTTCTGCTTGATCTTCCCTCACGGGTACTATTTCTTAACACGCCCTATTTATTCTGATTGGATACGGAGGTCAATCTCCGAAACTGACGACGGTAGCTAGATTCGTTCTTTACACCTTATAATTTTTCATTTTTACAGTTTGTATTTTTAAACTCCTTTATGTGGGCCTCTCGTGATATGACTTTCTATTCACACTGACCCGCTCGTTGTCAGTTTAGTGAGTATCTCTCTTCAGGACGGACGTGTTTTTAATTGGGGGATTTTTCGTTTCATTTTACTTAGTCAATCGAGTCCCTTACGTTTATATAGAGTGGGGGAGGCGGTTTTTTGTTTGATTTTACTCACTTGATAATATGTTACTTAATCAATCAGGGAGCATCTTTTCAGCTTTTTTTTTTTTTTTTTTTTTTTTATTTTGAACCTATAGAAGTCTTGGACGTGTTTCTATCGATCAGGCCGTCCAGACTTTTTGGCAGCGGGTGTTGCATGCAAACAGGAGACGCTGACTCTACCTAGGCACCTGGTCTCGCCCCTCGCGGGGTCTGCTTTGGTTCATGAATTGAGAATATTACCTACCTGGCTACTAGTTATAGCCTTTCGAGCTTCAGTATAGTACAGGTTCTGACTAGCATGAGAGTGTGTGTATGTTTTTTTTTATGTACTTGTGTCCGAACGGAATGAGGGACGTACTGTCCCTTGTTCCGTCTGGATACAAGTACATATTCGTGTATCCAGAGGGCTCAAGGGATGTACTGTCCCTTCCGCTGG
This sequence comes from Pinctada fucata, assembly GCA_028142955.1. NCBI lineage: Eukaryota > Metazoa > Mollusca > Bivalvia > Pterioida > Pteriidae > Pinctada > Pinctada fucata. Next base: position 45,860,327 of record AP027102.1, on the reverse strand, counting down.
GTTTAAACACGTTTAGTGTCGTGGTCGCTTGTACCTTTTTTTGTGCTTTTATATCTTTTTTTTCCAAGCGACGTGCATTCGCCCTTTGTTGGGCTGATCCGACATTGTCTGAATAGTGAACGTGGTTGTTTTCACCTCTTTTGTGCTGTCTATATTATTTTTTTCTAGAAAACAACATTGCATTCCTTTTTTGGGATCCGTTCCTATTCTTGTGAATATGGTGTATGCTACTGTGTGTATGTATTGTCAGTTAAGTTGTATCATGAACTCAAACTTGTCGCACCGGTCCTCTGAGACAGCTCTTTCCATGTTTTATAGCTATGTATTAATTACGTTAAATATATGAAAATTTGGGTCGCCGTTGAACTTTATGATGTCGGGTTTTGAGTGCTTTCAAGAAATTTCAGACTTCTGTCAATTTTTAGAGTCTTTACTTGCTAATTTTATGAGATAGGTTCTGCTTGATCTTCCCTCACGGGTACTATTTCTTAACACGCCCTATTTATTCTGATTGGATACGGAGGTCAATCTCCGAAACTGACGACGGTAGCTAGATTCGTTCTTTACACCTTATAATTTTTCATTTTTACAGTTTGTATTTTTAAACTCCTTTATGTGGGCCTCTCGTGATATGACTTTCTATTCACACTGACCCGCTCGTTGTCAGTTTAGTGAGTATCTCTCTTCAGGACGGACGTGTTTTTAATTGGGGGATTTTTCGTTTCATTTTACTTAGTCAATCGAGTCCCTTACGTTTATATAGAGTGGGGGAGGCGGTTTTTTGTTTGATTTTACTCACTTGATAATATGTTACTTAATCAATCAGGGAGCATCTTTTCAGCTTTTTTTTTTTTTTTTTTTTTTTTTATTTTGAACCTATAGAAGTCTTGGACGTGTTTCTATCGATCAGGCCGTCCAGACTTTTTGGCAGCGGGTGTTGCATGCAAACAGGAGACGCTGACTCTACCTAGGCACCTGGTCTCGCCCCTCGCGGGGTCTGCTTTGGTTCATGAATTGAGAATATTACCTACCTGGCTACTAGTTATAGCCTTTCGAGCTTCAGTATAGTACAGGTTCTGACTAGCATGAGAGTGTGTGTATGTTTTTTTTTATGTACTTGTGTCCGAACGGAATGAGGGACGTACTGTCCCTTGTTCCGTCTGGATACAAGTACATATTCGTGTATCCAGAGGGCTCAAGGGATGTACTGTCCCTTCCGCTGGGTTTAAACACGTTTAGTGTCGTGGTCGCTTGTACCTTTTTTTGTGCTTTTATATCTTTTTTTTCCAAGCGACGTGCATTCGCCCTTTGTTGGGCTGATCCGACATTGTCTGAATAGTGAACGTGGTTGTTTTCACCTCTTTTGTGCTGTCTATATTATTTTTTTCTAGAAAACAACATTGCATTCCTTTTTTGGGATCCGTTCCTATTCTTGTGAATATGGTGTATGCTACTGTGTGTATGTATTGTCAGTTAAGTTGTATCATGAACTCAAACTTGTCGCACCGGTCCTCTGAGACAGCTCTTTCCATGTTTTATAGCTATGTATTAATTACGTTAAATATATGAAAATTTGGGTCGCCGTTGAACTTTATGATGTCGGGTTTTGAGTGCTTTCAAGAAATTTCAGACTTCTGTCAATTTTTAGAGTCTTTACTTGCTAATTTTATGAGATAGGTTCTGCTTGATCTTCCCTCACGGGTACTATTTCTTAACACGCCCTATTTATTCTGATTGGATACGGAGGTCAATCTCCGAAACTGACGACGGTAGCTAGATTCGTTCTTTACACCTTATAATTTTTCATTTTTACAGTTTGTATTTTTAAACTCCTTTATGTGGGCCTCTCGTGATATGACTTTCTATTCACACTGACCCGCTCGTTGTCAGTTTAGTGAGTATCTCTCTTCAGGACGGACGTGTTTTTAATTGGGGGATTTTTCGTTTCATTTTACTTAGTCAATCGAGTCCCTTACGTTTATATAGAGTGGGGGAGGCGGTTTTTTGTTTGATTTTACTCACTTGATAATATGTTACTTAATCAATCAGGGAGCATCTTTTCAGCTTTTTTTTTTTTTTTTTTTTTTTTATTTTGAACCTATAGAAGTCTTGGACGTGTTTCTATCGATCAGGCCGTCCAGACTTTTTGGCAGCGGGTGTTGCATGCAAACAGGAGACGCTGACTCTACCTAGGCACCTGGTCTCGCCCCTCGCGGGGTCTGCTTTGGTTCATGAATTGAGAATATTACCTACCTGGCTACTAGTTATAGCCTTTCGAGCTTCAGTATAGTACAGGTTCTGACTAGCATGAGAGTGTGTGTATGTTTTTTTTTATGTACTTGTGTCCGAACGGAATGAGGGACGTACTGTCCCTTGTTCCGTCTGGATACAAGTACATATTCGTGTATCCAGAGGGCTCAAGGGATGTACTGTCCCTTCCGCTGGGTTTAAACACGTTTAGTGTCGTGGTCGCTTGTACCTTTTTTTGTGCTTTTATATCTTTTTTTTCCAAGCGACGTGCATTCGCCCTTTGTTGGGCTGATCCGACATTGTCTGAATAGTGAACGTGGTTGTTTTCACCTCTTTTGTGCTGTCTATATTATTTTTTTCTAGAAAACAACATTGCATTCCTTTTTTGGGATCCGTTCCTATTCTTGTGAATATGGTGTATGCTACTGTGTGTATGTATTGTCAGTTAAGTTGTATCATGAACTCAAACTTGTCGCACCGGTCCTCTGAGACAGCTCTTTCCATGTTTTATAGCTATGTATTAATTACGTTAAATATATGAAAATTTGGGTCGCCGTTGAACTTTATGATGTCGGGTTTTGAGTGCTTTCAAGAAATTTCAGACTTCTGTCAATTTTTAGAGTCTTTACTTGCTAATTTTATGAGATAGGTTCTGCTTGATCTTCCCTCACGGGTACTATTTCTTAACACGCCCTATTTATTCTGATTGGATACGGAGGTCAATCTCCGAAACTGACGACGGTAGCTAGATTCGTTCTTTACACCTTATAATTTTTCATTTTTACAGTTTGTATTTTTAAACTCCTTTATGTGGGCCTCTCGTGATATGACTTTCTATTCACACTGACCCGCTCGTTGTCAGTTTAGTGAGTATCTCTCTTCAGGACGGACGTGTTTTTAATTGGGGGATTTTTCGTTTCATTTTACTTAGTCAATCGAGTCCCTTACGTTTATATAGAGTGGGGGAGGCGGTTTTTTGTTTGATTTTACTCACTTGATAATATGTTACTTAATCAATCAGGGAGCATCTTTTCAGCTTTTTTTTTTTTTTTTTTTTTTTTATTTTGAACCTATAGAAGTCTTGGACGTGTTTCTATCGATCAGGCCGTCCAGACTTTTTGGCAGCGGGTGTTGCATGCAAACAGGAGACGCTGACTCTACCTAGGCACCTGGTCTCGCCCCTCGCGGGGTCTGCTTTGGTTCATGAATTGAGAATATTACCTACCTGGCTACTAGTTATAGCCTTTCGAGCTTCAGTATAGTACAGGTTCTGACTAGCATGAGAGTGTGTGTATGTTTTTTTTTATGTACTTGTGTCCGAACGGAATGAGGGACGTACTGTCCCTTGTTCCGTCTGGATACAAGTACATATTCGTGTATCCAGAGGGCTCAAGGGATGTACTGTCCCTTCCGCTGGGTTTAAACACGTTTAGTGTCGTGGTCGCTTGTACCTTTTTTTGTGCTTTTATATCTTTTTTTTCCAAGCGACGTGCATTCGCCCTTTGTTGGGCTGATCCGACATTGTCTGAATAGTGAACGTGGTTGTTTTCACCTCTTTTGTGCTGTCTATATTATTTTTTTCTAGAAAACAACATTGCATTCCTTTTTTGGGATCCGTTCCTATTCTTGTGAATATGGTGTATGCTACTGTGTGTATGTATTGTCAGTTAAGTTGTATCATGAACTCAAACTTGTCGCACCGGTCCTCTGAGACAGCTCTTTCCATGTTTTATAGCTATGTATTAATTACGTTAAATATATGAAAATTTGGGTCGCCGTTGAACTTTATGATGTCGGGTTTTGAGTGCTTTCAAGAAATTTCAGACTTCTGTCAATTTTTAGAGTCTTTACTTGCTAATTTTATGAGATAGGTTCTGCTTGATCTTCCCTCACGGGTACTATTTCTTAACACGCCCTATTTATTCTGATTGGATACGGAGGTCAATCTCCGAAACTGACGACGGTAGCTAGATTCGTTCTTTACACCTTATAATTTTTCATTTTTACAGTTTGTATTTTTAAACTCCTTTATGTGGGCCTCTCGTGATATGACTTTCTATTCACACTGACCCGCTCGTTGTCAGTTTAGTGAGTATCTCTCTTCAGGACGGACGTGTTTTTAATTGGGGGATTTTTCGTTTCATTTTACTTAGTCAATCGAGTCCCTTACGTTTATATAGAGTGGGGGAGGCGGTTTTTTGTTTGATTTTACTCACTTGATAATATGTTACTTAATCAATCAGGGAGCATCTTTTCAGCTTTTTTTTTTTTTTTTTTTTTTTTATTTTGAACCTATAGAAGTCTTGGACGTGTTTCTATCGATCAGGCCGTCCAGACTTTTTGGCAGCGGGTGTTGCATGCAAACAGGAGACGCTGACTCTACCTAGGCACCTGGTCTCGCCCCTCGCGGGGTCTGCTTTGGTTCATGAATTGAGAATATTACCTACCTGGCTACTAGTTATAGCCTTTCGAGCTTCAGTATAGTACAGGTTCTGACTAGCATGAGAGTGTGTGTATGTTTTTTTTTATGTACTTGTGTCCGAACGGAATGAGGGACGTACTGTCCCTTGTTCCGTCTGGATACAAGTACATATTCGTGTATCCAGAGGGCTCAAGGGATGTACTGTCCCTTCCGCTGGGTTTAAACACGTTTAGTGTCGTGGTCGCTTGTACCTTTTTTTGTGCTTTTATATCTTTTTTTTCCAAGCGACGTGCATTCGCCCTTTGTTGGGCTGATCCGACATTGTCTGAATAGTGAACGTGGTTGTTTTCACCTCTTTTGTGCTGTCTATATTATTTTTTTCTAGAAAACAACATTGCATTCCTTTTTTGGGATCCGTTCCTATTCTTGTGAATATGGTGTATGCTACTGTGTGTATGTATTGTCAGTTAAGTTGTATCATGAACTCAAACTTGTCGCACCGGTCCTCTGAGACAGCTCTTTCCATGTTTTATAGCTATGTATTAATTACGTTAAATATATGAAAATTTGGGTCGCCGTTGAACTTTATGATGTCGGGTTTTGAGTGCTTTCAAGAAATTTCAGACTTCTGTCAATTTTTAGAGTCTTTACTTGCTAATTTTATGAGATAGGTTCTGCTTGATCTTCCCTCACGGGTACTATTTCTTAACACGCCCTATTTATTCTGATTGGATACGGAGGTCAATCTCCGAAACTGACGACGGTAGCTAGATTCGTTCTTTACACCTTATAATTTTTCATTTTTACAGTTTGTATTTTTAAACTCCTTTATGTGGGCCTCTCGTGATATGACTTTCTATTCACACTGACCCGCTCGTTGTCAGTTTAGTGAGTATCTCTCTTCAGGACGGACGTGTTTTTAATTGGGGGATTTTTCGTTTCATTTTACTTAGTCAATCGAGTCCCTTACGTTTATATAGAGTGGGGGAGGCGGTTTTTTGTTTGATTTTACTCACTTGATAATATGTTACTTAATCAATCAGGGAGCATCTTTTCAGCTTTTTTTTTTTTTTTTTTTTTTTTTATTTTGAACCTATAGAAGTCTTGGACGTGTTTCTATCGATCAGGCCGTCCAGACTTTTTGGCAGCGGGTGTTGCATGCAAACAGGAGACGCTGACTCTACCTAGGCACCTGGTCTCGCCCCTCGCGGGGTCTGCTTTGGTTCATGAATTGAGAATATTACCTACCTGGCTACTAGTTATAGCCTTTCGAGCTTCAGTATAGTACAGGTTCTGACTAGCATGAGAGTGTGTGTATGTTTTTTTTTATGTACTTGTGTCCGAACGGAATGAGGGACGTACTGTCCCTTGTTCCGTCTGGATACAAGTACATATTCGTGTATCCAGAGGGCTCAAGGGATGTACTGTCCCTTCCGCTGGGTTTAAACACGTTTAGTGTCGTGGTCGCTTGTACCTTTTTTTGTGCTTTTATATCTTTTTTTTCCAAGCGACGTGCATTCGCCCTTTGTTGGGCTGATCCGACATTGTCTGAATAGTGAACGTGGTTGTTTTCACCTCTTTTGTGCTGTCTATATTATTTTTTTCTAGAAAACAACATTGCATTCCTTTTTTGGGATCCGTTCCTATTCTTGTGAATATGGTGTATGCTACTGTGTGTATGTATTGTCAGTTAAGTTGTATCATGAACTCAAACTTGTCGCACCGGTCCTCTGAGACAGCTCTTTCCATGTTTTATAGCTATGTATTAATTACGTTAAATATATGAAAATTTGGGTCGCCGTTGAACTTTATGATGTCGGGTTTTGAGTGCTTTCAAGAAATTTCAGACTTCTGTCAATTTTTAGAGTCTTTACTTGCTAATTTTATGAGATAGGTTCTGCTTGATCTTCCCTCACGGGTACTATTTCTTAACACGCCCTATTTATTCTGATTGGATACGGAGGTCAATCTCCGAAACTGACGACGGTAGCTAGATTCGTTCTTTACACCTTATAATTTTTCATTTTTACAGTTTGTATTTTTAAACTCCTTTATGTGGGCCTCTCGTGATATGACTTTCTATTCACACTGACCCGCTCGTTGTCAGTTTAGTGAGTATCTCTCTTCAGGACGGACGTGTTTTTAATTGGGGGATTTTTCGTTTCATTTTACTTAGTCAATCGAGTCCCTTACGTTTATATAGAGTGGGGGAGGCGGTTTTTTGTTTGATTTTACTCACTTGATAATATGTTACTTAATCAATCAGGGAGCATCTTTTCAGCTTTTTTTTTTTTTTTTTTTTTTTTTATTTTGAACCTATAGAAGTCTTGGACGTGTTTCTATCGATCAGGCCGTCCAGACTTTTTGGCAGCGGGTGTTGCATGCAAACAGGAGACGCTGACTCTACCTAGGCACCTGGTCTCGCCCCTCGCGGGGTCTGCTTTGGTTCATGAATTGAGAATATTACCTACCTGGCTACTAGTTATAGCCTTTCGAGCTTCAGTATAGTACAGGTTCTGACTAGCATGAGAGTGTGTGTATGTTTTTTTTTATGTACTTGTGTCCGAACGGAATGAGGGACGTACTGTCCCTTGTTCCGTCTGGATACAAGTACATATTCGTGTATCCAGAGGGCTCAAGGGATGTACTGTCCCTTCCGCTGGGTTTAAACACGTTTAGTGTCGTGGTCGCTTGTACCTTTTTTTGTGCTTTTATATCTTTTTTTTCCAAGCGACGTGCATTCGCCCTTTGTTGGGCTGATCCGACATTGTCTGAATAGTGAACGTGGTTGTTTTTCACCTCTTTTGTGCTGTCTATATTATTTTTTTCTAGAAAACAACATTGCATTCCTTTTTTGGGATCCGTTCCTATTCTTGTGAATATGGTGTATGCTACTGTGTGTATGTATTGTCAGTTAAGTTGTATCATGAACTCAAACTTGTCGCACCGGTCCTCTGAGACAGCTCTTTCCATGTTTTATAGCTATGTATTAATTACGTTAAATATATGAAAATTTGGGTCGCCGTTGAACTTTATGATGTCGGGTTTTGAGTGCTTTCAAGAAATTTCAGACTTCTGTCAATTTTTAGAGTCTTTACTTGCTAATTTTATGAGATAGGTTCTGCTTGATCTTCCCTCACGGGTACTATTTCTTAACACGCCCTATTTATTCTGATTGGATACGGAGGTCAATCTCCGAAACTGACGACGGTAGCTAGATTCGTTCTTTACACCTTATAATTTTTCATTTTTACAGTTTGTATTTTTAAACTCCTTTATGTGGGCCTCTCGTGATATGACTTTCTATTCACACTGACCCGCTCGTTGTCAGTTTAGTGAGTATCTCTCTTCAGGACGGACGTGTTTTTAATTGGGGGATTTTTCGTTTCATTTTACTTAGTCAATCGAGTCCCTTACGTTTATATAGAGTGGGGGAGGCGGTTTTTTGTTTGATTTTACTCACTTGATAATATGTTACTTAATCAATCAGGGAGCATCTTTTCAGCTTTTTTTTTTTTTTTTTTTTTTTTTATTTTGAACCTATAGAAGTCTTGGACGTGTTTCTATCGATCAGGCCGTCCAGACTTTTTGGCAGCGGGTGTTGCATGCAAACAGGAGACGCTGACTCTACCTAGGCACCTGGTCTCGCCCCTCGCGGGGTCTGCTTTGGTTCATGAATTGAGAATATTACCTACCTGGCTACTAGTTATAGCCTTTCGAGCTTCAGTATAGTACAGGTTCTGACTAGCATGAGAGTGTGTGTATGTTTTTTTTTATGTACTTGTGTCCGAACGGAATGAGGGACGTACTGTCCCTTGTTCCGTCTGGATACAAGTACATATTCGTGTATCCAGAGGGCTCAAGGGATGTACTGTCCCTTCCGCTGGGTTTAAACACGTTTAGTGTCGTGGTCGCTTGTACCTTTTTTTGTGCTTTTATATCTTTTTTTTCCAAGCGACGTGCATTCGCCCTTTGTTGGGCTGATCCGACATTGTCTGAATAGTGAACGTGGTTGTTTTCACCTCTTTTGTGCTGTCTATATTATTTTTTTCTAGAAAACAACATTGCATTCCTTTTTTGGGATCCGTTCCTATTCTTGTGAATATGGTGTATGCTACTGTGTGTATGTATTGTCAGTTAAGTTGTATCATGAACTCAAACTTGTCGCACCGGTCCTCTGAGACAGCTCTTTCCATGTTTTATAGCTATGTATTAATTACGTTAAATATATGAAAATTTGGGTCGCCGTTGAACTTTATGATGTCGGGTTTTGAGTGCTTTCAAGAAATTTCAGACTTCTGTCAATTTTTAGAGTCTTTACTTGCTAATTTTATGAGATAGGTTCTGCTTGATCTTCCCTCACGGGTACTATTTCTTAACACGCCCTATTTATTCTGATTGGATACGGAGGTCAATCTCCGAAACTGACGACGGTAGCTAGATTCGTTCTTTACACCTTATAATTTTTCATTTTTACAGTTTGTATTTTTAAACTCCTTTATGTGGGCCTCTCGTGATATGACTTTCTATTCACACTGACCCGCTCGTTGTCAGTTTAGTGAGTATCTCTCTTCAGGACGGACGTGTTTTTAATTGGGGGATTTTTCGTTTCATTTTACTTAGTCAATCGAGTCCCTTACGTTTATATAGAGTGGGGGAGGCGGTTTTTTGTTTGATTTTACTCACTTGATAATATGTTACTTAATCAATCAGGGAGCATCTTTTCAGCTTTTTTTTTTTTTTTTTTTTTTTTTATTTTGAACCTATAGAAGTCTTGGACGTGTTTCTATCGATCAGGCCGTCCAGACTTTTTGGCAGCGGGTGTTGCATGCAAACAGGAGACGCTGACTCTACCTAGGCACCTGGTCTCGCCCCTCGCGGGGTCTGCTTTGGTTCATGAATTGAGAATATTACCTACCTGGCTACTAGTTATAGCCTTTCGAGCTTCAGTATAGTACAGGTTCTGACTAGCATGAGAGTGTGTGTATGTTTTTTTTTATGTACTTGTGTCCGAACGGAATGAGGGACGTACTGTCCCTTGTTCCGTCTGGATACAAGTACATATTCGTGTATCCAGAGGGCTCAAGGGATGTACTGTCCCTTCCGCTGGGTTTAAACACGTTTAGTGTCGTGGTCGCTTGTACCTTTTTTTGTGCTTTTATATCTTTTTTTTCCAAGCGACGTGCATTCGCCCTTTGTTGGGCTGATCCGACATTGTCTGAATAGTGAACGTGGTTGTTTTCACCTCTTTTGTGCTGTCTATATTATTTTTTTCTAGAAAACAACATTGCATTCCTTTTTTGGGATCCGTTCCTATTCTTGTGAATATGGTGTATGCTACTGTGTGTATGTATTGTCAGTTAAGTTGTATCATGAACTCAAACTTGTCGCACCGGTCCTCTGAGACAGCTCTTTCCATGTTTTATAGCTATGTATTAATTACGTTAAATATATGAAAATTTGGGTCGCCGTTGAACTTTATGATGTCGGGTTTTGAGTGCTTTCAAGAAATTTCAGACTTCTGTCAATTTTTAGAGTCTTTACTTGCTAATTTTATGAGATAGGTTCTGCTTGATCTTCCCTCACGGGTACTATTTCTTAACACGCCCTATTTATTCTGATTGGATACGGAGGTCAATCTCCGAAACTGACGACGGTAGCTAGATTCGTTCTTTACACCTTATAATTTTTCATTTTTACAGTTTGTATTTTTAAACTCCTTTATGTGGGCCTCTCGTGATATGACTTTCTATTCACACTGACCCGCTCGTTGTCAGTTTAGTGAGTATCTCTCTTCAGGACGGACGTGTTTTTAATTGGGGGATTTTTCGTTTCATTTTACTTAGTCAATCGAGTCCCTTACGTTTATATAGAGTGGGGGAGGCGGTTTTTTGTTTGATTTTACTCACTTGATAATATGTTACTTAATCAATCAGGGAGCATCTTTTCAGCTTTTTTTTTTTTTTTTTTTTTTTTTATTTTGAACCTATAGAAGTCTTGGACGTGTTTCTATCGATCAGGCCGTCCAGACTTTTTGGCAGCGGGTGTTGCATGCAAACAGGAGACGCTGACTCTACCTAGGCACCTGGTCTCGCCCCTCGCGGGGTCTGCTTTGGTTCATGAATTGAGAATATTACCTACCTGGCTACTAGTTATAGCCTTTCGAGCTTCAGTATAGTACAGGTTCTGACTAGCATGAGAGTGTGTGTATGTTTTTTTTTATGTACTTGTGTCCGAACGGAATGAGGGACGTACTGTCCCTTGTTCCGTCTGGATACAAGTACATATTCGTGTATCCAGAGGGCTCAAGGGATGTACTGTCCCTTCCGCTGGGTTTAAACACGTTTAGTGTCGTGGTCGCTTGTACCTTTTTTTGTGCTTTTATATCTTTTTTTTCCAAGCGACGTGCATTCGCCCTTTGTTGGGCTGATCCGACATTGTCTGAATAGTGAACGTGGTTGTTTTCACCTCTTTTGTGCTGTCTATATTATTTTTTTCTAGAAAACAACATTGCATTCCTTTTTTGGGATCCGTTCCTATTCTTGTGAATATGGTGTATGCTACTGTGTGTATGTATTGTCAGTTAAGTTGTATCATGAACTCAAACTTGTCGCACCGGTCCTCTGAGACAGCTCTTTCCATGTTTTATAGCTATGTATTAATTACGTTAAATATATGAAAATTTGGGTCGCCGTTGAACTTTATGATGTCGGGTTTTGAGTGCTTTCAAGAAATTTCAGACTTCTGTCAATTTTTAGAGTCTTTACTTGCTAATTTTATGAGATAGGTTCTGCTTGATCTTCCCTCACGGGTACTATTTCTTAACACGCCCTATTTATTCTGATTGGATACGGAGGTCAATCTCCGAAACTGACGACGGTAGCTAGATTCGTTCTTTACACCTTATAATTTTTTCATTTTTACAGTTTGTATTTTTAAACTCCTTTATGTGGGCCTCTCGTGATATGACTTTCTATTCACACTGACCCGCTCGTTGTCAGTTTAGTGAGTATCTCTCTTCAGGACGGACGTGTTTTTAATTGGGGGATTTTTCGTTTCATTTTACTTAGTCAATCGAGTCCCTTACGTTTATATAGAGTGGGGGAGGCGGTTTTTTGTTTGATTTTACTCACTTGATAATATGTTACTTAATCAATCAGGGAGCATCTTTTCAGCTTTTTTTTTTTTTTTTTTTTTTTTTATTTTGAACCTATAGAAGTCTTGGACGTGTTTCTATCGATCAGGCCGTCCAGACTTTTTGGCAGCGGGTGTTGCATGCAAACAGGAGACGCTGACTCTACCTAGGCACCTGGTCTCGCCCCTCGCGGGGTCTGCTTTGGTTCATGAATTGAGAATATTACCTACCTGGCTACTAGTTATAGCCTTTCGAGCTTCAGTATAGTACAGGTTCTGACTAGCATGAGAGTGTGTGTATGTTTTTTTTTATGTACTTGTGTCCGAACGGAATGAGGGACGTACTGTCCCTTGTTCCGTCTGGATACAAGTACATATTCGTGTATCCAGAGGGCTCAAGGGATGTACTGTCCCTTCCGCTGGGTTTAAACACGTTTAGTGTCGTGGTCGCTTGTACCTTTTTTTGTGCTTTTATATCTTTTTTTTCCAAGCGACGTGCATTCGCCCTTTGTTGGGCTGATCCGACATTGTCTGAATAGTGAACGTGGTTGTTTTCACCTCTTTTGTGCTGTCTATATTATTTTTTTCTAGAAAACAACATTGCATTCCTTTTTTGGGATCCGTTCCTATTCTTGTGAATATGGTGTATGCTACTGTGTGTATGTATTGTCAGTTAAGTTGTATCATGAACTCAAACTTGTCGCACCGGTCCTCTGAGACAGCTCTTTCCATGTTTTATAGCTATGTATTAATTACGTTAAATATATGAAAATTTGGGTCGCCGTTGAACTTTATGATGTCGGGTTTTGAGTGCTTTCAAGAAATTTCAGACTTCTGTCAATTTTTAGAGTCTTTACTTGCTAATTTTATGAGATAGGTTCTGCTTGATCTTCCCTCACGGGTACTATTTCTTAACACGCCCTATTTATTCTGATTGGATACGGAGGTCAATCTCCGAAACTGACGACGGTAGCTAGATTCGTTCTTTACACCTTATAATTTTTCATTTTTACAGTTTGTATTTTTAAACTCCTTTATGTGGGCCTCTCGTGATATGACTTTCTATTCACACTGACCCGCTCGTTGTCAGTTTAGTGAGTATCTCTCTTCAGGACGGACGTGTTTTTAATTGGGGGATTTTTCGTTTCATTTTACTTAGTCAATCGAGTCCCTTACGTTTATATAGAGTGGGGGAGGCGGTTTTTTGTTTGATTTTACTCACTTGATAATATGTTACTTAATCAATCAGGGAGCATCTTTTCAGCTTTTTTTTTTTTTTTTTTTTTTTTTATTTTGAACCTATAGAAGTCTTGGACGTGTTTCTATCGATCAGGCCGTCCAGACTTTTTGGCAGCGGGTGTTGCATGCAAACAGGAGACGCTGACTCTACCTAGGCACCTGGTCTCGCCCCTCGCGGGGTCTGCTTTGGTTCATGAATTGAGAATATTACCTACCTGGCTACTAGTTATAGCCTTTCGAGCTTC